>KZ857215.1:38441-543210 GCA_003351005.1 Cystobasidiaceae sp. HBUAS51001 | reverse complement strand
ACGAGTCACTCTTGAGACCGATGGTCAGATTAGGACTGGACGTGATGTTGCCATTGCATGCTTGCTTGGAGCCGAAGAGTGGGGCTTTGCCACCACCCCTCTGGTAAGCTCACGGTCTCCCGACATTCTGTATGCATCTAAAGTGTGCTTCTACATCATCAGATTGCGATGGGTTGTATTATGATGCGGAAGGTGCGAAGAATTTACATCATAGGCAAAATACGAACGGCTGATATTCGATTTCCTCTCCAGTGCCATCTGAACACGTGCCCAGTCGGCATTGCTACCCAGGACCCAGAGCTGCGCGCCAAGTTCGCTGGACAGCCCGAGCAAGTTATCAATTTCTTTTACTACGTTGCCAACGAGCTGCGAGGTATCATGGCCAAGCTCGGCTACAAGACGATCAACGAGATGGTTGGCCACGCCGAGCACCTTCGCGTTGACGATGCTCTTCGCAACACAAAGACCAAGCACCTTGATCTCTCCGCCATCCTCAAGCCCGCATGGCAAATGCGACCTGGCGCTGCCACCTACAAGACACGCCAGCAGGATCACCGTCTCTACGTTCGACTTGACAATAAGTTCATCGACGAGGCAGAGCCTGCTATCAGCAAGGGTCAACCAGTCCGCATCGAATGCGAAGTCGTCAACACCGATCGTGCGTTGGGCACTACCTTGTCCAACAAGGTGTCCAGAAAGTACGGCGAGGCTGGTCTTCCCAAGGATACTATCCACATCAACATGAAGGGATCTGCTGGTCAATCCCTTGGCGCCTTCATGGCTCCTGGTATTACTATCGAACTCGAGGGCGATGCCAACGATTATGTCGGCAAGGGTCTTTCTGGTGGTCGACTCATCGTCTATCCCCCCAAGCAGTCTTCGTTCAACTCCGAGGAGAACATCATCGTCGGCAATGTCTGCTTGTATGGTGCAACCTCTGGTGAGGCATTCTTCCGAGGTGTAGCTGCCGAGCGATTTGCTGTGCGAAACTCGGGAGCATATGCTGTTGTGGAAGGTGTTGGTGACCATGGTTGCGAGTACATGACTGGTGGTCGCGTTATCATCTTGGGCGGCGCAGGCCGAAACTTCGCTGCTGGTATGAGCGGCGGTATCGCATACGTCCTCGATGTCAAGCGCGACTTCCGCGAAAAGTGCAACACCGAAAGTGTCGAGCTCGACACCATCAACGATGCGAAGGAGGTCGCCTTTGTGCGAAGCATGGTCGAGAGCCATGCTCATTACACTGGCTCCAAGCATGCTGCCCAGATTTTGGAGAACTGGGCTCAGCTGCTGCCCAGCTTCGTCAGGGTCATGCCATCCGACTACAAGGCCGTGCTCGAGAAGCAGGCCGGCGAGGCTGCCAAGCAAGCTCGCAAGCATCTCAACGGCTTCGACATCGCTACCGATGGCTATGCTCAGGAAGATGATGCAAAGAAGCCAGCACAGGGTGTTGAAGAGATGCCCGCTGCCAAACCCGCCAAGCCAGAGCCAACTGTTGTCGATTTGGAAGACTCGATGGTGGATGGTGAGACTACCAAGAAGCGTATGGCTGCACCGCTCGACAAGGTTCGAGGTTTCATGAAGTACAATCGTCTAAGCGAGCCTTACCGTGAGCCCAAGAAGCGTACGAAGGACTGGAAGGAGTTGTCGAGCCGCTTGACCGAGTCAGAGCTCAAAGTACAGGCTGCTAGATGTATGGATTGTGGTGTTCCATTCTGCCAGAGTGATACCGGGTGTCCTATCTCCAACATCATTCCCAAGTGGAATGATCTAGTGTTCAAGGGTCAGTGGAAGGATGCTTTGTATCGTCTGCTCAAGACGAACAATTTCCCCGAGTTCACTGGCCGTGTGTGCCCAGCACCATGCGAGGTAAGTTTAACACACCTACAATGGTAAGATCTCCTTCTCATGCTTCGTCTCCCAGAACGCATGTGTCCTCGGAATCACCGACCAGCCAGTAGGCATCAAGTCTATTGAGTGCGCTATCATCGACAAGGCATTCGAAGAGGGCTGGATGCAGCCTCAACAGCCTCCTCACCGCACAGGCAAAAAGATTGCCATCGTGGGATCGGGTCCTGCAGGCCTCGCTGCCGCAGACCAGCTCAACAAGGCTGGACACTCGGTCACAGTTTATGACGTGAGTAACACGATAATCGTCAGATTTTCCTTGCTTACAGACTATTTATCAGCGCAACGACCGAATGGGAGGTCTCCTCATGTACGGCATTCCCAACATGAAGTGAGTGCACTCTCGCCACATCTCAAAAAGTCCAACAGCTAACATTCCACAATCATAGACTCGACAAAGAGAAGGTCGTTCAGCGACGTCTTGACTTGATGGCCGCCGAAGGCGTCAAGTTTGTTCCGAACGCACACGTGGGCATTGACCCCAAATTCTCTGTCACAAAGCTTCGTGCCGAGAACGATGCTGTCATACTAGCAGTAGGAGCTACATGGCCCAGAGATTTGAAAGCACCTGGCCGTGAAGCCCAGGGCATCCACTTCGCCATGTCGTTCCTGCAGCAGAACACCAAATCTCTGCTCGACTCCAATTTGGCCGACGAGTCGTACATCTCGGCCAAGGGCAAGGATGTTATTGTCATCGGAGGAGGAGACACTGGTAACGACTGCATCGGAACGTCTATTCGTCACGGCGCCAAGAGCGTCACCAATTTCGAGCTCCTGCCGATGCCCCCCAATGTCCGGGCCGCCGACAACCGTAAGCATACCCTGCTAGACAAGTCTACGACCTCAGCTGACGTTTTAAACGCTTTTTAGCATGGCCACAATGGATGAGAATTAAGCGTACGGACTATGGTAAGCAGATTTTCTCGTCCCCGGTCCTCAAATATGGCGTCTAACCAATCTTTTGCCACCGCAGGTCATGCTGAGGTTGCGGATCAATTCGGCAAGGATCCTCGTGAATACTCCATTAGCACCAAGAACTTCGTCGTTGGAAGCGATGGCAAGCTCGAG
Source organism: Cystobasidiaceae sp. HBUAS51001 (assembly GCA_003351005.1). Lineage (NCBI taxonomy): Eukaryota > Fungi > Basidiomycota > Cystobasidiomycetes > Cystobasidiales > Cystobasidiaceae > Cystobasidiaceae sp. HBUAS51001. The sequence goes on along the minus strand of KZ857215.1, from coordinate 540,234 downwards.
GGACTCAACACCGTCCGTGTAGAGTGGACAAAAGATGACAAGGGTGAGTCTTCATGTCTCTTTTACCCCCCAGGGTACTATTGCTGACATCCATTCTAGGCGCCTGGAAGATGGCAGAGGCTCCTGGCAGCGAGCAGTTCTACCCGGCACAACTCGTCATGCTGGCTCTTGGTTTCCTGGGACCCGAGACTGCTATTGTCAAGGATCTTGGCCTCGACCAGGACGCTCGTGGCAACATCAAGGCCAACACCAAGGACTACCGCACTTCGCAAGCCGGCGTGTACGCCTGCGGTGATGGCCGTCGTGGACAGTCTCTCATCGTCTGGGTGAGTATCATCATATTCCTCATTCATCCTGGCATGTTCTGATGCATTTATCGTTTTCCAGGGCATTCAAGAGGGACGTGCAGCTGCCGCTGCTGTTGATGCCGACCTGACTGGCAAGCAGTCGCTCCCAGTTGCCGGCTCCTTCAAGAGGCGCGAGTACATCACTCCCTCCGTCAAGGGCCAGGAACTTGTGACCGGCGTTGCTGCGTAAGGCTCTGGCAGGCGCAAAGTCGCTATGACCAATGTCCTCTTTGCTTCAAGAGCACAAAATACGCATCGACCGCTGCACTGTTGGGCATTGAATCGGCTCTTCACTGCACAATATCTCTTCAACCCAGCTTCCAGCACGACCCAGGCAACCTCGTTAAATCGCAATCAAGCAAGTTAAATGGGAACAAGTTTAGAGTTTGGACCAGAAAGGACCATTTTAGAGGGAAGCGAAAAACTGTATTGGATTGACAGGACTGTTGATGGGATTAGACTCGACCGATCTGTCGGGTGATCTACGGCGGCAAGACTTATCCAGCTGTAGCGTCGTCCGCTCTTCTCAAGTTCGTACCGCTCTCGTGTTGATTCTCACCTTAGACATTCCGTTGTTACTATTATCTGCTAGGCAATGCATCTGCTCGCTTGTCAAATTGCACGTCAACCCGCCTCCTTGCCTTCTCCGCATGGTGGTCTAATGGCCGTTGATCATGCCTCGAATATATTGGGCCAAGCAGGTCAGCCCCATGGGCTGATGAAGCTCTGCTCGTCAAGACATAATTGGAGTTCTCATTGCTGGTCTACACTGCCTTGGTCTAAGCACGAAGAAACCGACAATGAGCAGGAATTACAATCTTCTGATTTGTTTCTTCTTTCTGCTGTCAGACGCATAACGGAATTGGCAACTGCGATTTCTCTTTCCAATCAAGCAGAGATTTTGGTTTGCTCAAGCGATCTGAAGATGAGCGAGTCAGTCGATTCCTAAGCAAGGTCACACGGGAAAGTCACGCACTCTGCGACTTTGTCGACAGCTGCGGTCTTCTTTGCTCGCTCGGAGGCCTCCTTGATGGCCCTGTGTACGACACATCGTCAGCTATAAGATTCGCAGGAATCTCGCGTCAACAACACAACGTACCACGTGAGAGCATAAGTACCGCACGAGTCCCTGAACGAGGACAAGATACCATCATGCTGCTGGATGGGTGCAATAGCGTCGTCTTCATCGTCATCATCGGCGATAGCAGAGTCTCCCTGGACGTGCGACTTGGCACCCAGTTCGGCAGCATCGATGAATGCTGCGATTTCATTGTAGTAAGGGTCGTCGTCGCTGTACGTGTACTTTTGTTCGGCATCATTGTCGGGCGAACGGACGTAGAGCGTGGGCTCGTTGTAAAGGTCGACGACCTTGAGCGAGTAGCCGTCCACTGGTATTACGTGACATTCGTCAGCGTTTGCAATCTGGGTAATGGTGCTTTGCTTGCTGCCGCCTTACAGAGTATCTCGAGCTCAGTGCTGTACTTTGTACCCTGAAGAGTGAGTGCATGCACGAAAGAAGCAATTCCTCCGTTTTCATATTTCCTATTGGCACAGTCGTAGCGAGTCAGTAAATCCTGGCTGGCAATTACGGTCGCTCCACTGCATCCTGACTCACCAGACAGCAGAGGTAGTGCGGGGGTTCCTAAACTCGGCTGGAATCTTCTCCTCATCAATAGGCATAGCCTCGAGTGTGCCGGCTTCTTCAAAGTGCTATGTGTGTGCAAGTTATGATGAGAACCAAGACAAAGTGGAAATGCACGTCTAAAAGGGTTGTACTCACCTCGGTCGAAGTAGCCTGAACAGTGTCCATAACCACAGCTCCACCAAAGTATCGGCACAGGTCCACAAGGTGAGTACCCTGTTCAACGACCGGGCCACAAGACTTCGATTTATTCCACCAAACCTCGGATTTGATCTTTGCATACGAGCAAATGTAGCGCGCGATGGTCATCATGACTGGTTTGCCACTTTCTTCAATGATGCGCTGCATGTGCTGGATCACTTTCAGGTAGCGCAGCATGTATCCCACAGATGCGACTGTGCCGCTGTTTTCGAGGTAAGCGGCTAGGTTCAAGGCGTTTGGAACTGGGGCGGTAGTGATTGGCTTTTCGATGAATAGCGCAGTTTGGGGGAAATGCTTGAGGATCTGTATCTCGAGATCCGCGCCGGGCCTGTACGCACACAGTAATTTGGTCAGACTTCACCACAGAATGGAGACTGCTATCGCTTCGAACACGTCCGCACTCACATGTCACTGCCGTGGAAAGCAGGTGGGCTGCCGATAACGACGACGTGCGGGGTGTGTTTTGGGTTCATGTCTTTTACAAATTCATCGAGGCTCTTCACGAGTCGGCACTCGCTGTATGCGAGAGCGACGAAGCTGTTCATCTTGTGCTCCAGCACGGCTTCGCCTCGTGGGATCGCAGGGTCGACAATACCGACGACACGGAGTCGGGTCTGAAGTCGGTGCTCGAGACGAGCGGACTGACAAAGACAGCCACAAAGGTTCAGTATGATTGTACTAGAATCATGTCGGTCTTTGCAGGGCAAATGGAAATGATTGAGCTCACGTGGTTCCATGGGCTGCAAACAACACGGTGATGCGTACTGTCTCAGCATATTTGATGTCGTTCAAGCGGCTACCTAACATACTCACCCCTCATCTGAGCCAAAGTTGCTAATTATTGAAAAGAGGTCAGTCAGCTTGCTTCCCATAGTATATCACGAAATGCTAATTTGCGCACATGTTACCAGCACCTGAAGAAGCGATACAACGTCAGCATTCACAGCCGAGCAAAGTATCACAAGATCGCGACCTCACCAATGAAGAGAACATTGAATTTGCCCTTTTTGATCTCCTCCTGCAAAGTAGCAATATAGAGTCAGCTATATGCCTGGTTGCATCGCTTAATAAAGACTGTCTCACTTTCGTCTGCCTGTCCAAGGGCTGAAATTGGTTAAGATCACCGGAGATAAGAAGGTGCAGAATTGGATTTGATTAGCCCTTTTGTGGTTTTGTCCACGCGATCAGGACGAAGACCGAGTTGCTTACGGTCATGCTACTCATGCTGCCGAGACGACCAGGGTCGACTGTGTGTGCGACGTAGTGATGTTTTCATTGCCCATGTAGCGCGTTGCGCACGTTGTCGTCGGTGGCGTTTTGTAGTTGGCGGTTGTGAGACACCCAGGATAGGGCGGACGGCAGTGGACGAGAAGGGCGATGGAAAGGAGCGGGGAAAGTCGTGCACAAGGTGATTGAATCAGCATGTGCACTCTTGAAAAGGGCCAATGGAGCTGAGCGTGTGCCTCGAGTCCAGCCAAACCCAGGTCCAGGGTCGCTATCATTCGAGTCCACGCAAAACGGCGCGACGCTATCAAGGCACTAGGAAACGACGACTCACTGGAAGGCCTGCGCCTGTTCGACTTCATGCTGGATGACCTGCGAGGCCTCGAGGCTGAAGTGGGCGATGTAGGTCCTCCCTCTGCGTCTCTCGACTTTGTCATCTGGAGTCCTGCGAATGAGCTCCTGCGAGGGTTAGGGCGTCATAGATGGACAGTGTCAGCGATATGCGGCGAGGAATGGCGGCTGCAGGACAGGGTCGCCTACATGGTGATGAATGTGTGCGTGTATCTGAATACGTATGTCCCGCTCCAAGTTTTCCCTCGAGTTGGGTTGGTCTGTTGCCTGTCCGTGCACTCGGCGTCAAGATGCTAGGCCCCAGCACGATCGGTCTTTGGGGTCCCTCGAAAGATGTGAAGCAGGCGGGGAGCTCTCTCTCTTCTGCCTTTCCACGCGTGACAGGCTTGTTTGCGAGTCACACTCTAGCCTAGCCGTACCACTCTGTCCCTGTTGCGACTCATGAAGTGACTTTCGTAGAGCCGGCCTGACATGAAACAGGCACCCGTGGGAACCGTGACTTGTTCGCAGATTGCTCCTGGACGCAAGCACCGTACATGATCACAACTTCTCATCTCGAAAACACGGGCAGATTCTCGCGTCCATTCATTCTTCTCCAGTCATGCCCACAGGCTTTCATCTCGGGACTGAGGTCTTGTACACACAAATTGCCACCATCTCTTTAAAAGCAGCATTCAGATGAGCAGCTTGTGAACTTGCTCGTGGACCCATAGACACGCCTAGCGCCATTTCAAGTTAGTGTGTGTATGGCATTGCCCATTCGCTCATGCGCCCCTGACAACCAGCTTGCTCGTTGCTCGCATTTGAGAAAAGCCCGATTGGCCTTGTGCACTGCAGCTCGACTGACAGCTAGGCTCTGTGCTCCTTGCACTTGCAACTCACAAAGCAGCAGGCAGGGCGAATACAACAATCATGTCGACGACGCATTCACCTTTTATGCGCCTTGTGCATGCCGTGCGCACGCTTGGCTGGAAGCAGACGCACCGCCAGCTGCTGCGAATGAACGATACAAAGGTCGGCACGCTCGTTGGGACGGACCAGCATGGCAACAAGTGAGTCAATCGCCATACACTTAGTCCCCGTGTGTGCTCTTTGTACCGCTGCTTACTCTTGTCTGTGCTGCTCAGATACTATGAGAACATGGCCGAGCACAAGGGCCGCACTCGATGGGTGGACTATCAGCAGGTGCGAGCGATACAGTACCCTATTGCAGGTGCAGGCTATCGATGCATCAGCTGATGCTCGTTTCAAAATGTACACAGTGGGACTTCAACGGCTCTCAGATCCCCCCAGAGTGGCATTCATGGATCAATCAGATCCGCAAAGACCCGCCCCACCTCGACGAGGTCATGGTCGCCTCTTCGCCCGCATGGAAGAGCCAGCACTCGGAGAACCTGACCGGCACGCGTGGGTGGTTGATCAGCTCAGACGCCCTGGGTTTGTAATGTCACTGACACTGTCTTCCCTGTCTAATGCTCCTGCAGGGGCGGCGTTCAAGACATATTCTACAACAGCACCAAAGATCAATGCCTGGGAACCAAAGGTGGCTCAGCGAGGGTGATCCTTTAGCTGCAAGACAGGCCTTTGCGCCGCCTCTCCGCCAGCTTGTAACTTTACTGTGATCGTCTCGATGTGTGTGCAATATCATCGTGCATATCTGAAAGCCTCCCAAGGTCTCCGGGTCGTTGAACCCTTTCTCACCAAACGAAGACACAGCTGAGAGCCGATTGCAGAAGTTCATGATGCAGACGGACACTAGGAATATAACAAGACAGATAGCTCGCGACCATGGGCGCTGAGCAAGAAATTGAAGATACAGGTCTATGCGCAAACCCTACAGCTAACTCCTTCTCACGGCGCTGCCGACGACGCTTCTGCAAGATCCTGCAAGCTGGCTGGCGGATCCGCGAGATCTGGAGTCTCCACCACCGCAGACTTGTTCGATGTCACCGTTGCGGGGCTGGTCTCGACGACTTCATCAGCATGTTGAGCCTCTGAAGTGTTCGCTTGATCCCCATTTTCGACCACGGCCGCGGCCGTGGGACCATTGTTGCCGGTGCCGTTCTCCTCCTCAGTCACAGCAGGCGACACGACTCTTTCAATCTTCGCAGCTTTTGCTTCCTGCGCACGCTGCTGCTCTGCTCTTCGCTGGAGGTATTTCTGCCGCAAGGCCTCGTTGCGAGCGCGTCGGCGGTCAATGATCCGAGCTGCAGGTGAGGCATTCAAGCTGCTCGAATGGCGGAAGGGGAAAGTCTTGAGCTTCTTTCGCGCCAAGACGGCTGAAGCCAAAGGCGAGGCAGTCTTCTTCGGCGTAGGCAGAGCCGTTGGGAAGTTTGAATTGACAACAACGATGTCTTTCTCGACAATCGGCAGGGCACGGTTGTTGATGTCCGTATTGACAGGCGTCAATGGGCCTCGTTGGACTGATTGGGTTTGTTTTGGATCGACGGGCTGGCACATCAATGTTGCGACCGCGAGTGTGTTGGGCGACATGGTGTCCGTCTTGCTGCCCGATGGCAAAGGCCCTTCCGTGTCGTTCAAGATACTGTCAAAAGGGCGTTTGCGGGGAGCGGTGCTGCTAACTGTGCCGACTTCTGTCGCTTGAAGGGCACGCGAAGCTGAAGCTGACGACGATGACGACCCTCCAGCAACTTTGCTTTCGCTGGTTGATCCGGTGGGAGCACTTCGTAAGGTCTCTGGCAAAGCCGTAGTGCTGCCAGCTGAATTTGCACTCTGCTTTTCAGACTTTGCTTCGGCCGCTGCTTTGCGCTCGAAAAATTCTTCAGTGCGTGTATAGGTCGTATCAGGCAGTCCGTTTTGCAGGCGCCGTGCAACTTCGGCTTGACCTCGCTCGCCGAGCTTGCGGAGGACAGAGGACAAGCGGATGAGGCGCATGTTGTCGAGTAGTCTTCAGTGACCAAAGACAAGTGCATCAGCATCAAGAAGTGAAATCCCGATTGATATAAGCACTCACGACAGGGCTTCGTGCACAGTAGTTGGGAGTGAGCCGTCCTCTTCTTGCCATTCAATTCTGCAGCGAAACACACGTCAGACAGGCATTCGAGCCAAGACGCTGTCGTCGGGACTCACTTTGCACAGCTATCGCAAAGGGTATACGGTCCGATTGGCCCGCGCTGCATTGGTAAAACTTACTTCAGCACGCTGCCAGCATACCGCGCGAGATGTATAGCAACTTACCCGCCAGGGTCCACAAGCATCAGGACCACAGACAGTACAGACTAGGATTGGTCGTTTAGTAGAAGTCCGTGCAGCTTCGCTCGATCCGGGAGTGCTTTCGCGAGCGGGTAGGGCGGCATGTCCGTTCATTCCGGGTTGGATAGCCCTTTGTTGAGGAGATCCCGCAATGCCCTGCGCGCCATCAAACCAAAAAGGTCAATCCAGACAGACAATCAAGGGGTAAAGCAGCGAGACATACGTTTGGCGCGATGTGAGGCGTTGTGTGCGTAGATCTAGCCGAGTGCATATAGCCTTGTACTTGCTTGCCACCAGCCAACTCCAATGACGACCGATAATCTTGTCTGTGATTCTGGTGCGAGCCATGTACACTGGAAGTAGAGGTGTACTGTGTAGAGGGTGCTGCTCGAGACTGGCGATACTGTCCATCTGCATATCTGTAGGCGGCTGGCACCGCATTGCTGAGGTGCGATGAATGGGCAGCCGGACCGCGCGGCGAGGGAGGGTGATGATGAGAGTGCAAAGGGTCGTACTTGGGCAGCTTTCGAGGGCGATCGAGCTCGTGATAGCCTTGTGTAGAGTAGCGGTCCCTCGAAGTGGCCGGTGGGGCGTTCGTGGAGGAAAAGTCGTAGTATGAACGCGATGAGGAGGCAGGGAGCGTGAATGCGGGAGGCCGGTTTGCGTGCCGGCGCGCTGCCTCATACTCGCGCATGAGGGTAGTGGATGACATGCTGCGGATACTTTTAACGCAAGGTCAGCTTGACAAGCAAGCCAGGTTCAATTGGATGAAGGAGGAAAGAGAGAGAGAGAGCTAGCGAGCTAGCGAGCGAGCAGGGAGTGGCCAGCACATGGGCAGTGCATGTGCGAGTGAGCGTAATTTGGTCAGCTTCGACGACGAGCCACCGAGGCTGTACACGCAAATGGAAGTGAGCCAGGCCAGGTAGGACTAGGGAGTCTCCCTTTGAAAGACAAACGCACCGCTAACAAGGCTCATCTGAACAGCAACGGCTGAAAGGACAGAGAGTAGTCAGGAGGCCTTCGTCACGGACGCATCTGCAGTCAAAGACCGGTCGAATGCCTTCAGGTCAGGTAGCGACGGTCCACTGCCAATTTGCAAGCGTTGTTGCACGGCGACGCCGGCCAACTTCCACGGCCGTGCACACAGGTCAGATCGGAGAGATGCAGGCAGCACGAGCGTCGGGCTCCATCGCTGTTTGGAATCCGCGCGATAGCCGCCATGCGACGCATACTGTCCGATATAAAGCGCCTGTGCATGCGTGAACGGGCGTGTCTTGAAGTACTCATACGCCCCGTCCAATCTGGGATGAGCCGTCCGATGCCAAATTAGCAAGCCCAGGGCCATAGTAGGGCCATAGTACCGAATTCAGTCACGCATGAGCATGTGCGGCAGTACACCCTGCCGGCCAGTCTCCTCTAGACCAGTTGGGCGTTCATGCCGAAGGCTAGCATCGTTCAAGGTGTGGCGAGAGAGGCGTGGAAGTGAAGTCTCGAGATGGGTCGGACTTGGCTGCAGGATTGCATTATGCTGACGCCCCTTGTCCGTGAGGCCTTGCATATTCGAGGTGACCATGTCGGTGTTGGCCACTTCATCACAGCCCGTCCTTCATGTCGAGTTGGGTAGTATCGCCTGTTCGCCAACGACTATTTCATCGAAGAGCAGGTCGAGAACGACAAGTCCTGGTCCAGACCTCGAGTGATCCCACTGTTAGACATGACGGCTACGGCGAGTGCTGATACTCAGGTCGCTGGGCCAACGACCAAGTCGCTCGACGAAACAGCAAAAGCATGGGACAACACACCGCTCTTCATGCGGCAGCTGCCAGCCGCTGGTGAGATGGACGACTACCTCTCGACGCAGATGGAGGCACTGCAGAGCTTGCTGTACGACGGCGACGCCGAAGGTACGGATGGACCGTGACAAGACCTTTGCTGGACAATTTTCAGCAGGTGGCGACCGCGGGCCAAATGGCTGATGTTCCAATCTGCACGGGCCAGAACAAGCGCAGAACTTCAAGGAGCAGGGCAATGCCAAGTTCAAGGTCAAGAATTACAAGGATGCGATCAACTTTTACACGCAAGGCCTGGGAAATCTTGCTCCAGAACTGCACGAGGAGACAAAACGCACGCTTTGGTGTAACCGTGCTGCTTGCCACCTGGAACTAGGTAGGTCTCTGCAACGTCTTGCAGACATTTAAAGCACGTCTGAGGGTCTCCGTATTCTCAGGAAACTATCGCTCTTGTCTAAGAGACTGTGCACTGGTTTTGGCTCCGTCCGACAAGCCTATTCCCGCCGAAGATCAGGATACCCATACGAATACCTCTCTCAAAGCGCTCTTCCGCTCGTTGAAAGCACTCCTCGCTCTAGAAAAGCTGGACGAAGCCAAAGATGCGATGGAGAGGTACCGGAGCAATGGAGGCATGCTCAATGCTAGTGTGCAGCAAATCGAGAAGCAGCTCAATCAAAAACTCGCTTATCGCGACACCGTTCGTTCGGAAGCTGCAGAGCGTGCGCGGCGCCAAGAGCTGTCCGATGCTTCACTGCGCGAGGCTCTCGTAGTATGTTATTTCCCATTCCGTTGCCCTTGTCTCGGTGAGACTGACTGTTTTGGTCTAGGCCAGCGGTCTGCGTCTGAAAGCGAAATGGACAGCTGCACAGGCTCGCACCGCCGCCCCGCCCGAGGTCACCCCTGCTCACTTCGACCCCGAAATAGTGCCTGTTGCCTCTACAAGCCAGATACCGCTAAGCCGGCCGCAAGAATGGATGCCACCGCCAGTCGAGACTCCTCTCATTTTCCCCGTCTTTTTCTTACGCCCGCTTGCTCAACCGCCAACTCGCGACCTTATCCTCAGCTTTGCCCAGGACGTCACATTTGGTGCTCAGCTGGATGCCTTCAATGGCCGTGAGAATGTGCGAGCGCAGAATCGGAAGCAAGAAGCAGAGAATGTATACGCTGTCACGCAGCAGGGTCGCATTCTCAAGGTCGGCCGAAACTTGTCTCTGAAGCAGATCATTAAGGCGTGTGTCAAAGATACAGATGGTCTCGAGCTTGTCGACGGCTGGTGCCTGGAGTTCTATATCGTACCCGCAGGGGGCGATGAGGAAAAAAGTTGGATAGCCGACATGAAGCGGAGGTTGAAAGACTAGACAAACGGAGCAGCTTCGCACGTAATATTAGACACGGTAATCCAACAAGCCTCTCCTGTCTAGTCGCAGCGTAGATGCATGCTATGTAGCACTCTGGAAGGCACGCATGATATTGCCACCCTCATCTGCAGACAGCTGATTGAGATCAACGAGTCTCAGGATATGCTTCAACAAAGCAGGACCAGCTTTCCGAGAGTGCACGAGTGGGCCGTAGGATTCGACGAATTCCAAACAAAACTGGAGATTTGTGGAGCGTACGCGATTGCCACGCAGATCCAGAATGTGTCGATGCCAACAAGTGTTCAGCAAGGCAGCAGCTTTATCTGGATTGCGGGACTGGCTCTGTCAATCCGATGGGACAGGGAAAGGAGCGGGTGAGCGACTGAGCTCCATGAACCGCCATCAGTCCACCTACTCTGGCGTATGCTTGCGACTCCCATTCCAGAAACTCGTCGTCAGAGTCGGAGACCATCTCGTCTGGCACATAAGGTGTGTGGTCCTGTTCGCCTCGTCAGCTTTCTGACTACCGACGTCGGCGAGGTGTACATACCTCGCTCCTGATGTAGACTCTGTTACGATGTCTCGGCACTCGCGTGTCAGCTCTTCGCTCTCGTATGGTCGGCGGGAAGCGGACTTCGCTACGCGAGCGTTCGTATCTTTGAAGTGTACTGCGAGCGATTTTCACAGCTGCAGACACCTGTTGTGAGAGGAGCTCATAGGCTGGATCGGCAGGAAGTACTATCGGCTCCGGAGTCGGCGATAGGCTTGCATTGCGAACCTGAGGACGAGCTTGTGCGCTCGTCTCAGGAGGATAGGTAGTGGCCCCGCCGAATAGTTGATCTAGATCGGGACCATCCTGTTCATTGGTGAATGCATGTTCGGCTTCCTCAGAATCCTCCGAGCTATTGTAGTCTACGTTTGGGCCACCTCTCTGAGCCAAGTGGAGCTTCTTCTTCAACTTGTCGATTTGTCGCTGATGCAAGCGAACCTGCTCTCTGAACGAGTGTTTGAGGGACCGGTACTTCCCTTTCCAGTCTTTGTCTGTGCCTGTGGCCTCTCGCAGAGCCCGTAGACTTGCTTCAGACTGCTGTAGTTCGCTCTGTGCCTTGTGTATACGATGCGTGTATTCCAGCCGCTCTCGCCGTAAAGATTCTGCCTCTTGGAAATGCGAATCTCTTGCACTGGACAGCACTTCGTTGGCCTCCCGCAACGCCGGCACCTCCTTCTTGAGCGATTCCCATTCTGGTCTTATTGTCCGCAGCTGGCTGACTTTCCTTTCCAATTCGCTGATTTCATCGGTAAGTCTCTTATTCTTGGCTTTGAATATCTCCCTGTCGTACTCAAGGGCACGTCTTGCCTCTTCAGCCTCCACCATTTGGAGATTATGTGCTTCATCCTTTGCAGCAAGCCGACGCTTATGTTTGATCTCGTTCGCACGTTGATTCTGATAGAACGTCTGAAGGGTGTCCTCCCGATCCTGAATTTTCCTCTGCATTTGAGCTACCACTGCTTGTAGTTGATTAACATCCTGTGATGGTATTGGAGTCCCATAGTTGCCGATACTATGCGCAGACGCAAGATCGAGGTTGCGTAGTGCTTGTAATTGCGTAAGTTGCGTGTCCAAAGCTTCTAGTTCTCGAGCGTGTTGCAGATTTAAATTTTCGATTTGCCTCTCTTTGGCCGCTAGGCGAGCAGCGGGGTTGGCCTTTTCGATCTGCGATTGGAGATGCTCAATTTGCGCTTGATGGTCGCGGGCTTGTCGCGCAAACTTGTCTTCCCACTCGAATTCCTTTTTTGCAATGCGAGGATCGTCCCGCCACGAAGGTACAGTTTTCGCGACTCGTATTTCCTCCTGGAGCCTATTGATTTCCGCATGTAGCCTGAGTATGCTCTGATCAGACTCCATGCGCAGAGTCATGATTTCATGCTCGTGTTCCTCGACTTTGGACTGCACGATACGTTTGGCATCGCTGCTGCCTTCAGCATTCTTCTTCAGACGCCCAATCTCGGCATTGTATTTCTTTTCGCCAATCATGATATGTCTCTCCAGCTCCGCAACCTTTTGCTGAAGCTGCTCACATCGTGAGCTAGCCTCGTCAAAGCGGTCTTCTGCCTCTTGATTCTTTTGTCGCAAGCTGCTGACTTGTAGCTGTAGACGCTTATTTGCCCCTGAATCGCTTGGGCCCGCAGCTGTTGAAAGACGTGCGTAAAAGCGAAGGTCATGCGGGAACAAGTCAGTATGCATTAGTCCGGTAAGCATCAAGAAGGGCACGCTCACTGTCGTCGAGACTTGACCACGAGCCATTTGCTTTGACTCTGCGCGGGGACGCTGGCGCATCCGATTCCCGTGCTTTGAGCCTCTCGTGCACTGATTGGCGTAGACTATTGCTCTGTGCCTTGCTCTTGGAATGACCGGATCTGGAAGACGAGGCGTTTGACTTGGTCTCCTCTTCTTCGTGAATGTCATTTCGGCGTGCTTTGCTCTGTAGCAAGACGGCCGGTATGCGATGAGGAGCAGAAGACTGATAGTCGGGCTTTTTGTCCTTTTTGGGAGACAGGCTGCGTGCTGAAGGGGCCACGGAATCGCGAGAGTAGGCTACTACAATTTCCTCTTCGCTCTCTTCAAGATCACTGCTGGTGCTGCCCTTTCCTTTGCCTTTTTCACTCTTGCTACTGCCGTACATATTGGCGCTGTGCAGAGTGCTGTTAGATGTAGAAGGCTTGGGTCTGGTGGTCTGCTTGATAGCCTTGCGGCTAGGCTGGCCATCGCTACGGCGCGTGCTTCTCCGGCCCGGCGTCCCAGCTGACGAGCGGTTCGTGCCATGGCTAGAGTCGTCCGAGAGTGTCCTTTTTCGCTTGCCTTTGGAGCTGCCAGCTACGCTCACCGAGGAGACCGAAATTGTATCGTCCCTAGTTGTGTTGGCCATGGAGAACCCCGCTTCGCCTTGTGCTGGAGTTTCAAGCTACGGCGGCGCCGTCATCCACCACTGCAGGGAGGGCGCTTCACGTCGTCACAGAAGGACGGGTAGGAATCCAGCGAGAACTAGCATGAGCAATGATACATGTGCGTCTACAAATGTGATGCCGCGTGAGACGTGAAAGCAAACCAAACGCTTCGCCGCACGGCGTGATCGGACTGGGTGGGCGTGGATGCAGAGCTATCATGAGTCTAAGACAGAGGCATAGAGGCGCTATAGTTGCACCTGATATTAACCTGCGCACGCTTCTTACAGCAGGTTGTGAAGCGATGTAAGGCCGAACGCGACGGTGTACAGTCGCCACCGAGGACACTCCACTCAGAGACAGATGGAGATAGTCATGCAATGAAAGCTGGATGACGCTGGCTGTTCAATATCCACGGCACACGCGATCACCGATACTTGATTGCTTGCATAGCGAGCTGCGTGCAGCTGGGACCACCTTCGCCACCAGCGTCCTTGATTGCGCGATGCGACGCCTGTTCTTGCCTTCTACGCGAGTCAGCATCGACAGACATCTTGGCTGGACGACATCAGGAACAGCAATCGCCTGCTGTGCAAATAAACTCTGCCCTGAGGCAGATCTGGCGGTCCAGAGAAGCTGGCCCTAGCAGATACCGCGTCTTGAAGCGACGCTCCAAGCAGGCTTGTGACCAAGCACCCGGTCAACACATCAAGGGCGGATGCCTCCTGCAGCAGCTCCTCAACCACAGCAGCAACAGCAGCACCTTCAGCCTCGTCAGCAGCATCATGGCCACAGTCAGCCCAGTCGGTCCTCATCGTCGCGGACCGTCAATCCAGCCACGGGCATGCCCGACCGGGTAGGCTCGTACGCTATTCGCGAAGAGATTGGCAGAGGCTCCTTCGCGACAGTTTACCGTGGCGAAAAGGTGGTATGTGCTCAAACTTCTGCCCGTACCGCCGTGCAGGCAGGCCGATACTTAGGCTGACTGACTTGTTCCACTTGCTGCATGACCGACTTGCCGCACCTCTTGCTTACCGCCGATGCCACTATCTAAACGCTCTTTGGGATGTTTCGACACTTCTTTCGGTCGCATCAACAAATGTTCATCATCTGCGCTATTTTGGAATCTCATCAGACCACCAATCCAGCCCTTACTGTCGCCATCAAAGCTGTCGTGCGGAGCAAGCTCACCACGAAGCTCCTGGAGAATCTCGAGAGCGAGATCCGGCTGTTGAAAGGTATAAAGCAGCGCAATGTCGTAGAGCTGTTGGACTGTCTGGTAAGCTGATGGCGGTATAGCTGTCATAGCTGTCTCGACACCAGACCCCTTGTCGCTGACAATTTCGCACGTGCCTAGAAAACCGAGGCGCACATCTATCTGGTCATGGCGTATTGCAGCGCAGGCGATCTGTCACAATACATTCGAAAACGAGGTCAGATACCTAGCTTGACAGCATCGGCACAGCAGTCCTACAAAGACCGCTACCCACATCCTAGAGACGGTGGGCTGAATGAGCTGGTCGTGCGATGCTTCCTGGGTCAGTTGTCAGAAGCGCTCAAGTTCTTGAGGAAGCAAAATATCATTCACCGAGATATCAAACCCCAGGTGTGTTCAACGAGGAAGGTGTGTAATTGCACGCACGCTAATTTTTCTGCTGTTCCGCCCCAGAATCTTCTTTTGCACCCAGCAGATGCCCGTGACATCGCGGCGGGTCACCCTCCGGGCATACCGCATCTTCGTGTCGCAGACTTTGGCTTTGCTCGAGCATTGCCGAATACGAGTCTTGCCGAGACTTTGTGCGGCAGTCCGCTGTACATGGCGCCCGAGATCCTGCGATACGAAAAATACGACGCAAAAGCAGATCTCTGGTCAGTCGGCGCGGTGACCTACGAAATGACAGTCGGGAAACCACCTTTCCGAGCTCAAAACCACGTGGAGCTCTTGAGAAGGATAGAACGTAGCGAAGACCGCATCAAATTCCCCGACGAAAGAGCACCAGAACCCGGTCGAGAAGAAGCCCCGCCGACACCAGTGCCCGAAGATCTGAAGACCGTCATCCGGAGCCTTCTAAAGCGGAATCCTGTTGAACGAGCTAGCTTTGTCGATTTCTTCGCTCAGGCAGAAGCTGTTGCAAGGTACGGGGAAGGCAGCCTGGTTGCGCCGGGTACCATTGACGACGGGACAGCGACACCAAGTCGGACAAAAGCGACAATGGCGCCTACGGTCGAGGTCAGACCCTCTAGTGGAGAGAACGCGGTGGTGACTGCGGCGGACCGAAGTGGACGCGCCTCCCCGCAGGTCGGTCAGACCGCTACGCCGTCCGACCAAGCAGAGCCTGCCATAAAGCCAGCTGCGGGAACATACATTCCGCCTGTACCGTCTTCGGCCGAGGAGCAAGAGATGGCATTTGTCAGATTGCCTCAAAACGCCGTGGCAGGGTATTCCGCTGGACAATCCGATGCTGCGAGGACATCGCCGATCAGTAATACGTCCTCTCAGAGCCGTACACAGCCCGCTCAAGCGCCTGCTCTGGTACAGCGGCGCTCCACTTTCAAGCCAAAGTATATAGTAGGGCCAAGCTCGACTGCCGAGAGCACTGCTAGGGCTGCAAAGTGTCCGGACGCCACCACGGCACTCAAGAGCAAGGACTATGCTGTGATAACTACCACTGCAGCTACGCCGACTGCGATGAGTCCTGTCATACCAAGCCGCGGCCACTCCAGGCGGCAATCGCAAGATAGCCTTGGGCAAGGTGCGCCAATGCCAGAGTCAGAGTCAGCGCAGCAGCCCGCCCAGAAGTCAAACCTATCGCTGGCACTCCCGCAAACGAAAGGCAAGGCCACCGGATATCAAAAGGATCTCGCTGCGTCGAATCTGACTGGAGAGACTGGCGAAGACTCGGTGCTCGGAAGAGAGTATGTCGTTGTGGAGAAGAGGAATGTCGAGGTCAACGCTCTCGCCGATGGCAAGTGCACACCCAATCACGGCCATTTCGAGGAACTGAAACTGATAGTCTTAGTTCTTATCAACAGAGATGGCAGCGGTACCTCGTCGCAGAAGCTCTTTCTCACGCCAGTCCTCTCGTGCTATCTTCACGCGCCAAACGACGGGACTGGGGCAGTCGCCAGGCTCGCCAGCAGGGAAGACCTCTTATGGGCCTTCTGGCACTGATGCACAATCACCGCCAAGTCCTGCTTTGCCTTACCCACCGCCTGCAGCACACAGTACAGCTTACGATCACCCTCCATTCGCTCCACCTCCTTCGGCCGGCAACGTCACTCCCAATGGTTACGGAACTTCACCTCGAGCTCAGGGTGGTCTTTCGTATGGCGCCTCCGCACGATATTCAGGTGGTGCTCTTGCGCAGACAGCACAAGATCAAGCGTACAGCTCGCCGCTGAACTTAGTGGCAGGCATAGGGTTCCCCGGCACTGCTATCGGCAAAGCTATCAACTTTGCAGCACTCAAAGTGTTTGGGTCTCCCAGTGAAAACATCTGGCTTCGCAAACGGTCACATCGGTACCAGTTCGGCACGCGCAGACGTCCGCGCTCTACAGCCCTGCAAGATGATCGCATGTCAGCTCAGGAAGACGAGCTTCTTCAGAAATTGGAAGATATCGCTCAAAAGGCAATCGCCATCTTCGACTTTGCCGATTCAAAGCTCATTCTCATGCAGCCGCAAACCTCGCAACAGTCTGTCGCGTCACAGAGTAGACCTGGATCGCAAGAGACTGGTGGTCCCTCTACAGGTGACCCAGGCGTCATGGGTGGCAGCCAGGCAAATCCGTTCTTCGCCAACGTTACGCCAGCGAACGCGGGACCGGTGGATCGTCAGCCATCGCCACGTCTCAAGAACGCGCCGTCCGGCCAAGGGCCTTCAGCGCCCACCTCACCCTCATCTGGGCAGCCGACATCACGTCCGCAGACCCACGATGATCTTCTACCGGGAGAGACCCTTGTGCTGTATTTCAAGGCCCTGGACTTTCTCACCAATGGCATCGAGCAGACGAAAGATTTTTGGTCGAAGGTGCCAGATGGTTTCAGCGCCAGCGGTGATCTGAACGACTGTAGGTCCCTATCTATGCCCTTTTGCCTGTCCTCCATGCGCTATGCGCTGACTCGGTGGTGTGCAGACGTACAATGGTTTAGGGCACGCTTCAACGAATGTTTTGAGAAGGCAGATTTCGCCAAGAGCCGCCTGACTGGCGACATGCCTGATTCTGCTATGCTGGCCGAGAAGCTGATATTCGACAAGGCTCTGGAAATGGTAGGCCAGTTTATCAGAGTATTGCCGAACTTGGATTTTCAGCTGACGTGATTGACTGGCCCATAGTCACGCGCTGCTGCAGTCAGCGAGCTCATGGGTGAGAACGCGCAAGAGTGTGAGATTGCGTACGACACCGCACTCTGGATGCTTTATGCCATACTTGACGAAACAATGCAAGATGGCGAGCCAGTGGATGAGGAAGATAAAGTCACCGTTCGAAATTGTAAGACTACTCACCATCGATCTGGCTTGTGCCTTTGCTGACGGCTGCGTCTATCCAGTTGTGGAACAAATCAAAGGTCGTCTCGCTGCTCTACGCAGGAAGATGACAGGCTCTCCGGTCCCGTGATATGTTTGTTTGCTGAGGCATTGGTCAGTCACGCCCCCTATTTGAGGCATTCTGAACCTGTACAACAATGAATCAGTGCTGCCTGTAGCCTATTTTCACTTTTTTTGGGTCTATTTTCGTTGTCATCCAACTTCCTGCATTCATCCCGCGTCACACAACCTTGATAAAATAGATCTCGTTCGGTAGATGCGTATCCCCTGAGACTCGATGCGACCAAGGCAAATAGTTTCACCGATTCCAAGCAACGGCTAGAAATGCTTCGCAGTGGCTTCTCGTCTCCTTGAGCAGCTCCTAGCACGCGCACGTGATGTCGAAGTTGTTCGGGGCGACCCTAGCAGGCACGACCAGGCTCGCGCCTCTCACCACCTCCATAGCAGTTGCAGAGTACGGGTCTGTCAGCGTCACACTGCCATCATACATGCATCGAGTGCACATGGCGACCGCAGCGTGTGCCCGCCCTGCAGTCAGTCTGGCGTGTCTCACCGCTGCTGACGGCCAGCGAAAATGGTGACGGATTCTGGCTGACGGACACTGACGGACCGGCGCTGTGACACACTCGAGCAGGCGAAGCAGCCAGAAGAGCGCAGAAAAGGCATATAAAACTGGAACAGCGATGTTTGACGCTGCTTGGCTCCGCTTCATACACTCCAGAAGAGCTCTCATCAGCCATCACTCGACCATATCGCTCGAACCTCAACCTATCGACTAACCTGGCAACCCCATTGCCATCACAGCCAGTTGACAGGAAAAGTTTGGTCGAGCAGGATGCTAGTGGGTCTGCACTTATCTTACGGCCCTCGTTCGGCGCTGACCAGTCTCCTGCTACCTGCCTTGCCAGTCACCACGGGCCGAGACTGTAGATGGCGACCGCATCATCGGCGGCTACATACCATCCCTAGCACTCGCTGTCGTAGCATGTGTGCTCTATGCAACTGTCGCAGCTACAGCTTGGTATCGTGCGTGTCATCGGGCGCTTCCTTGCAGTCGCGCTTGACTAATGCCCTGGATTAACAGAATGGGCCAAAATCAAGAGACAGAACTTCATGCTCACGATGACGATAGGGTCCACCAGTGCGTCCCTCACCGACAGAGAGATGCATTGTAAATCGTTGACATGCCCAACTACCTTGTCATTGTAGCTCTCGCCGTAAGCGGTGCCGAAAAGCCACAGCTTGGCTTCCTTTCCGTGGACAGGCACAGAGGCTAATCTTCAGTCTTGCAGCTGGGCTATGGCATTCGTGCAGGGGTGCACTTCAACTATAGCAGCGTTGGTTAGTACATACAAGTGATCAAGTGCGGCGATTTGGCGCTTGAACATATTCTGACCGATTTTCCGGCCCATCTTGCTCTCCGCAGGGATCTACGCAATCATGCAGCTCTTCATACTCCTCAGTGTGAGTGACGGCCTCCACCATGATTCGTACATATCTGACACCCATGGATTGTATCTTTTTACAGCCATGTGCCTTTCTGGCACTCGACTACATGCTCATCGCCCGCCTAGCAAACCACTTAGGTCCCAATACCGTGGCTAAAAAATGCCTACCGATTCGGACAAACTGGATCGCCAAATTCTTCGTGACCTCGGACGTGGTGACTTTTCTAATTCAGGGTGCTGGAGGAGGTCTTCAAGCGACTGCAAACCCTGATACCGCCAACCTTGGACACAAGGTAATTCGTTTCGCCAGAATCCTCCAGACTAACCGCGAATACAGAGGGCTGATCCACGTTGAAACACCTACAGATTGCACTGATTGGCGTAATTGTCCAAGCGGTCGCTTTTGGCACCTTCACTATAACCCTCATCATGTTTGGAGTACGAGTGTGAGTTTCAAATTCGCTGTGCAAGATGATCACATCACTCAGATCAATTCGCTTCTTCAGCCGTACGCTGTTTCCGCAGAAATGGGCGGTCCCTCACCAGCGCAACAGAGCTTCTTTGTTCCGAATATTCAGCTCGACACCCATTGATGACTGGCGTATCCTCTACTTTGGCATGCTCTTGACGTGTATAGCCTTCATCACTCGGTCGATCTTCCGAGCGGTTGAGTTTGCAGGTGGCTATGACGGCGTGAGTACTTCCAGCAATGAGCGAGCAAATCCATGCGCTGATAGGACTGTCACAGTATGTGCAAACTACAGAATCTTTCTTCTATCTTCTCGACGGACTCCCGATCCTGCTGGGCATCCTCGTCTTTTTGGCTCTCTACCCGCCCCGCTTCCTTGCAGATCCAATCTTTGAGGAGTCCTACGATGGGTATGGCGACCTCCAGCACTCTATGCACCAATACAAGCGCTCGCGTAGTGCATCAGAAGAGAACGCTCTTCCTTGAAGGACCCCCGATGACAGTCGGCAAGATCAACTGGACAATTCAATCAAACTGCATTCTGGCGCGGCAGCCGTTCATGCTCTTCGCTGCTGTAGTTAATTAATAGACTCGCAAACTGCAGCCGTCTACCGTCAGTCCAGATCCTTGGCCTATGCACTCCCCATGGAGCCACGGAGCGCTGCATCTAGAACCCGACCAAAACGCCATTACCTATGAACCTGTTGTTTGTTAACCAGCGATGGTATAGATGTGATTGACTGCATCACTCCTGTCAGTCTCGCTAAACATGATGTGCGTTGCAAGTGCCAGCTTTGCTAGGCCCTTTGTCTTTGTAATGCTGTACGACCCGGCTTGTATCCAGGCCCGTGGTCAGGGCCCCTCGGTCATGGCTGGCCAGTGAACCTCGCAGAGACAGCAGACTGCAGCCAACGGCTCATCTTAACTCTATCGCTGGATGTGTCGACACGAACTTTTCAGCCCGCCAGCATCTAGAATAGACTTCCTCACACGGTAAGAAGCGTCCTCTACCCAAAATGTCATAGCACCCTCTATGTACACCCTCGACTACACACCCTCCGCTAGCTATGCTTCTTGGGCAGCATTGCTTTTTGGCGTGTACGCCTTCATTGTCTGGATACGTGAGTGCCAAAGGAATATATTCGTAAAGCACCCTCGCTGATGGGTTCTTGTCTTGCTCAGAATGGTTTGCAGTCGGTCGCCGGATCTATATGCTCAATTTGACAGTTGGCGCGACGGGTAGGCTCGATTTGCAGACATTGACCGGACATTAGCTGAGAGACCATTGCGCGTGACAGGCATGATGGTCAGTGATCAGACCTCAACAAATCCCGAGCCTGCAAATACATTGATCATTCGCTATTATAGCTGGGGTTTGCTCTTCGGATCATACTGCACAAGAGCCCCGGTAATCAAGGCAGGTGACGATTGTCTCGCTGTCGGCAGTCGAAGTGCTGATGCCAGCTGTTGTAGGCTTGTTCACTCTGAGTCAGATCCTCATCTTCGTTTCGGTGCGTGGTCAAAAGTGGATATTAGCAAACCCGGCAAAGCTGACAGCAAGTCCTTATGCAAAGCCTTGTGGCTTTTATGAAGTGGACTACCTTGTCCTTGAACGGCTCGCGTTGCATCTTGGACCCGAAACCGTTGCGAAACAGTGTCTGCCCATCGATCCGACGTGGATGTCATGGCTCTTGAGCGCATCTGATGTCGTGACAGTCGCTCTGCAGCTCATCGGAGTCGCCCTGGAATCGTCAAACGACCATCGTACAGCAGAAGTGGGCCATAAGGTGAGACTCCTTGTATTTGGGGCAGTACTTTGTCTGACATAAGGCCTTGCCCGCTGAAGTTGGCCCTTGGCGGTGTCATCACCCAGACGTCCACCTTCCTCCTGTATACTGCGACCCTTTTGGCTTTTGGGCAGAAAGTGTGGGTCTCTTGCAAGATATTGCGCCTCAGGAGTGCGATAGCTGACCGACACAAAATAGGTCTGAACACTTTCCAGAAGTGTGGGCGGCCTCAGATAGAAAGGTCCACGAGTCTTCGATACTCTTGATCTTCCGTAACAGCCACTACTCGGACTGGCGATTGCTATACTACGGCTTGCTGTTCACATGCATTCCGTTCAACGTGCGGTCTGGCTTTCGCTTGGTCGAATTCCTCCAAGGCCCGCAAGGGGTAGGCGTCAATTTCAGTGTTACCAGTCCGTTCCAGCTGACTTCTTCTCAGCCCATTACCCGGGCGGAGGGCTATCTGTACTTGCTTGACGCACTACCGTTATACATCGGCATATGGGCATTCTTGATATACTGGCCGCCGCGTTTTATGCTCGAAGGCTCCTCGGCGGAATCGCATCAGATGGCAGACTTGCGGCAATCACGACAGGTCCCGGCAGCTTGACATCTGTATTGTAGTATCGTCCGCATCAGCATCACCAAGCTCAGTAGTAATATGAAGTCCACATACACTGCATGCAGAATCGTAAGAGGCTAAGCTGGTCGTCACGAACCGATTGCTGGCATGCTAGCTGGTGGCGTTTCGAGTTTGCTGTCCGGCCTGCCTTTTGCCATTCACTCGACTGTTCGGGAAGCTCATGCTGCCATGAGCCAGCGCAACGGGGATGATGCAGGACTGTCCTTTCGAATAACCAATCCCACGGCTCACACGAGCGGCGGCAGCGGTCGGTCGCAGCAGAGCTCGACGAGTCAAGGCCACCGCAATGGCTATGGTCGACAATACAGCCATACTCGCTACGAGTCAGACTCGGAATCAGAAGAAGACGATCATGGAGGCAAACGCTTCCAGCGCCGCGCTGGTAGAGACGAGTCTATCACCGGCATTGACCACGAGGGCATAAGGTGGGCAACCAAAATGCACTCGGACTTGCCAGAGTTGCCTCGAGATGTACGGCGTGCTAAGCACAGCGTATTACACAGATCATCAAACGCATCGAAGAAGGAAAAAGCGCTCGTCATTCCTACGGCTCCCAACAAGGACTTTAGACGAGCAGCCATCGAGTTGCGAGCAAAACGCGAAGGCCGCGAGGTCTTTGTACCGGGCCAGGCGCCGAGCATGCAAGGCGCGACTGCCCAGAATAAAAGAGTCTTGACAGATGCGGAACGCCAGTTCTTGGAGAGCGAGAGCAATGTGCAGAGAATTGGCGACAAGCTTGCAAGTGGCGGCATCCGTTTGGGACGTCAAACAGCTGCTCAGGTCACCGACGAGCAAGGCGACTCTACAGATATGCAGGTGGACACACTCGATAGTCAACAGACCCCGAAACCGAACGGAAGCCACGAAAGTCACAAGCCTGTCGCAGTCGAAGATGATGCCGACGCCCTGGCACTACGAGAACTCCTTGCAGACAAGAAGGACGAAGAGCGTCAGGCAAAAGTGCACATCATTCCGCAAGCTGTCACAGAAGAAGAAGCATACGCTCTTGATGTAGCCGACAGGCCTGACACGCCTGATATGGAGGCATACCAGCGGGTTCCAATCGAAGATTTCGGAGCAGCGCTGCTACGAGGCATGGGAGGAGGCACGAAGAAAGCGAAACCAAAAGTAGAAGCATGGGTGCCGAAGCCGCGCACAGCTCTGTTGGGTATTGGTGCAAAGAGTAGGGAGGAGACATTTGGAGCCGACTGGGTAGCTCAGCAAGATGGGAAAAAGGGCGGCAACCGCCGAGAGCAGATGCGTTTTATGCCATTACAAAAGGTCGATAGGCCCTCCGCAAGCGCGACACCTCCTCCATTGGCTATCCAAGACGGCAAGGCGCATGCAAGCTCCTCTCGACGAGGCCGCGATGAAAACGATTACTCGGATGACGACAAAGAGCGGCGGCGGCGGAAGCATCGCAGAGATTCACGAGATCGCAGTCCGGTTTCTGACGGTGGAAGAGATTCGCGCAAACAGCGACGTCGAGACTATTCGAGAAGTCCGCGAGAGGCCGACAGACATGGGAGCAGTAGGCGTCCCTACGAAGAACACGAGCGCGATAAGGACAAACGATCCGACCGCGAACGGCATCGTGACCGAGATCGCGACCGAGACCGCGACAAGTACGACAGTAGAGATAGGAGTGGACGCAGCAGTAGAGAAAAGGATTATACCAGCTCAAGATCCGACTATGACAGGGATCGAGACCGCAGGCGGGACCGCTGAGCGGACGGGCAAGCGCAGCATGCCATATAGACGATTGTACAGTTCAAGTATATTGTTGTTGTTCTTGTATGGAACACAGAATCCAGGCAGACGTCTAGGCTGCGTTGATCAAGTTCTCTAGTCAATCTCATTAGAAAAGCACGTGCTCCAGATGACTTTCTTTGCTCGCACAACTGCGTGATGGTGCAGGCGCAATGCAGGCACGCGGCCCTATTGCGCAGAGAATGCAGCAAGCAGCAGAGCGTCTGGCGCGGTACAGTCCGACAAGCGTCCACTGCCAGCACGAACGCGGTGTACAATCTAGGCAGTCCGAGCAATCCCTTCATCTCGATACAGCGGGGGGATGCTTCACTCCCTGGGACGGTCTCTCCTGAAGATCTGACTATATACCCAGATTTCTTGAACGCCGAGGAGCAGGCCATCCTGCTCAGCGCCTCGCTAAAGAAGCTGGACGCCATGGGCAGCAGGGAAGAGCGCAAGCGACGGCGAGAGTGGCAGAAGAAGAGCGCAAACAAGCAGCAGGCAACTGAGATGACAGGTGAGTGTTGCTCCTCAAGACTTTCCCTCTACATGCGAGCTCAAGTTCTTCCTTCTAGACTTTTTGCCGGACGAGGTGTACGACTTTCAGCAAAGGCACTTTGACGGAGGTCAGTCGCCGCCACCACAGCTTCAGCGATGAGAACATGTTCGTTGACGGGATGCCTGAACCGCAGTCATCTCTGGATACCGCGAGACCACGTTGTCAGAGTGGTTGCCATTCAGCTCAGAGGCCACAAACGCCTCGCTGGCTGGAATTTTGAGCAAGGCATACGCACTCGTTCCGAGCGCGTCGCGCAGTCGAGATGCCGCCAGCCAGGATGCTGGCCTGCGCACGCCATCTCGGCTCATGACACACTTGCTCCACCTGGCGTCTGATGGATACATTCAAGCGCACGTCGACAATGTCCAGGCGAGCGCGGGCACCATCCTCGGCCTCTGTCTCGGAGCGGAACGACATCTCGTTCTGAGGCCCAAAGAGAATCCGTCGCGCGGCAGCATTCGGCTCAGGCTGCCTGCTGGTTGTGCGTATGTGCAGCGGTAGGTCATCGCCTCTCGCAATGACAATGACAACGATGTGAAGCTGACTTCTGATGGCTTCTTCAGCGGACAAATCCGCTACGACTGGACCCACGAAATACCACAGGCCGACGAGTCGGACGCGTCGCAGGTTGGGCAGCGGCTGAGTGTCATGATGAGAGTAAGTCGTTGTATCAAGCTGCGGACCTGTAAATATTGACCCGTCTCGCAGGATCGACTGAGCTGAGCTCACCGAAGGACTGTGCTTGCACTCACTCATGACAGTTCCGAGGACGCAGTCAAAAGTCGCGTCGCACGCGTCTCTGCAGACCCAGTGACGACTTGCTATGGCTACACAAAATTCACTTGGCCACATTCCCCGGCCAGGTCAGGCCAGTTGCGCGCTCGACCTGGCGGCAAGCCCGAACTAGCCGAAGAATGTACAGTCTGGGCGAAACAACAGACACTCGGGGGACCTTCGTCGCCGCCGCCATAAAACGGCAGTCAAAGCACTGTCTGCTCTCTCTTTCCTTCTTCTCATCGAACTCTATTCCAGCGCAAGCAGACAGCTTTGCCTCTTCACACCACTCCCTCTCAGCCATCGTCACTCTTTCGACACACACTCCTTCACATTCACTGCACCTTCACGACTCGTGTCTTAATCCACAACCTCGAGGCTTACCTCACATTTCGCCAACTACTTTCACTGGCATCGCGTCCTCCTCACTCGGATCGTCAACATGCGTTCCACATCCATCCTGCTGTCGTGTGGCGTTGCCATGTCGGTGTCCATCACTGGCACACAAGCCGTACCTATCGCTGGCATCATCGATGGCATCATTCCAGTGAGTCACTGGCTCGACTTCACTGCTGTACAACCACAGGCTGACATAATGACATTATGTGCTTCTACCAGAGCGCTTTCCGGCCTACTACGTACAGCCAGAAGAACACCAAGCAGACCGGTGTCACTCTCGAAAGCCTCCGCATCCTTCCAGATGATGACAACGATGGTCTTGTCGACGTGGCCGGGACATTGAAGGCTCTTGAAGACGGTGAAATACTCGATCTGAACGGCCACGTCAAAGTTGCGGGTTTGGTCGATACGTGCATTGACATCACTGTAAGCTAGCTTTTTGATTTGATCTCATGTATGTCAATGGACTGACCTTGATGGTGATACCACAGGTCGACGGTCTTCCAACCAGAAAATGCGGCAGGAAATCTGGCTCGCGCAAGCACCGTATCCACGGCAACCTTCGCGACGACTGGTCCAAGGAGGAGCATAAACGCTGCTCGAACCACTTCCGCGCTTGGCACAGACACCACGACACGAACAACTGCCACGATGAAGTCGAAGGCCTCAAGAGGCGTATTGCAGAGCTTGAGAGGGAACTCGACGTGAGTGCAAAGACGCCGCACCGCCCTTACATTAGCTTTACCTGACGTTTGCACCAAACAGTCCTGCCGTCAGCCGGACGATTTCCGCTCGCATGACTATTCTGTCAAAGCTGTCAAGCACCACAGTCACGCTAGCGACAACGATTCCGATTATCAACCTGGCCGCTCGAACGGTTCCAACGAGCAGGAAGACGACCGTGAGCCACACCAATGGACATGGACAGACGATGAAGGCAAGACTTGGCGCAACGAAGCTCATGGCTGCAAGAATGGCGTCTATACCTACGTTGACAAGGACGATGTGCACGTCAAGGTAAGTTGCTGTTCAAGAGACACATGCTCGATCCGTTCTAATGGGTATTTGCCTCATGACAGGCCTGCCTGCAAGCCACTGTCGATGTTCTAGGACTCGCTACTGCTACTGCCGATGTCCAAGCTACTGCATCCATCAACCTGGCCGAAGGCAAAGCCGCTGCCACTGCTACTGCCAAGGTCGGAGTCGAAGCTGGTCCAGCAAAGCTCGAGAGCGAGGTGAGCTCAAGCAAATTACGGCGGATCATGGTTTGTAGGAGCTAATATCGCTCCTGTGCAGACCAAGGTCAAGGCCAAGGCCGATCTCAAGAAGGGCGAAGCCGATGTCAAGGTCGACAGCCACGATGTCCTCAAGCTTGGCGACCAAAAATTGGTTGACTCGCGAGTAAAGGCGGAAGTTGGTCTCAACCACAAAGCGTGCGAAGAGGGTTCTACACTCAACCTGTACGTATACAAACATGTGGACGAGGAGGAGCAGCATTGCTGATGCACCTCTTTCACTCAGTGCGGGTATCTGCATCAAGGCCGGTTTGGAGAAGGATAACAGCAAACAACAGGCGACAGACCGGACGAACGGTCTGCTGTCATCACCTCAAACAGGCAACTTGCTCGGCAACACACTCAGAGGCTCTCGCATACTATAAATCGCCCCACTTGGCTGGACATCCTCATCACTAGTTGCAGTGCCCTTCCCTCGAAATCTGCACTAGATACCTCTCGCTCTCTCGGATGTTCGCCAATCCCCTTTCGGCCTCTTCAGCTCTTCAGTGGATTCCGTCACAGTGGCAGTCAGAAGTCAAGCAGTAACACGCAGTTCAGTGCAGTCTTAGTGTAGTCAAAATCCAGGATACGTTCGTAGGAGCCGCAGCGGGCCGCTTGCTGCAGTCTTCACAGCGTAGTAATCTTGTAATACTAGTCGCTAGATCTTCTCTGTAGGCTTGCTTCTGAATGGAATGACTTGATGATACCACTCAATCATGCCGGCAGGCGAGGAGACCAGCCCGAAGTGAAACACACTGCCGGAGCTGAACAAGACCACTGACAATATCTCCAATATATGGAGTCGGAGCAAGGAAGCCAGTGTGCTATGGACAGATGAAAGCTGCCAAAGTAGCCATGGCTGCCCACCTTGCCCGTTTCGATCACTTTGCGTCCAATGGGCTTGCTCCGCGAGCCAGCTTCCTGTATTGCTCTTGATACACCACAGCAAGCACATCGTCGAGTCCAGCACACACCAAGCTAGACTAGCTCACCATGTCTTCGCGCGTTGGCTTGACGTGAGTTCTTCAAGCCCGTCCCCTGCAGCAGCATGCCCGTCAAATGTGCAAATGTACTGATGAGGACTGCCATACCTTTCTGCTGGCCGTGAATGGCATTACGACCTCTGCAATATCTGCATCGCTACGGCTTCCTTGATTCACGACCGTATGCACAGCTTCAACAAGTATATCTCCGTCGCCGCCCGAGCGACGGTGCAAGCCCTCAAAGAGGAGCCTCGAGTAAAGGCTGAGCGACGTGTGACCGACATGACGCTGCGGTAAGTCAGGACGGCTAGGGCCATGCAAAAGTGCCAACAAGGACACGTTCTGATGCTTCCTGGCTGTTTCTGCATTCACAGGTACCAAACCTGGTCAGGCGGCAAGCCCTCTGAGCAGGTGAGCTTTTCAACCAGGGTCCTTAAACGAGCAGCGCTGTCGGCTTGTGGCTTTGAGCGGCATCAATGCTGATGTATTCATTGTGTCATTGCTACAGAACTACGTCAAGCCTCCAACGGAGCAGCACTAAAATGGTCGCAGGAGAAGAATCCTGGAAGCGGCAGGCAGTCAAGTCCGGACGTGTCGAGCAATTTGGCGCAAGTGACACTTGGCACGCACAGCAGGGGGATAAATAAGCGCAATGTGCTTCTAGAGAATGTTCTGCACACCTCCGCATGTCTGCCTGGAGCAACGAGACTCGATACAGCGTGTTTCGATCACGTCGCCATTTCCGAGACTCACCGAGGACATCGCGCACACTCAGACTTCCTTCGGACAGAGCAAGGCTCGGAGACAAGCTTCACCAGATGCTTCGCCGTGGCTGCCCTCGGCTTTCGCTTCGAGCATTGATCTAGATCGGAACTCCCTCCACGCTGATCCATTTGCACTGGAACAGGCCACCCACTGAAGTCTCGTAGGCTGAATTGCTGCCCAGTAATTCACGGTAGCTTTTTCATGCAGTACAGATCCCATGGCTGGTTACTCTGGAACACGTTTGCCCTACCAGGAGGCCCGTGATGTTCTGTTCCCTCCAGGGCACCCGACTCGCAGGCAGTATCTCCGAGCCGGGTCGGAAGTCTGCAGAACGCGTAGCAGTACATTGGATGCTCACTCTGCTCCCACCTACCTGTTGCGAGCAAGACTGGTCATACGCATTACTTGACGCCTCTAATCCTCGATATGTCTGCCATCATGCCAATAACGCGCACCGCTGCCTTCCGCTCAGCAGTCAGTGCCAGGGCTATATCGCGAACTCAGAGCCGTGCCTTCCGTGAGGACCCTGCAGATGGTCACAATACTGCGCACTAACCACGGCATAGGCTGAGCTAGATGTACATCATGCAGATATCGAAAACAAGGTCTACGAGGTCCGTCTGTCCCGCTGCCGTCAGTACTGCTGCACTCATGGCGACACGCTCATCTCGTCCCCTTCATCTTCAGAACATGCCATTCAGCTACCGCAACAAGCGCGCATTTGCTTTCAAGATCACTGCATACCTTGGCACTGGCTTCGCGTGAGGCCAAATACACTCCGCAGGGCTACATTAGCTGATCTGTTTGGTTGCTCCATTAGACTCCCCTTCTTTGCCGTCTGGTTCTCGCAGTACGTCGTGCTTAGTGATCATTCGTTTGCATTAGGAGACTGAGCAGTTCTCACCTCTCTGCCTCCAGACGCAAAGCTGCCTCCTCGTGAAGCTGGCCTTCTTTATTGGACCCAACTTCCACGTGGACACTGAGAAGCATCAAACCGGAGAGCAGCAGGCGGACGATGTTAGACGTGCAGTCTAGAGCAGGGGCAACGGCCGCGAACTGTCTTGCAAAGAAGCACGTTACGCAGTAGCCTGTTCGGCAGCAAAGCTATGTCACACGAACACTAGCGATCTTCCTTCGTGCCAACTTCTCCGTTACGCTCAGCGGACCGCCCGTCGTCTCTACGCAGAGTATCTGATACTCGTTCCTCTTCGAAAGATCCTTCAAATTCACTCTGAATGGTTCCAACAGCTTGCCAGGTCCCAGACTCTGGTTGGACGGAGCATTGCCAACCGTTGCCGAACGTGCCTTCTTGTTGGGGTTGGTCGCTGTGGCTTCTTTAAGCTGGGCCGGTACCTTCCTGCGGCGAAGAAGCACGAAGTCAACTCACGCGCTACCATTTAAAAGCCCAGAAACCTGAATGGACTTACTTGCCGCAATCGAACACGAGAAGATTGAGCTCGCCACTCTTGGTCTGCTCTACGCCGACGATTGTACGGGAATGACCTTGATGCTGAAGGTACAAGGGCATGCGGTCATCACAGACTCGTATGGCTGATCCTTTGGAGCTCATGAGAGCGCCAAAGGCATCATTCGAATGATTATTGCGCTCCAGAGATGCATGGAAGTAGTCGAAGACCCAGTGAGTGAGGGCCCTGTGCGTGCTGCCGTGCTCGGAAGACTTGGGGAAGTCAATCACTGTGACACTACAATGCGGATGCATGTAGTAAGCTTGAGCAGACCACCCTCGATTTAGGGAGCGTCCTTACCGCATGCCCATCCACGTGAACATGACGTAGACCTCAGAGGTGCCTATCCACTTTCTTGATCCGACGAGTTTGCCATTGAAGTGACGTTTCCCAGCGGGATCGAAACCTGCTTGCCAAGCCTCTTCTGCCAATTCTTGCATTTCCGCAATTGTGGGTATAGCAGCAACCTCGCGACCTGGCTGTTCCTGCGACAACTTCCGCTTGCCTGACGAGGTGCTTGACTCTGATGTCTGCGCCGTTGTGGAGCTTTGCCCTTGCAGTAAGTCGCAATATTGGTCGAGATGTCTTGCTGCAGAGTATACCATCATTGCGGATTTGTAGCCACAACCCCATCCAAAGTCCCCGAATTGAGACTTGACGTGGACCGCATGAGGAGTACATAATACAGCTTGATGGGTAGTCCCGGATGCGAAGGATCTCTCGAGCAGTGACTGCAGCTGGGGTATCAAGCCTTCGGTGGTATGAGCGTTGCTGGGCTTCCGACCAGTAAGAGTTGCGCGCAGTCTACCAAAGCCTTTACGCTTGGTAAGCGATGCATCCATGGCTCGCAAAGCTTCGTCTTCGGGGACTGTGATCTCCTCTTCGCTGTCCGTCTCTTCATCTGCAAGGGATTGTTGTTGGGCTAGACAATCTGCCACGTGCAAATTGCGTCCGGATGCCGGGACATCGATAGCGCTCCAGTCCAAAAGACAGCAAGGGCAGGCATCACAGGCTTGCGAGTCGATTTGATACGCTTCTAGGGCGCTGCGACCGGTGCTACCTTGTGCGGTGGCGTCTTCGTAGGAAGCCTGGACCAAGCAGGCTTCGACGTGATCTTCCAGGCTGCCTACGTGAACACGCCTTCCACAGACGGGACAGCTTGAGGACGGGACGCTACCAGCCTCAGAATGAGTTTCGCCTGGTTGGCCTGAATTTTGGCCTGGTCCTAGTCCATCGAGGCACTGGTTGACGTGAAACTGGCTGGCCGTCTCGTCGTAGCCAGCTAGCGAGGTAGCGCACACGAAGCAGACGGCAGCAGCCATGTCTGATACTGAGGCTCAGTCAAAGACATCAAGCTAGAGTATTCTTGAGGACAAGCTTGACTCGATGCCTGTTGTAGCCATTCTTTGTTGGTGCGGAAACAGCCACACGGGTGTAGGAAAGGCGAGCAGCAGCCATTGCCTTCATACTGGTGGCAAAGCTTTTGGGCAGAAAGGCATGAGCGAGTGGTAAGCGATATGAGTGCTCTATAGTTTGTCTACGTCACGGTGTGATCTACACTTGACATGTTCGATGTAAAGACAACGCGCGATGGTGTGACCCTGCAGTCTACTGCTTGCCCGCAAAAGCTATGACGGCGTACTTGCCGCTCACCCGCCAAGTCGGATCTTCCTTGTCTAACCGCTCAGCTGTTCCTGATTGTAGCCCGACACAGACATCGGCCTTTAGAGTCCTGTTGCAATATAAGAGATGGAGCGAGTCGCTAAGCTAATCAGGCAGTTGATCGATTTGAGGAATTAACCTACCTCAGAGCCAGGATATTGATCTTGCCATTGAGCGGACCAAGTGACTCTGCGAACGATGTTGTGCTGTCCCATCTAGCGTCACTGCAGAAGCAATTCGCTCTCGTCAGTTACACAACATGCCTCGGGAAGATTGACTGCTATGTGAGAACCCTCACCTGGTGAGCTTTCGGTAGTTCAGGTCGCCCTTGAAGATAACAAGACCAGATTTCTGGAGATCCTGCAACAATTCGGGTGATCTTTCGGGAATGACACCGAATGAATACGAATTAGTCCAGTATGCCTCAATTGACGCTTTCGAATCTTGGGTAGTCTGGACCATGTCAGTCCCTAGAGGTAGAGACAGCTTGAAGCGTCCGGTAGAGAAGTGCGTGCCTATGTTGACCCATCAGCGAGGATTTCTGGAACACCAGTTTAGTCGACCACCTACGCCAACGCGACAAGCACATTGCCAATGCGGCCTGGTGCTCGGCATCAAACAGCTTATCGTCTTTCTCCTTACGGAAGAAGTCCGGATTCGCCAAGGCATCGAACGTTCGCTCAAAATCCTGCGGCATGACATCCGAAACGAACCAGGGAATGTCCTGAGTGCGACTAAGCGGTTAGCTAGATTTGTGGAAGCTCCGGGACAGATTGCGTACTTTAGGACTACCAAGAAACCATCGACATCAGCATGTGGCCGTTGCTGTCAAAAGGACGGAAGAGCCTACTGGAAAACGACCTCGGAGCAGAAAGGAGTTGACACCAGCCAGTCTGCCAAGATAATATCGCTGTAGAGTTCGAAGCCGGCATTATCTAGCACAATATCTATGCGAGCGTTGTCGAGTGACTTGAGGCAGCCCCACGCTTGGTCCAGGTTGTTCTGGAGTATTAAATGCTCGGCCTCTTTATGTGCAGCCTTCCCAGTCTTTTGCAAAGCTTGAATATCTGCATGGGAAAGGCCTTGCAGTAGTGAGAGGTCGGTTGCATTGCCCCACAGAGCCACTTGAGCCAACTCCAAGAACGCAGCTTGCAAGGCGTCTTCTGACTCTTCGGCTGAGGTGTTCGACAGGATCAGGTTGTTCAGGGCAAGAGCCAGAGTGTAGACACCTGGAGCAGCACTAGCGAACGTCTCAAGTTTGGACTTTGCAAATGGATCATGGTTCCGCCAATGTTTGGTGTTCGCGAACAAAATGCGCAGTCGACGGTACCTAAAGTGCGTGGGGCAACGTCTCAGCTCGAAAGGCATGACCTCGGGCCGTCAGGATGGAGGAGTCTATGCAGGCATTGATGGCCTTACAGGTAGCACTCTGCACAAGCCATTGTGAGCTGATGACGGGAGGCGCGAGCTGTAATTCCGAGCCTCACCAGCAAACAGCCAGGGCATCTGAAACCATGTAGTCTTGCCAGAAGAACGGAGGAATTCGAGGTGCTCATCGTATTGTGCCAAATTGGAGCCATCATCGCGGTCTAGCGGTCTATAGGAGATTAATTTCAGCACTATGTGCAATAGCATCATGCCTTCGTGCAACCGGCGTACTTCATCTCTTTGTCGTGTAGGACCTCGTACTTCAGGTCGGCTATAGCATTGATCAGCGCCTTTGCCTCGGCCAGCTTTGCATCGTCGCAGTCGTCGAAGCGCGAATTGACATCATCGATGATCTGTGTGATGATACGAGGCCAGCGCTTCGTATACTGTGCGCACAAATGTACAGAAAGTGATGTGGTCAGTGACGCTGATCGAGCGACTAACAGACTCGGTAGGATGCCTCACCGACTCATACGCGAAGGATTTCTTGTCAGAGGCGCTCCACTGTTCTACTGGAGGTTCCCAACCCATTGCTACAGTAGGCGACTGAATTGGTGCAGTTCTGAGTCTGGCGATTGTGATCTTCGCGATTTCGTGCTCATGATCACGTGCGCGACACAACCTGCATGCATCTCTCTGCATCTCATAACGTCGCTTAAATGCGCTTCTAGCTACAAAGTTATAGGCTGCTCATTCCTTGCTATACGCCATCTGTTACACGTCTTGATGAGCTCGCCGTCAAGAAGTGTCCTGTACAGTTGCCAAAGATTAAAGCAAAGTTTCAGTCTCGAGCAACGCGATCCACTGAAGCGGGCCCGCCTTACGGATATGCTTGCACGAAGTCCGCAGACAATTCCCAAGCCGAAGGATCCAGAAGATCCTGCAACACGGTGCAAAGGTGTAAGCATTTAACATGGAACCAGCAATTGGCGTCGCGACTGCTTACACCCGTGGCATGCACGATAAGAGAGTCATCTGATTGCAGAGTCTTGAGCACCAACTGTACATCCAGACTCGGGCCCGCCAGTATCAAGCGGTCTCGAAGCGAGGGCCACAGAACAGCATCTATAGCAGTGTCGTGCGACATGATCGATTGCGCAGGGGTCGGCTGTAGAGCTGCTGGCAGATCATGCATCGGATCTTCGGCCTTTGCGCGCAAGTGACTGTCCAGTGCAAGCTGAGTATAAGTCGTGCATATTTGTGATATAACCGACTGCCCTCTTACTATTGTATCAGCTGCTTGGCTTGTTTGTGTAGAGTCCGCGAGGTGTCTCTCATCGCTTGCAAACCCGTAGCTGTTGCAAGACCGGTACTTTGCACACCACCTGAAGACATGTCACTGGCCAGGGAAGTGTGAGCATGAGCTGTAGGCTGAGAAAAGTGTTGCATATGATGGTCGGCACGATCGCTGCCGCTCGGAGGATGATTCAGTCCTGCACTTTGCATGAAATGTTCGTTTGTTGCGTGACTCGAGGAGGGATATGTC
The DNA here is from genome assembly GCA_003351005.1 of Cystobasidiaceae sp. HBUAS51001. NCBI lineage: Eukaryota > Fungi > Basidiomycota > Cystobasidiomycetes > Cystobasidiales > Cystobasidiaceae > Cystobasidiaceae sp. HBUAS51001. The sequence goes on along the minus strand of KZ857215.1, from coordinate 505,723 downwards.
GGATGCGTCGGCGCAGGAGAGGCGAACGATGGCATCGTGAAGCCAAAGGTTCCAAAGTCGGGCATCGGGAAGGTGCCTGTCCCAGGTCTGCCGAAGGCGAGTTGGCCGAGGTCAAAGTTACCGTCTAGCTGGCTGTTCAGATAGGAAGTATCGAGGTAATCACTGAAGTTCAGGGGAGTAGTGTTTTCGCTCGAATTGCTGAGTGCATCTTTGGCGGGAGATTGGGGAACGTTGAGATAGACTGGCTTATCTGGGGCTGCAGACAACGAGCTGTCGCGGTGCTGAGCTACTTGTGCGGTAGCAGGACTAGCAGAGTCGTGTTCCGATTTGCTGGTCTTCTGGGCCGCGGCTCGTGCCTGCTGCAATGACTTTGCCATCTCCATTTCTGCTCTCGATGTCAGACGGCCGAAGATCGGATCTGATTGAGAAACGTTCTGTTGTGCGTCGCCATGCAGATCTGGACCAGTCGGAGCTTCAGGTGAGCCATTCAGTCCCTGAAGCGCCTGCTCGGCTCCTTCTTCGCGGCTGCTCAAGCCCATGCGCTCTCGCAGCTTGTCTCCCAGCTCGATGAGGTGGTTTTTGTCATTCCTCTCCACGACATCTTTCAGATCCGCCATGCTAACGCCCAACTCGTGCGTACGGCTTCCCAAGCTGAAATCGCCAAAGAAGGCCGACATTCGACCCAAGAGATCCCGAAGTTTCAGATTCTCTTCGACGAGCCCTAGAAGCATGAGGCGGCCATTAGAAGGATCAAAAACACGATGGTTGATATTTTTGTTATGGACTCACATCCTATAGCCAGTAGCGTGCCATGCAACTGGGAAGACATGTCCACGCGATGTAGTGCTACCATAGCCTCGAGACTCTTAACATCTGTACCCGGCACATGAATCAGCGGGTATCGCATTCACGGAGAAGATCGTCAAGATGTCACGCACAATCCTGCTTGCGCTGACGTGACTCGCGTTGCGCGTTTCGATTCTGAGCTTTTCGGCTGTCAAGAGTGAGGGAGGTACAAACGAGCCAACTCTTTAGCTCATCGTCTCAAGTCATTGACTACTAGTCGTTCCCGTCGGACGCGTGACACAGTGACAGAAAGAGGGTGTCTTCTTGCAGGCCAGAGGATACGAAGCCGAGGAATCCATGCCAATGGCCCTTGGCTGTGCTCCCGCGTAGGAGCACGTGCTTTGCTGAAGAGCTATGATACGCTTCCTCTCTGGATATACGGAAGAGACCGAATATGGCTGCTTACTTGTTCTTTCCTTTAGGCTGATTACTCGAGCCTGAAACATCTTGCTGCTCGCCTCCATCTTCTTCATCCTTCTCGTCATTGTCTTCGGGATCGCCTGACAGGTTCTCAGGTGATCCGGCAGGCGTGTCTTGCGCTGAAGCAGCAGACTTTCGCTTGCCAGCAGCCGTAGTCTGGGTTGCACGTCGCTTATTGGCAGCACTCGGTGGTGCTGGACTCCCTTGCGATGCCGTTTCAGACGGAGCTGTGGCAGTTGCAGGCGCTTTGCGCTTCCTGGCATTATTGCCGCTGGCCACTGTGGAGGCCGCGCGAAAAGTGGAAGCCATATTGATCTGGGACTATCTGCCCAGTGCAGAGAGCGTCTGGTTGCTCTGTTAAATCTGCGCAGATGTGGTGTCGTCCACTCCAAAAGCAACACCGCCGCAGTCTGCTCCATCAGAAGTACGCGATCGCGCGTGCTGCCACACTGCGAGGCCCTTTCTTCTTCCGTTGACGCCCTTCTATTCACCCACGAGCAGCAGCTGGCTCAAGACCAGGACTCTGTTCAGCAGCACCGCATCACTGGTTCGCTGTCCGTGGAGCACTGCGCTGCGCTGACAGTGGACGGGCGCTCTAGCAGCGCAGCACGCGTGTGCACGCTCGCAAAACGATGAGCCAGCGCAGCAACTCGTTCAGACCCCCGCCGCGTCTGGACAGCAGCAGCAGCAAGAGCAGAGAACGAGTCACAGCAGGCGCAGGGAGCATACGCGAGGATCTCCTCTCAGACGGCTCTCTCGAAAGAGCCCGCCCTCCGTCGCCAGGCTTGCCATTGCACCGCGACCCTGGCTCGGCAATGAGCAACCTCGAGCTGCATGACACGTCTGCAAGCACCGTCAGCAGTCGCCGGCGCGGTGGCCCGGGCGCAAATGGCACTGGAAACGGCAACAGCTCCAGCTATGCGCAGTCGTATGAGAGCAATGGCGGCTACTCGCAGGACAATGGCGAAAAGGACTACCTAATCGACCGCGACAATGCCAGCCTTGGCGGCATCCCTACAGCCAGCACATCCAGATCAGCTAGCGGCAGCTTGTACAACGAAAAGGAGAAAGAAAAGTGGTCCAAGCTCATTCCTGAAGAGCTCAGCGGCACAGGTCACAGTAGACGCCGACAAGGTGTCAGACAAGGACGTGGTGGTCTGGGTGGCATTGTAAGACTCAAACTGCCATTTTCCTCGTACAGACGAAAGCCAAGGAGGACTCTCTAACTCGTCGTTTTCCAGGTCGACTTCTGCCGCGACAACTACAATGTCATTTGGCTGTGTATATACACTGCACTCGCCTTGTTCACCCGACTGTACCGCATAGGTGCCAACAAGACCGTCGTGTGGGATGAGGTCAGTCGTTGTCAAAGTGATTGCGCCAGCTTCGAGTATCTTCTGAACTAAAATTCTCTACCTCACAGGCACATTTCGGCAAATTTGGAGCGTATTACCTGAATCAAACCTTTTACTTTGATGTACATCCGCCACTGGGCAAAATGTTGGTTGGCTTGGCTGGCGCGCTGTCTGGCTTCAATGGTTCTTTCGATTTCCCTTCTGGCCAAACGTACCCAGATCATGTCCCTTTCAAGGCAATGCGGATTATGCTAGCGCTGCCAGGGGTAGCAATGGTCCCTCTGGCCTGGGGCACCTCGCTCGAACTTGGCTTTACAAACTACGGCAAGCACATTGTAACGCTCATGACGCTGTGCGGTGAGGATCAAGGTCCCATAACACAATCACCGAGACGTGCTTGGCTCATGCCATGTCTTGCTTCACAGATATGGCGTGGATGGTCATCTCTCGCTTCATTCTCCTCGACTCAATGCTCCTCTTCTTCACCTTTACGACCGTCTATTTCCTTGCTTGCTTCCACAATCAACAAAAATAGTGAGTCTTGACTGGAGGAGTTGGATGATTATTCATTGATGCTGACGCCGTCACACACAGTCCTTTTAGCATAGATTGGTGGCTATGGCTGACCTTGACCGGCGCATCAATAGGCTGCGTGACCAGGTGAGTACATTTAGCTGCTCAGGCGACTCCATCTGACCTGACTTCGATCATGATACCAGCGTCAAATTGATAGGTCTCTTCGTCACCTCGCTTGTTGGACTTTATACCATTCAAGATCTATGGGATAAGTTTGGAGACTTGCGCATGCCAGTGGTGAGTCATAGGCAGCTTTCAATTGAGTCACTTGCAGCCAGAAGCTGACCGTCTTATGTGACTGCAGAAAATCTACATCCGCCACTGGATAGCGAGAGGTGTATGCTTGATCATACTGCCATTCTCCATCTACATGTTCTGCTTCAAGCTACACTTCCTGATCCTGAACAGATCTGGACCCGGAGACGCGCAGATGTCCTCTCTATTCCAAGCCCACTTGAGGGGCAATGATTTCGCTCGCAACCCGCTTGGTGCGTATCAAGTCATAGCATCTCCGGTTTCTAGTCTGCTTATGCGGTTTTGGTAACGCTGTCTTTCTACAGAGGCTGCATATGGCTCAAAGCTTACCCTCAAGAACATGGGCTACGGCGGCGGACTGCTTCATTCGCATGTTCAGACGTACCCTACTGGATCGCAGCAACAGCAAGTAACCTGCTATCACTACAAGGACACGAACAACGACTGGGTTGTTACTCGGACGTGGGAAGAAGAGCCCAAGCATAGCGACAGCGACGATATCCAGTTCTTGAAGAACGGGGACACAATCCGCCTCGTGCACGCTTCAACTGGTCGTAACCTGCACTCTCACACAGTTGCCGCTCCTGTGACGAAGGAGAATCACGAGGTTGCTTGCTATGGCAATGCCACGATTGGCGACTCGAATGACTATTGGGTGGTCGAGGTTGTCGATGACCTTGTCAGAGGCAGAAAACCAAAGAACATCGAGGTGGTGCACTCTCTTACCACGCGGATGCGCTTTAGACATCAGAATCTGGGCTGCTACCTTCATGCCGCCAATGCTGTCTTGCCGCAGTGGGGCTTCAAGCAGATTGAAGTGAGTTGTGTGAAGGAGAACAACAAGAAGGATGAGCATACGTACTGGAACATTGAAAGCCACTGGAATGACAAGCGTGGGTGTCTTCATCTCCAGCTGCCATACGATAAGCCGGCTAACATTCGTGTTCTCCTGTACAGTCCCGCCTGGCGAGGTGAAGCTGTACCGGTCGCCCTTTTTCCGCGACTTCTGGCATCTCAACGTAGCCATGATGACCTCGAACAACGCATTGGTGCCTGATCCTGATAAAGACGATGCTATTGCATCGAAACCGACCGATTGGCCAATGCTTCATCTCGGCATGCGCATGAACGGATGGCATGACTCGAATATCAAGTACTACCTGGTGGGCTAATTTATCCCTGAATCCGCTTGGAGAGTTGCATATTCATCGTTTGCGTTGCAGCTCGGCCACCCCTTGACGTGGTGGTTCTCGTCACTATCGCTCCCTCTGTTCACAGCAGCGCTCTTTTGGTACCTGTGTCGATTTCAGCGCAAGTTTAGCGACATGTCGCCAAAGGAGTGGGATCACTTTTGGTATGTGGGTACCGTATGCTTCGGAGGTTGGTGCTTCCATTATCGTAAGTTTTTTAGCTGTCCCTGTTGTCGTATCCTAAGCGTAGCTCACGGTCATATTACCTTCTCCTCGATAGTACCATTCCTCCTTATGGCTCGAGTCACCTATCTCCACCACTATCTTCCATGCTTGATCTTTGCCGTGCTCAACTTTGGCTTCATGTTGGATCACTTTGTGTTGTCAAATCGATACTTCAAGGAGCGGACGAGGGGAATTGTTTTTGCAGTCTGCGCAGCGTTGATCGTTGGAGTCGTGAGTTTTCCCCAAAACGATACATCGGTTGATACTTTGGTAAATCAGCTGATGCATTGCTATGACGACGCAGTGGTACTACTTCCGAGCAGCCGCGTGGGGCATTGAAGGAAATGTCAACACAAGTTTCGCTGGCCGGAAATGGCGAAGTAGCTGGAAAATGTACAATACATAGATGGGTGTCAGCTGACGAAGTCGTCGCGAAAAGTGCAAAAGTATCAGAGGTGCAGCTTTGCAGTTGAAATCTTAGGTCGCGTCGTCATTTCTTCTAATGCTGGCGGCCTTGCCAAACCAAACCTCTCGCATTCAGGTGAAGCAGTCCGCGTATGTTTGAAACTTGATTACAGATAGTGGTCGACATTGCCACGGACAAGCTGGATACATGGTCTCGCAACCCCAAACTGCTCATATCTTTGGCTGCGTTGAGCGCCTTTACGAAAGACTATCACGAAACAAATTTGCCCGGTATATAAGGGGCAATATTCAAGGGTGATTGTGGTGTTACAACAACTTGCAGCGATAATAACGGCATATTCCAAATAGCAGCAGCTGTAGTAGCGAGGCTTTTCAGTGCGAGACCGTCAACAAGATCGTGAAATGAGCGAACTCACGCATCTGGTAGAACTGGCCCTCGGATTATGCGGATTCGAAACGTTGGCCGAAGGTCTGGGTTCATGTAGGCCGGTAAGTATGTCATAGAGGCCTGCTGATAACGAGAGAGGAGACCACTCACATTCTCGCCGGAGTACTTGACATAGAGGAATCCATCATCGTCCTTGTATTCCTCGTAGATGGAGGACATGAGTGCTGCCGTTGGTGGCAAGACCTCGTCTACAAAGATGAAGATTGCCTTCTCTGGCGAGAGCTTGATTCTCTTGCGAATCACGTATACGAATTGCCCGCTGACAAGTAGCAACAAAGTCAGCCAGTGATGTAAGTAGCATCCGGATCCACATTGGGTCGTGGCAGTGCTTGCGACTCACACTGTCAGGTCAGCTGGTACGAGGTACTTCTTCTTGTCAATCTCGTCGATATCGCTCTTCTCATTCCTCTCGCAGATGACTGGGATCCTGTCGTCGTATTTCTGTGGGCATGCGGCGAGATTGCGTCAGTCGTGGGTTGCTGGTGGGACACGACGCCTGCAGACGTGCGCCACACAGCCTGATCGGTACTCACCGCTCGAATCCTTTGAGCCTCTGCATGGCAGAGAAAGCCAGTCTGTCAGCAGTGACTTCATGCTGGGACTGGTTGCACATGCTCACCCGCCTGCCTCTTCTCTGCAGGATTGAAGGGCCGCGTCACAGGGCACGAGACGCGTAGATCATGTGTCAGCTCTGGACTGCGGTGGTCTGACAGCAGTGACCAGGAGTGCAGTACGCACCAAAGGGATGCTCCATCTTGAACTTTGACGTTTCGCCCATCTTATAGTCGCTTAGAGTCGTCTGTATGGCTCTTGTGCTGGTGTCTATGCCCGCTCGTGCGGCTGTTTACTGGATAAGGGAAGTGTGTGACAGCGTCAGCGTGAATGGACTTGGCCGTACTCGCTGACCGCCGTGGACGGGATCAAGCAAGCGCGCAACGTCGAGTGAGCGTTACGTACTCTGTGCACTAGATGCGTGAAGCTGTCGCTGCTTGTGCGTGGTCGCGCTGTTGGAGTGGGGCAGACCTGGACTGGAACCGCGCAAAGAGGGTGACCGCAGCCTTCACTCGACACGACCGACTTGATTCGCTGCACCGTGTCACGAAAGAGAGCACACTAGCTGTATCTTACAACCAAACGTCAGCTTACTCCGCAGTAGAGCCCACGTCTTTGGGTCTCGACGCCACGCCGGCGGTCAGACGCTATCGAGGTCTGGTCTCGTCTTGACTTCCATCTTACCACAAGGAGAGTCCCACCTCTGACCCACTGTCTTTTGACATCAATTATGGCCCCATCGACAAGAGCCGCCTCACATGCCGTGAGCTGCCTCTCGCACAAACGCTCCCTGAATGCGCAGGCCTGCTGACCGCCGCCACCATCTGCGTGACCGTCGATGGAAATATCAGGGCTCGTGGTACTCTGCAAGCTGTGCGTTAGCTTCTCAACTCTACTGAGAATTTATAAGTCTGAACGTCGTCTTTACTGCCTCCCAAGCCTCTAAGCTAGACAAGGACCTCGACAGCTGGCTGGCCAAGGTTCAGTGTCCGTCTGCGTCACCGCTGCAAGACAGGAGCGGTCTTCTGGAGACACCCGTCAAAAACTGTCGGGCCATTATCGCGCCGTACGTTCAAAAATCGACACCGAATCATGGAGCTCCCTGCTGATGCAAGACATGCAGTCATGCAGGCTACTCATACTCTGGTCCCGCCGCCGCTTGGGCTTACCGATGTATCGATAAGACTGCCATGTAAGGCTCGAAGCCACATGTTGAGCCAGACATGCGGCCCTTCTCATTATATCGAACCTCGCACTAGCGAGCGTGTCTTTGTGCTAGGACCCTCCCATCACGCGTATCTGGACGGATGTGCTTTGACGAGATGCGAAGACTACGAAACCCCCATTGGCAACCTACCTATCGACAAAGATAGCAAGCGTTTCCAGTGAGGGCTGCGCCTGATGAGCTGTATACTGACGCTCTCATGGCTGCAGCTGTCCGGGAGCTTGAAGCAACGGGCAAATTCTCGAAGATGTCACAACAGGTCGACGAAGACGAACACAGCATCGAGGTGGGCTGTACTTTCTCTCTAGTACCGAAAACACTGCATTTATCAAAATTTCGGTGCATGTAGATGCATCTGCCATACGTTCGCAAAATCTTCAAAGGGTCCGTTTGCTTCGCTTCAAAGATGCGTGACTTATTCTGACAAAACACTTGCAGATGCGACGTCAAGATTGTGCCCGTGCTCGTCGGTGCTATCAACACCACCAAAGAAAAGTCCTTTGGGCAAATCTTGGCTCCTTACTTGGCGGATCGCAAGACCCTCTTTGTCGTGTCGACTGATTTCTGTCATTGGCGAGTCTGCTACACGGCACGTTACAGCGAAGTCGGCTAATCCTTGCTTGCACAGGGGAACGAGGTTTTCGTATACATACTATAAAGCACCATCCGACACGCACTCGACGAGTCTATCGCGTTCCAATCTGCCTCCCTCGCTCTCTGATCATCCAATTCACGACTCGATAACAGACCTCGACCTGGCAGGCATGTCCCGCATCGCTATTCAGCGAGGCACGGACAAGACTGCTTCAGCTGCTCATGCGAGGTTCTCTGACTATCTGAAGAGCACGCGGAATACCATTTGCGGCCGCCATCCCATTGGAGTCTTGCTGGGAGCGGTAGCGGAGTTGCAGGATAGACATGAGCCGGGCTGGTCGACCGAGGATATCACGCTCGCCTGGACGCGTTATGAACACAGTTCAGAGTGCAAGAGCATATCGGACTCAAGTGTGTCGTACGCTAGCGCCTATTTGCAAAGTGGAGCACTTTGAGCGTCACGTAGTCTGTCAATTCCTACATATGAAACGGCTGTGGTGCGAAAGGAGGCTGCCTTGCTGGCTCTTGAGCTTGGATTGACTTTGAGGTGCGGTGTTCGCTTCCAGAATGATAAGCGATGCTCGCCATGTTCACTTGGCTCGGACGATAGCGACGCGCATATTTGCTGTTCCTGTCAGTGAGGTCGACCGATTTAGCAACGATCGGCTTGTGCTTGCCGAAAGGTCTTTGCCGAGGAATGCCAATCGCAATCTCTGCGGTGCCGTTGAGTCAGTCAGAGCCAGACACGTCCAAGAGCTGCAGCAAAGGCTCTTTAGCTTCTACATAACCGTGACCTACGCATTCCGTCAACCTCTCAACGCTTACATGCACGCGACTTGCGTTGCTGGCAGTGCTCCTCAGCCCTCGAACTCCGCCGCTGAAGAGACATGTCCGCCGGTAGGTCACTATTGAGCCAAGATGGATGCGCTTGCATAGCTGATGTAGCGTAACAACGTGTCCTGTCTATAACAGGTCAATACATATGGCAGGGTGAGTTTGCATTCGACTCGCTGTCCAGTCGCCGGCTGCAGGTCGCCGCTTGTTTTCCCGCCGCACACACGCGCTGCTTCCCAATTGCGATTACTGAGCTTTTGTGCTCTGCGACAGGCCTCAAGCCTACACTGAAGATGGTCTTGACCATTGGATGTGGCTACACCCTCACGAGGAAAGGTCTCTTTCCTCCTGCTGCGAGCAAGGGCTTGTCGCAGGTGTGTCACCATCTTGCCAATACCCCGCCTGGAGAACGAGCTGACGGATCCTGATACGCATTGCAACGACAGGTGGCCATGAACATAGGCTTACCATGCCTCCTCTTCTCGTCAATGGTGCCGAGCTTCAACGACTCGAATATCCAAAACTTCGGGCCGTTATCGCTCATTGCGTTCCTATTCATTGCGATCGGAGCGACAATGTTCCTAATCCTTCGCGAACTCTTCTACGTACCCGCGGACTTCCAGTGGGGCTTCATCATGCTGGGCGCCATGTCAAATTGGGGAAACTTGCCTATAGCTGTGGTTCAGTCAGTGGGTACAGAAGCGCCCTTCAACCCTGCCACCGATCAAGAGCTAGGTATCGCATACATTGCTGTCTTCATCCTCATCATGAACGCGTCTTTCTATGGACTCGGCACATACCGAATTTGCGGATGGGACTTGAGAGACGACCGACCAGAGATACCGAGAACCTTTGCAGGCAGGATTGCAAGACGCAAGAGGCAATTCGCAAGTCTGCTCAGGTGGTTCTCCAAGAGAAAGCACAATCTTCATCTCAAGCGGCCGGAGAGCGAGCTACCCCAGCGCACGGTCAACGAGATTGAAGAGGGGGCAGCCTCTGGCACGATAGCAAATCAACCAGATGTCGTTCCTCAAGCTACTCGTGGAAACCCACGAGCCGGTGTCACGATTCCATTCCCAGCAATTGAGCGGACGCCATCGAGTCACGCCGATGTGGAGAGCTTGGCGTGGGAAGACAACGACATCCGCCCTCTACCGTCACATTCACGCACACGATCGATCAGCTCTGTGTCCCGTCAACGGAACGCCGGCGCCAGGTCTACGTCTCATCAACGCGCTGATGGCATACGTGAAGAAGAGGAGCTCATTCAGACTGAGGATCTCGGTGATCCTGAGAAAATCACGCCAGGCAGTGGCGTAAAGGAGGAGAAGGACGAGAACGAGACAAAAGGTGCCAATACACCTGTATCAGCACCTACGGATATCCAAGAGCAAACACCTGTCCCGCAAAGTAGACCTACGGTTTTGCGATCCATCTGGAATGCCACGAAACCGCTTCTGACGCCAGCGACATTGGGCGTCATCATATCGATACCAATATCCCTGGTTCAGCCACTCAAAGCTCTTTTTGTAGAGGTGCCGGGATGGACAGGCGCTGCTATCGGTAATGCCCCTGATGGCAAACCCCCGCTTGCCTTCTTTTTCGACGTGAGGCTACTCGATTCTTGGTCGATATGCTTGCCTCTGACCACTTTCCCTGCAGTTCACCGAGTTTGTTGGTGGCATGACCGTCCCGTAGGTTTACCTGCATGCGAAGCCGCGAAGCATCGAGCTGATTTTGCCAACAGGGGCGGACTCATTATCCTCGGAGCTTCGTTCGCCCGCATTAAGATTAGTCGAGCGAGACTGAAAGAAATGCCCATCCGGGCCCTCATTGTGCGTAAAACCAAACAGAGTTGCGTTTTGCACAGTGGTGACTAACAGCTTGAGTGTTCTAGGCTTCCACCGTAGCCAAGCTGGCATTGGCGCCGCTCATCGGCATTCTGCTGGTTAGCGGATTGCAAGATAATACTTCCCTTTTCCCGAAAAGCGAGAAAAGTATGTGTGTCCCTCGGGAAAGCACTTATATGGCGACTGACGACTCTGTGTGCAGTGCTGTCGTTCTGTGCATTCTTGCTATCTGGCACACCGAGCGCTATCAATCAACTGGTGGCCACGCAAATCTTTGCCCGCGAAGGGCAGTCCCTTGATACTGTTTCAACTTTCTTGCTAGCACAATGTAAGTTTGGCTGGGGCATGAATGGACCTTGGCGTCTGAAATAGCTAATGCTTGGGCTGGTCCATAGATGCGCTTCTTATCGTTCAGTCTGCGTAAGTCCCCACGAACATCTTTCCTCGATCCAACACCGTCTGAGATTTGCCTTCCAGTGCATTGACGGCAATTTCACTGTGGCTCTCCACCTGATGCCACGTGTGGCATAAGGGAAATGGGCAGCGCCGTTCTCGTGTATCATATTTGGGCGATTGTCAAGAGGTTGACGGGCATATTCACACATGTATCAAGTCGTGATCATAGAGGCTCTGTACACTAGATTACTTGAGTCAATGTACTCTATTTCGCTACACGCGTCCCAGCAGCCGTATTTCCAAGCTGCGAAGCGGGATGTACACAATTGCCGCGACGAAGAAAGCCATCTCGAATGCGATATCTCCAGTCCGCTTGGCTATTGGCCCTTCGTACCATACTTGATACATTGACGGGACGATCAGCGGTACAGCCAGAAGACCGGCAGCTACGGCGGCTAGACCCTGGGAGTAGAAAGTCAGTTTTGAATGTTTCTAAAACCAGACAGACCTAAGGTCACGTACTGTCGGAAGCTCTCGCAGCTTGTTCCAGACTGCATGGTTGTATGACCGTGGATCGCGTTTGCGGAAAACGAGATGCTCGACCAGAACAATACCACAATACGCCGAGGACCAGTAAGCGATCACTGCCATAGTCAGACAATCAGTAGAGCCGATAACGAAACAGCAAGCGGCAAAACTTACGACCCAGGAAGTTGATGAGCGCATCGTAAAAGTGATCTGCTGCTACGATTGCAACCGGAATGATAATTGCGGTCGCGATGAGCGAAAACACGTAGCGTGGGACGCGGCTGAAGGGCGGGAACAGGACTTGGCAGTTCAACGTGATGGCATAGAAAGTAGCAGCCTGCGGAACACCGTTAATACCTTCAGTAGACAACTGGCTGACCTTCACGTACAATGTTGCCAACCACAGAGAGGGCAATTAGGACCGCCACAAACTTGCCAAATCCACCTGCAGGCTCGAGCATGGCGACGATGATACCGCCGATGTGATTGTCTGCATTTGCTTGCGCCCAGAGCGGAACATTGGGCGTAGCTGCTCCGATCGCTGCACCTAGGACCATGAGGGGGATAGTGGGAACGAGCAGCCCGGCGTAGGTATAGAGGAATATGCGTGATCTGATGAGCTCCAGGCTTCAGCTGTTGAACAGGACATGTACTGTTAAGAGTCGCTTACGAAGGCACATTCGGCCGCAAGTAGATGAAGAAGTCGGATGCCATGCCGCCATACGGAACAATGAAACCAGCGATAAGAGCACCGAAGGACAGCACTGTCTGGACGCTGGCAGGTGGCACCTCAGACTGCTCCTTGAGGTGCTTGCCGCCCGTGCCGGTTGCGATGACTAGGCAGATGAGTGCTGGAATCCAGGCATACTTTTCATAGCTGACAAACGATGAAGACGGAATCGGCATTAGCGTCTAGCGAGAACGAGGCAGTAGAAGCACCTTTCGACTTACACATGGAGCACCCTGTATCCCATGAACGAGACAGCAAGCGAAATGGCGCAGACCACGACAATGCCAGCACTGAAAACGTATGTGTCCTCAGCTGAGAGAAGCGAACAAGCCTAATCGTCGGTTTGCGCTTACGCAGGGCTAAGATTAGTCCCCGCGACCTGGGCAAGGGTCTGCGCGCCCAAGATTGAGTTGATCATGCAATATCCTCCCAAAGTAGCGAGATTCAAGACGACTGGCAGCGAGACCCCACCGAGTCCAAACGAGTATCTAGCTTGTACCATTTGTCGCAAGCCAGTCTTAGGTCCAAGCGTTGACCTGATGCACATGGTAGCGGAAAAGACGAGGTAACATGAGCACTGAACACAGAAAGGTAGGTAAGGAAGGAGCACATACAGGTACGCCACCGGAATGCAGGTAAGAAGGGCGAAGAAAAGTATAGTGAGGGAAGCGTCACGCAGGCTCATGCCGTAGCTCACTGTAAATCAGAAGTGCATCGTCAGCCTTTTGGCCCAAAATATCCGGCCGCGGAGAAGTCACGTACAGGTGCCGACGATTCCAGCCGAAAGTCTTGTGGCGGGCGAACAGCATCTCAGTCAAGGAGAGTAGGCAAGATCAGCAGAATGAAAAAGCTTACGGGATTACGCCCACGCTCATGGCGAACCATAACGTGAAAACTCTGTAGAAGCTTGTGTCTGTCCGCTGCTCTTCAGGGATGGGATGGACGCCCAGCTCTTCCACGCCAAATCTCAGCAACCGGCGGGTGAGGCCGTTTGAGAAGATTGAGGAGTCTGTGGCATCGTTCTTGCCAGCAAGGGCATGTGTGCCTGTCTCGAGTCCTACATCGCTGGTGCCGTCCAGCTCATCTTCGCCAGCTTCTTTTGGGTGCGCGGCCGTAGGGTCGAGGTCACGCATCGCAAGAGCAGTCTGCTTCTCGGCCTCTGGGCGAGGGTGATATTGTTTCGACTGTTCTTGTCGAGCTTGTTGATGCTATTGCATGGACGATGGCGGTGGTTGTCGAAGATGACTCGGAGACAAGCTGCCCTTGCAAGCCAAAAAGTTCCGAATTGGTTGGTGGCAACTGATCACGCTGGGCCCTGTCAACGCGCAAACCAGGTTATGTTCCAACTACAATTTGCTCAAACTCGCATCTGATCCAAGCTCAAGCAGCCTCAGGCTGAGCTGACAATATGGCAACTCCTGCCGCTGCACCTCTGGCGGACTACCTCTTCGAGCGCCTTCGCAGCGACGTGACCTTCCTGCACAGCCAGAGCCTGTTGGACAACGCCGAGAGAGACACCATTCTCGCCCGAGTTGATGCAGCAGCAGCGCGAGCAGCCTCGAATCTGTCTGCTCCACCTGCTGCGACTGGAGTCAATGCTCTTGTGGGACAATTCGGAAACGCCTCGCTTGGTAGCCATCCTGGTCCACCGCAGCACGGGGTCCCAGTCCAGCAACCGCAGCAGCCGCCTCAAGTGCCAGCAAGACACATCTATATTCCGCCAGTGCAGCAAGACACGCGCGAGCGAGTGCGAGCTGAATGGGCGTACGGCGGCACGTAGGTCTTTCGCAATTTCACACGCCAAATCCTTGACAGTCGACAAGGGCGCGTTCATTCATTGAACAATGTTGTCAGACAAGCTGACTGCCTCGAAAACCACTCCCCTTGTGCATCCCACCCTTGACCTCTTCCCCTCGCACAGACAACCAGATGATCTGGTGTTCCAGAAGAACGACATCATTGTTATTGTCACCAAAGAAAATGACCACTGGTGGCGCGGGTTCGTCGAAAAGGACCCTTCGGCTCGGATGGGTCTCTTCCCAAGCAATGTGAGAGTATCTCGGACTAATCATTCATGAGGTAGTACTCACTGACTCTTGTCCAATAGTATGTGAAGCCACACATGGAGAATCAGGTGGCTCCGTATTCACCGCCAGCGCCCTCATACTACGCCCCTAGCGATTCTGAGAAGGCCTCTCTCAGCGCCGCCATGCAACCTTACCATACACATCAGCACAATTACTACGGTGCACCTCCACCGCAACCGCCTGGACAGTACTATCAGCAGCCTACTGGGCAGATGGCGCCTCCGCCATCGGATTCTCCAGGTGATCCGGCCAAGAAGAACAAGTTCAAATTCCCGGGCAAAGGATCTGGTCTCGGCAACACGCTTGCACACAGCGCTGCTGGCGGTGCTGGATTCGGTGCGGCCTCTGCTCTGACTTCGAATATCGTCAACGCGATCCTTTGAGCCAAGGACTTCTTGCCTGAACCCGATAGGGTGGTACAATCAAGGCGCAAGGGATCTCACAAAATACCCGACATCAACAGCCTGTGGTGAAAATCACAAGCGCGTGCCTGTCATTCCTAGTGGTGATCAGCATAACTCGTCAGCAAGATCTAGCAAAGGTGTCGTGCGTTGCAGCTCTTCATTGAAGCGGCCTGATGTGCTCTTTACTTGTCGTTGTATATAAATCGCCTGGTTTCCTAACAATTGCCGGTCCATCGTGTCTTTCAAAACCATGTTGAATCGAGGTCAGCTCTTCGAATGAATAGCTTGCCACACTTGACCGCAGCTTGGCCTCTTGAGAGGCAGCCCGGCGGAAGTGACAAGGAGGGCAGAGACTCGGTCAGGTCAGCTCCTTCTCTGCGTACCAGTGCGGTATCCATCAAATATCAAATGATTGCACACACCGTCCAGTCAGCGTGAGTGGAAGCTTGATCGAGAAGGTTCCGTCCGCGTCATTCGGACCTCGATTTTGGTGGCTGCTAGTTGCTTCTCAACGACTCCAAGACGCTTCCAACGCACGCACACCCACCACACACACACACGTCAGATTCTCGACACATCCACCAGACTAGCCAGATTCCTGAAATCAACCGTCATGTCGTGAGTCAGCCGCGAACACATTCCAGCTAGATAGCAGCACGCCGCTGACAACGTAGCGCTGTTACCTCGACTTCGCCATGACAGTGACTGGGATTCCACGACTGTCATTGGCTCTCGAGCCCGCGGTACCACAGGCAAGGCAACCGAGAAGGATGTCAACGCAGCTCGCAGAAGTGGTGCTGCCGTCGATTCTGAGCGCAAATCGAGCATGTTGAACAAGACCGGTGCAAAGGAGACGGATCACCAGCGTATAGCAGCACTCGACAGGACAGATGAGCCTACTGCACCTAAAGCTATCTCCAAGGACGTTGGCAAGGCGATGCAGGATGCGCGAAAGGCAATGGACATGACTCAGAAGGACCTGGCACAGAAGGTCAACGAAAAGGTGAGACATTGTCATGGTCGCTCTGGGGACCATGCATGCTTGCGTCAAGGTCTTCGAGCTGACCCTGAACGCTTGACAGCCCACGGTCATTCAGGACTATGAAGGAGGCAAGGCCATCCCTTCGCCACAGGTGCTTTCCAAGCTCGAGAAGACGCTCAAAGTCAAGCTGAGAGGCAAGGATATCGGCGAGCCATTGCTGTCGCCTGCTGAGAAGAAGGCACAAAAGGAAGCTTCGGGCAAGAAGTAAAACCAGTCTCACGACTCTGAATCTTTAGCAAAACAGCAACAATGTAACGTCACCGGTTTATCTTCGTTTCTCTAGCAGAAATAATGTCATGCATGCTATACCTGTCTACTCAACGCAAGCTTAGCGTTACACGCTGACGGGTAGATTACGCTCTGCGTCCATTTGGCTCACTCACAACTGGATGGCAGACTTGGGAACGACTTATCGCACACGTATGAGAGCGCTGTCATTCCGAAGGGCTGATTACAAACAACACAAGGTCGACTGCACTAGTTCTACTGCTTCCAACGATAACTTCCTACATACTCAGTCGTGCTGCACCATGCCAAACAGCTCACGAGTATTTGAACTTTGATGATTTCACTTCTCTGGCTTGTAATCCAGGTAGTCGTCCCTTTGAGCAGCCTCATATTCCTCAATGACACCTTGAAGTGTCTCTTTGGCATCATCAAACTCTCCCAAATCGTGCTTGAACATTTCTTCCTTTCTGTATCCCTCTAGGTATGCATTACGTTTCCGCATCTTTTCGTATTGATCTAGCGTTTTGCGCAAGAGACCTGACATGCCTGTGTGATTTGCAATCATCAATCCAGAGACTTTATGGCTTGACGAGACGTAGGGTGATCGCTTTGAGAGGGTAACTTGAATCGAAGCTGGTCCCCACGGGATGAATGGCGCGAGGTGGCGCTCTCGTACACGCAAGAGAGACTTGTGCACCTCGCTAGGGTCGATGTTCTCTGAAGCGCTCGAGGAGATGATGTTGAGGATGGAGATGTAGCAGGGTTGATGCAGGCGGGAGCTGGACGATGAGGATGAAACAGTGGCAAGGCGATTCTTTGGTTGCAACAGGCGGCGCATGACGTCGAGAACTGTTGTCTTGCGGACACTTGAAGCCTGATGACCTTGATTTGCCGCGCTTGATGCGGTATGGAATGGCGTGTAGGCCGTCATGAGGAAGTGACAGCGCGGTGTAGGTATGAGCGAGGCAATCATGCTGACTAGATCGTTGTTCGTATAGCTTGGGTAGCGAAGCGTCTGCGTCGAGGCAGCCATGACAGTCGACACGAGCTGATTCGTTTGCTTCATGCTAACGCCCTCATCGTCATCATTGGCATATCCCTGTGCACCCGCGTTCTTGCCAAGTCCACGCATGCCGCCTGACCTGTCAGCAGCTATTCGAGCGAGAGCTGCATTGTCCAGGACGATGGTTGAGTCGGCGTGGTTGATCAGACGCTTGAGCGTGAGCAAGCTGTTGTATGGCTGCACGACGACGTCTGCGACTTGGTTGTTTGGAAAGACGGAATAGGTCTGGATGAGCTTCTTCGAGTAGTGGTCGTTGAGCTTCTCGAGCAGGTAAGAGCCGACACCGGAGCCTGTTCCTCCTGCTATGGAGTGTAAGAGCATGAATGCCTGTGCAGCAGGAATTAGTATGCTTGCACAATCGCTGCACGTGCAATTTGCTGCTCCAGTCGGGAGACAGGCGCACCTCGAGCGAATCTGAGCCTTCTGCTTCACGATCAATCATTTCGATTATGTCGTCAAATATTCGCTCTCCTATAGACCAGCCCATGCCCCAGTTGTTGCCAGCGCCAGAGCCCTCTTTAGACAGGTAGATGTTTTCGGGATTGTACAATGCGCTGTACGGAGACGAAAGAATGGAGTTGATGACCTGCGTGAAGCAATGTCAAGGTAGTTTAAGCAACAATTGAGCCTATGCATTGGTTCTCTGGACGACGCCTTTCTCACTCTTGGCTCGAGATCCACCAGAATGGCTCGAGGGATATAGTGGTCATCGTCTGCCTGATAGAAGAAGACATCTTTGCGATCTCCTACGCTTGCAGACGGGCGAGCAGAGGCAGACAGAGGAGACGTAGGCTGTTGATAATGTTGATTGCCAGGCGTGCTCCGGTCAAGTGATGATGTGGCTGCTCCGCCAGCATACTCTTCGACTGTGCCTTGGCTGTTGATGCCATGCTCAAGACATAGCTGAGACCAGAACTCTGCGCCGACTGTCGGAACAGTCATCATCAATTCATGGTGGATGAACTGAATGTTGGAACATGTCACGCACTCTGGTTGCCGCATTGTCCAGCCTGCAGCACAGCAAGCAAGCAAAGATCCAGCACCCGTGTTTATGAGAGTGTCAGACGCGTCGAGTGCGGTGGTGCGAGCGCCAGAGGGGACCAGAGGGAGTAGCAGGATGAGAACACATCAGCATCACAGTCTATAAATCTCGACAGCACCACGCACCTGCAGCGTTATGATCTCTCGCGGCATCCTTCGCTGCAGGACGGGGTCTCCTCGCCCTCGCCCTCGCCCTCAGTTGGTGGCAGTCAACAGTGCATGATCGGGGGCGAGTGGGCAGCTCTATCTATCTTCTCACACGATGGGCACACACAGAGGATGTGCGACTGCACAATGACGCTTGTAGTAGTACACTGACTGGTCACACCATGCAGCATCCTGGCTGCGGCCCGGCTTGAGCGTCCGCCAGTCCGCCACCGAGTCCCTGATGCCACTTTTGACCACTCCGACACTGGAATCCGACAACTGCGCGACTTCGGACATAGCAGCAGCACGCAAAGTGTGCGCTCTCTGGGCAGGCGACTACAAGGGTTGTTTCCTGCTTATCCCGGGTCACCTCTACCCACCACACTCGTTCACTGCCCTGCGCATCAACACACATCTTCGACACTCCGATCTGCGGACAAGTGCGCCCCAAAGTAAAAAAGCGCAGAGAGAGCAAAGGCAAAACAACACTCAAGGCAGCACGGCCTAGCAACGTTCTCCGAGCACTTGCTGCAGGCCATCTCATAGCCTCTGCTGCTGCAAGCTTCGGCACAATGGCCCATGCAGCACATGCACCTGCCGGCGGCAGCCACGATCATGGAATCCCAACAGTATCGCCAGCGCAGGCCGCAGACACGCCCTACGATATCATTGTCGTGGGCAGCGGTGTGCTAGGAACAGCACTCTCCGTCTCTCTTGCACGATCTGGCCGCCGCGTGCTCGTCGTCGAGCGCGACCTTCAGCCGCCGTATGCTCGTATTGTTGGGGAGCTTCTTCAGCCAGGTGGCTGTCTTGCGCTCGACAAGCTCGGGCTTCTCGACGCGCTCGTAGGCATCGATGCTGTGCCTTGCAAAGGCTACGTCGTCATCAATGAACCACTAGGCATGGCCAAGACACCCTACCCATCCAATATGGGCATCATGCACAATGCAGAATGCGCTCAAGATTGGAATAGCACGCCACAGCAGGAAGGACGCTCTTTCCACCATGGAGCCTTTGTCGGATCTCTGCGACGATACCTAGTCAATCAGGAGAATCTCGACGTCCTCCAGGGCACCGTCAATGATCTCATCACGTGCGGCACCATGGGCGATAAAGTCATTGGAGTGAAAGTGACACCGAAAGACGAGAGTGGTACTTCGACTGGACAGCAGATCGAGGTTTTTGCGCCTCTGACTATCGTTGCAGACGGGTATGCTAGCAAATGTGAGTTGAGTCGCGATCCCCCATCGTCAAAGTGGACTTTGCGAAGACGATTGCTGATACAATGCCGACCTCGCGATTCCAGTCCGCAAGTTTGTCAATCCAGATCTGCCCGCTCCAGAAACTCGCTCGCACTTTGTGGGCATCGAAATTGAAGACTGCGACCTTCCCGCGTCCCAGCACGGCAACGTCATTCTCCCTCCCTCAAAGCCAACCGCCAGCCCTACAGCATCCACCTCGACTGCACCCCGGATTGGTCCTATCCTACTCTATGCCCTCTCACCGACCACAACACGCATGCTCATCGACATTTCAACCTCGAAGACACCTACAAAAGCCTACCTTCGCGATCACGTCACACCTCTACTGCCATCTCGCGTGCAGCCCTCCTTCTTGGCAGCAATCTCGGATGAGAATCAACAAAAGGTCAAGGCAATGCCAAATTCTTTCCTTCCGCCCCATATGCAAGGCGGTAGTTCGTCAAGGGAAGGTGTTTTGCTCGCTGGAGATGCCCTCAACATGCGACACCCTCTCACTGGCGGCGGCATGTCTGTTGCGCTCAACGATGCTGTCATCTTAACTGAACTGCTAGGAGGTGGCCTGCCTCTTGTTCGTCGACCTACATCGCAGAGCAACGGCCATGCGAACGGTCATGCGAATGGTCACGCAAACGGTCACGCTAAAGGCCATGCGAACGGGCACGCACACGGGCACGCAAATGGCACAATGAATGGCTATGCGAACGGTAGCAGTACATTGCTGGAGAAGCCAGCGCGCAGTGACAAGCAAATCACCTTATCTGCAGCGACTACCAGCGTCAATGACGATACTGCTTTCGGCCAACGAGACATTTGCGAATTGCAAGATTGGTGGGATGTGCGTTCAAGACTTGAAGAATGGCATTGGCGTCGCAAAGGGGTCGCTACCTGTGTCAATGTTCTCGCCATGGCGCTCTACTGCCTTTTTGGAGCCAGTGGTGAGGCTCTTTCCCGCCCGACTAAAAAGCTGCACACATTTACTGATTTGCTTGGCGTTGGTGTAGATGCCAACCTAGCAGTCTTGCAAAGAGGGTGCTTCAAATACTTCTTACTCGGCGGTGAATGTGTAGCCGGCCCGGTCAGCATGCTTTCTGCGTAAGTTCCGTACCGCAACTGTCGGCGTTACTCGTACGGTAAATGCAAACCTGACACCCATTCCATGGCTCCAGGCTCAACCCATCCCCGCCTCTTCTGCTCTATCACTTTTTCTCTGTTGCTTTCTATTCCATATACCTGTTATTCACGGAACCACGGACACCACGAGACAGTGGGAAGCCACGACCACCCAGCTTCCTCTCATACCCTGCACTTCTTTGGCAGAGTATACTCGTCGTAGGTCATATGCTCTTCGGGCTCCTCTCTAGACAGCTATTGATAGACCCGCCCGGTCTTTACAGTTCTATACGGCCTGCAAAGTCATCTTACCAGTGCTATGGAGCGAGATTGACTTCTGACAGAACCGCGGACCTCGTTTCTACGAATCAGAAGGAAGCCTGTCATCTCTGTTCGTTGCTCAAGTTCTACTAATATGTACTATAGCGGCATAGCCAGTGGCAAACAGAGACTGTGCAACGCAACGCAATGCAACGCAATGCAATGCAAGTCGGAGCTTCGCACTATCGCGAACGCATATGTTTCATTGGCGGATTGCATGCTCTGACTAGAGACCACGTCCTGACAGGCTATGTACAGCTTATGGCTTCTGATTCTCGCCGGTGTTCTCCCTCGGTCGACCCAAGATGGTAGAGTCGGGGATAGAAGTCTCGTGGGACTGCAGGTGCATCGCTGCATTAGCAAAGAGCACGCAATGATGGGCAGAAGGAATGTAGGCTGACCTGGAGAGGCTTGTGCTTCGTGTCGCCACCGTGACCGTATGTGCTGAGAGACTCGCCTTGGATGGGATTGGCAACGACATTTTCTCCTCCCTTAGGATCAGCCTAAAGGAAGCTGATTCAGGATTGCATTGTGGTCATACCGGAAAGAGTCCTTTCTCACCTTCATGCCACCCAAGTTGAAGTTTTGTGGCAGAGTGCCAGCGATTTCTTGGGCTGGTCCATCTGGAATGATCCTGCCTCCGCCAGTAGCGGGGTTGCTGGCTCCGGCAGCTCCCTACAAGAGATGTGCAGTCAAGCATCAGTTCGGGGCAAAGCTGAAGACTGTCTCCTTCACATGGCACGCACGCTGGTGTTACCGTCCGCTGCACCGCCGTAGCTCTGAGCAGGAGCTTGGTTGCTCGACTGCGACTGGCCAGCAGTTGAGTGACCGAGCTTGGCTGAAGTGTTCGAAGTGCCGCTCATTTTGCTTCTGGTGCTGTCGGTGTGGATCTGAGTGATGCGCAGCTGACTTTATAGATGTCTTGTACGAGTCGCTCTGAGCAGAGAGGTTGCAAGAAGCGAAAGCGCGAAGATACTCGTCCAAGCTGAGCCTGATGGCATATAGTCGAAATCTCTGGAAGACTTGACCAACGATGAAATCATAGCAAGATGTAGATCAGCGCGGATCGACGATATCCCCGGGGTTTCCGCGGTCATCGGAAACCTGAAATAGGGGAAGGGTATTGAGTCAGCAGAAGAAGCTACGGAAAGCCATTAGGTGAGCCGGGAGGATGCATTTAGCCTTAGCTAGCCGCCAGGGAAGCTAGACGGCCAGGAACGCTGTACTTCTCCCTACCTGGGATCAACACTTGGCAGTCTTGTCGAGAGCCCTGAATATCTCTTTGATTCTCTCACTCAAGACCGTCACTTGAGAGACCTCTTGGTGGCCAGGAAACGTTGCGGAGAACGGTCATGAAGGTTCCCTCCAGTGCTGATTTGTTACAATTGACCTGCTCGCCGCTGCCAGCAATGCCAACTACTTTAACCAGCTTCCAGCAACAAGCGTATCAGAGCCTGCAATTTCACTTCTTTCCTACAATGACGCATTCAAGACCGACGTCTTGGGATCAGAAGCCACTGCTTCCAAGAGAGCCGACTTGCCATGGGAGGCATTCCACGAAGCTGGCATCTACAACCGAGAAAGCAATTCGATCTATGCTACGTCAAACCTTCAAGACTTGCAAGCCAATATCTACATCACCATCATCAGTCTCGACGATTACAACATCACGTCGACCCAATTCCGAACCTTTGGAAAGCCAACGGCGGCACGAGCTGGTATCCACCTGGTAGCGACACGACAGGCGCCCCACCCTGCCAATTATACTGCGACGAAGGCGACTTCGAGCAATATTCGGCATTAATCTCTGTAGATCCAATCAAGTACACTTCCTGGGTCGTTTCAAACAATTATCTCGGCCGGAACTTTTCCTCCTTAAACGATGTCAAGCAGCATCCTTGGACGGGCGATCTCTGGTTTACCGACGCTGCTTACGGCTATTACCAAGACTTTCGTCCCGTTCCAACGATTCCACAACAGGTGTATCGCCTCGACCCATCTACGGGAAACATTGCGGTGGTAGCCAATGGTTTCGACCAGCCGAACGGTCTGGAATTCTCTCTCGACTACAAGACGCTTTATGTGACAGATACAGGTGCTCAGCACTTTACAGCGAATACGACAAGGCCAGCGACAATATATGCTTATGACATCGTCGACAACAAGAGGCTTAGCAATCGCCGGGTGTTCGCTTATCCAGACAATGGCTTCCCAGACGGTATACACGCAGATACACAAGGAAACGTTTGGGCGGGATGTGGAGATGGTGTGCACGTATGGAACTCTCAAGGCACCTTGCTTGGCAAGATTTTTGTTGGGGAGACGTCCAATAATTTCGCTTTCCTTCCAAACGGAATTCTGGTCTTCAGCAACAGTCGCCTTTGGTTGGTTGACAACATCAAAGCGCAGGGTTGCGAGGTCTGCAAGGACTTTGGGAAAGGATGCTAATGGGGAAGATGGGGGACCAAGAGAGGAGCGTGCTGCATGAAATTCAGATGTCACCTCATAGCCGTAATGTATTTGTCGCCACAATGGCTGCATGAAAGAGGACTCAACAGCGAAAGAATACGTATATGCCTGTCGTGGGAGGCTTGTGAATGGCAAATCCATGTACAGCAACGGCCCACATCCAATGTCTTGTAAAAGGGATGCAAACATATCGGTCCACGGTGGCTCGTTGCCTGGCGCGCCAGCGGTCACACCTTTGTCGAGTTCCGATGTGCCAACAGCAAGTCAAGCCTGAGCGCAAGCACGTCCAGGTTGCACATATGCGAGGAGACCTGCCCTAGTCATGCCTCGTGTGGTAGATACTGCCCACCAGCAAGCAGCAGCGTCGGACGCGCGAGTCCCACAGCCAGCTCGTTCAGCGCCGACTGCATCTCAGCAGGTACCGCAACAGCAACAGCAGGACCCTGCGATGGCCGTACTGCTCTGCACTGGAGGCTATGACAATACCATCCGTTTCTGGGAGGCGTGGAGCGGGATATGCAGCCGGACCATCCAACATCCAGAGTCGGTTAGTCCCAGTCGTAGTTCGGTAGCGCTGGAAAGACGGTCGCCGCTACTCGAGTAGACAAGCTAACCAGCCCTTCTTCACTGCCATGTTCCCCAGCAACTCAACAAGATTGCGATCAGTCCCGACAAGCGCTTCATTGCGGCTGCTGGCAACCAGGCAGTGAAGATCTACGACCTTACACAACCACCTCAGCCTGGCGGCAACACGCCACCTGTAAGCGGAGAGCTCCAACAGTATCCCCAAACTGATTTCACACGTCAATGCTCATGGTGTTACAATTGTGCCTATATAGGTCGCTTCTCTAGACTCGCATTCAGGGAATATCACCGCCATAGCGTGGCAGAACGAGGCACGCTGGCTCGTGACGGCGTCGGAAGACGGCACACTGAAGATATGGGATACTCGAACACCAAAGGCACCGCAACGCAATTTTGATCACAAGTCGCCAGTAAACGACTGTGTCATACATCCAAATCAAGGCGAACTCGTCTCTTGCGATCAATCTGGAGCTATTAAAATCTGGGATCTCGGCGGAAGAAGTCTGACGCATGAGCTAGTAGGTCGCTTGAACAATGGCAGGCAGCTTACCGGTCTGAGCAGAGCTGTTTAGATGCCTGAGGATGACGTGCCCGTGCGAAGTGTGACTGTCGCGAGCGATACTAGCTGTCTCATAGCAGGGAACAACAAGGTCAGCTGCTACGTTTCTCGACGATGCCGACTCCTCTTGGCTGACGCGCAGCTGCATCTCCAGGGATTCGTCTATATCTGGAACATGCAGCAAGGTAGAGACTTGACCGATTTGCAACCCCGAACCAAATTCCAGGCGCACTCAAAATATCTTCTACGGACCTTGCTTGCCCCGAATTGCAAGACGCTGGCAACGTGTTCCGCTGACAAGTCCATCAAGATCTGGAACATGGAGCCCTCGACTGCCACGCTCGACAAGACCCTTCTTGGTCATCAACGATGGGTCTGGGACATGGCCTTTTCAGCCGATTCTGCGTACCTCGTTTCAGCAAGTTCAGATCACTATGCAAGGCTGTGGGAGCTTGCTACTGGGACCACGGTCAAACAATATGCCGGCCACCACAAAGCTGTTTCTTGTGTTGCGCTCAATGACTCGCCCTGATGAGTCTGGAGCGGTTGTATGCACAGCTCCTTCGCATCCGTCAAACATGTATCATAGCTTTCGTCCATCGACTACAGTACAAGTATTTTGCCGACAGTTGCAGTCAGTCAAGCGTGCGTTCAAAGCTTCATCGGTCGCTTGTCGGCTCGTGGAGCCGAGTAAAGCTCCTCGATGGTGTTCTTGAAGTGCTTGGCCGCAACGCTGCGCTTGATCTTCATGGTAGGCGTGATAAGATCGGCTGGGAAGGCCTCGGGCGACAACCTGATTGCTTTAATCTGCTCAAAGCTGTTGACAAGGATTTGTGAGCGATGAGAAACGCAGTATACAGCATGACTCACCCGTTGAGCTTCCCTGCGTGATACTTGCATAGTTCCTTGAATGTCGCTTCGATGACGCTCGGGTCCTTGAGCGCCTTTGCAAACGCGGCGGGGTCCTGTGAGCTGGGCGCCTTGCCCATGCGCTTCAGGAACTCTACCTTATCGTATCAGCTTTCATCCTTAGTCGGCATGCGACGCAATGACATACCTCCAAAGGCGACTGGCTCAGGTACTACGATAGCTACAAGATGGTCTCGAAGAGAGTCTCCGTGGACATAGATCTGAGCGACCAAAGGCGACAGAGTGTAGGTATTTTCAACCTTCTCCAGAGCAACGTATTCGCCTTGACTGAGCTTGAGAAGGTTCTTCTTGCGATCGATGATCTTGAGTCTGCCTTTGGCATCAATTTCGCCGATATCGCCAGAATGCAGCCAGCCTTCATCGTCGAGCGTCTCTTTCGTATTCTTCTCGTCTCTGAGGTACCCCTTGAAGATGTTTTCGCCTCGGAAGAGGATCTCACCACGCGGATTCGGTTTGTCCGTATGCTACATAGGTGGGACTGATTAGCTTGCTATGTGGTGTGCTACTTGAGCCGAGCCGGCCCACAAGGTACGCCATGTCCGGTACGTCCAGGAGCTTCATTTCGCAACAAGGCAGTGGAGGACCAACGTATCCGAAAGCCGCTATTGCAACGAGTCAGCACGGTACACATTTGATACAACTTTATGAGCTTACTGAGATCGCTCGGAAGACAACGTGTGGCCGTTCCCATGCCCTGGTGTAAAGAGATGTTAGGCACAGCTTCGCAGTATACGCCTTTGAGCACTGGTTGCGCTCACCTCCGTTTGACCGTACCCTTCCACGAAGACGCAGTTGTTGCCGCCGAATGCGACCCGGAAGAACTTCAGAACTTCGGGAGCTATAGGAGCACTACCGCTAGAAAGGAATTTGAGTCGACCACCGAATGCCAAGCGGACTTTGCGGAAGACGAGCATATCGTATGGATTGTAGGCAGAAGGCAGCGTCGGCTCGGCCGATTCGAGCTTTGCCAAGGCACTATTGAAGGCGGCCCGGGACAGTTTGCCTTTGAGACCGGGCGCGTCCAGCGTGGCAGTCTGCCGATCAAATTCGAGCTTAGTGTGCCTCACGAGCTGTCGACACAGAAGTTGGACGCACCTTGACAACCTGGTAGAACCTATTCAAAACTCGAGGCACTGCCACCATCGACTTGACCGAGCCTAATGCATCAGCACGTCTCCATATATGTGTCAGTCAAAGAACGAAATACAGCTCACGTGCGGCTTGACGATCTGAATGTCTTCAATGAGTCTTGTCATGTCACCACAGGAGTAGGCTATGCCGAGGCCCGCAAGCATCAAGACAACCTCCACAAACTGTTCGAAGATGTGCGACAGGGGCAGGTATGATAATGCGATATCACCAGCCTCGAATTCGCCCTGTCCGTAGCACTGTGCGAGAGATGCACTGGTAATGTTACGGTGCGAAATAGTGACACCCTTGGGCTGATGGTGCGCAGTAGTGTTAGTGATGCACAGCATAGTGATCTATCCGAGCTCACCATGCCAGTTGTTCCGGACGTGTATAGGATAGATTGTGCCGAGTCAGGCGAAGGGGGAACGCAGTCACGCAGGTTGGCATTTCCGATGCGCTCGACTATGTTTCGTAGAAAATGCATCAGTCAGAAGGTCACTCCGAAAGTGCTGGCCTAGAAGCACAGCTGATAAAGCTTACCTTCAGCCAAATCCATGACAGTTACGCCGTTTGTCTTGCCCCAAGCCTGCAAGGCATCTTTCTTGGGCAATCCACCGACCATGCGGCCGCCGTGTTTATAGTCGATAGTGTCCCAGCTACACGTCAGGGTAATATTTAGCTACGAAATGCGCATTCTAACAGATTTGCGTGACCCACTTGTCAACCGAGACAATGAGCTTCAGCGCGGGGCAATTCTTGCCGGCTAGCTCCAGCAAAGCGGGGAGATGGGAGGGTGTGGCGAATACAACTTTGGCCTCAGAGTGGTTGATGCAATGCTCGACTACGCCAGGTCCCAGCGTATCGTATAGACTGGTGATGGGCAGGGAGTACGAGCATGCGCTGAGGTGGACGAGCTGCCATTCTGGTCGATTGACCATCCAGCTGTGGGTCAAGGACATTGCAGGATCAGCCAGAGATTCGCAAATGCTCCCAGCATACGTACTTGGCAACGGTCCATCCGGTGTGCTTGCCGTTGGTATCAATGATTCCCTGCTTCGCGAGCTCGAGCAGGCCTGAACCGATAGCTCGACGACGCTTGTCGACGTCTGCATTCGACATCCAGGTCAAGGTGCGGGCAAAGTCGCCAGTGGCCGGATCGACGGCGCGCCAGCCAAAGCAAGCTCGCTCAGGACGCAGCCTCAGGCTCCTCTCAAAGACCTCGTAGACTGTGTGCGGATATTCGGGGTTCGAATTGATCGTCACCAGCTCCGGGAACGCTGTGAGCCGGTACGCGCCAGTGCTCTCGCTGGTCGCTGTGCCAGGCACCTCTGCAGCCTGCACGGCATCTGGGTGTGTTGGGATAGAGACTGGGAAAATGGGGTCTGCTCGCACCATTTTTGCTCGAGGTGTTGGATGAAGGTCGAGCAGAGCCAACTTGGACCGGGGCCAGCTCGGCCTTCTTCATCGACGCCGCGGAGAGCTTCAAAAAAGGCCTGTAGCCCGCCGCTGAGGTAGCGTTCGTCTACCTCTGCATATCACATCAGCCATCTTTGTTTGCTGAATTGTGCTCTTGCGCCCAGGGTGCTCATCTACCGCATGTCATGTCTACCGCCCGGCTTTCGAGAGCCGGAGGAAGTTCACGTGTCTGACTGCAGGCAAGCGCATCAAGAAGTGAGAACAGGACGACTTTTCACATATGACAGGGCGAAGCGCCTATTGGCGTGCTGCACTGATTGCATGCCCTTTCACTCTCAAGCAACAGCGTCGCCAATACAATGTCTCGGCGCTCCCGCTGCGACGCGCAGAGTGGCTAAGGTCTACGAGCAGACGGCAAGGACACCACTCAGAGAAGGTAGGAGCGTAAAGTAACTTGAAGCGAAGCCTGAAGGAGTGTAATTCAGCGCCTACTGCTGCCATGCCTGCCGCGCCCGGCATACTGCCCAAAAGTCCAGTGGCAATATTTCTCTAGCCGTCCAGTAGTGTCCAGGTCACTCGTCTTTCTCGCACTCATCGTGACAACTCTATTCCAAAAGGACCAAGTCCCAACAGCTGAGCAGCCTCGGTGCAAATTTCGCCATTGTGGCTGGTCTTTTAGCACGCGTGGTGTCGCAGCGTGGCACGTTGGCCCGTTCGCATCTTCAGCACTATCGCTCAGCGGTGCCGATGGCGACCTCTGGCCTCAGTGACTTTGAAGGGTTCAGTGCAAATTTGCAAAAGGCTCTTCTGGCGTCCACTCGGCTCGCCAGTCAGCTGCCTGCTCCTGGAGAACTGCAGTACCAGCGCACGTTATCCAGGCCACTAGGCCGAAAAGTCGACGAGGCTTCCAAACGATTGCTGCATGTCGCCAGTCGCGTGCTTGAGGTTGCAAAGCAGCAGACTGGTGAACAATCAAAAGGCAAGCAGAGTGGCAAAGGTCAAGAGCTACAAGAGGATGATGTCCTCGACGGCTACCAAAAGAGGATTGTCGACGTTACCGATCAACTCCTCGAGGGCATTGATGCAGTGCTGGACGAGCAGCATGCGCGCAAAAAGGCTACGAACACATCAATAAGCTCAGAAGTCCCGATAGCAAGTACCTCTGCAGGGCCAGCTGTCCGTTCATCGTCGAACTTCCGAAATGCAGGCGACATTCGTAAACCACAGCTTGATTTTCTAGACGCCACAGACAACAGCAGAGGTGCAGTCTTCACACCAAACCTGCCCACAAAGCCACATGCACTTGTGCCTCTTGACCTTGCGAAAGTCTCGACTGGTGGTAACCAACCTTTCGTACACAACCCATACATCCACGAGATACAAGCTGCTCTCACCCATCCGTTGCCGGTACCTGAGGGCGAAGCTTCGTCCACCATCGAGAAGATTAGCAACCGAATGCATCACAAAGCTTTCACCTATGTCGACAGCACAGAGTTGCTGTCAGAGTGCTTGGCCAAGTTGAAGACAGCAGCATCGATTGCGGTCGACCTAGAGCACCACGATCAGCACAGTTTCCGAGGCTTTACGTGCCTGATACAGGTACGCCTTTTGAAGAGCGCAATTCAATAGCTTTGACTTAACGTCTTGCATGCCAGATTTCGACCAACGAAGAAGACTTCATCATTGATCCGCTAGTACCCGCTGTTCGGGCAAACCTCTATAGGCTCAACGAAGTGCTAGCGGATCCAAGTATTGTCAAAGTCTTGCACGGGGCCGAGTACGATGTCCAATGGCTTCAACAAGACTTCAGCTTGTACCTCGTCAACCTCTTCGATACGTATCACGCTTCTCGCGCTCTTGGTCGTCTTACTGGCCATTCTCTCGCATCCCTCTTGAAGGAATACACAGCCTTTGCACCGGACAAGAAGTATCAACTTGCTGATTGGCGTATACGACCGCTTACGCCTGAGCTACTGCAATATGCGCGCAGCGATACACACTTTCTGATCGAAATCTACAATGCACTACGGAGCCGCCCGGAGATGACACAAGCAGTACTGGACGATATTCGCCGCAGGAGCGCGCAAACCGCTTCTCAGACCTACCAACATGTATCATACGACTCTGACGAGGGGCTCGGTTCAGGAGGCTGGCGAAAGATGGCAGAGAGGGCTGGCAAGCTGCAACTTTGGGGGATCGATACTCAAGATTCTGTCACCTCAGTTGAGGGCACAAGCACAAGCACAAGCGCGGCACCTGCACCTTGGACTTGGCGAGACAAGCAGGGAAAAGCTAAATATCACGCTATGCGGGCTTTGCACGACTGGCGAGACCAGCTTGCCAGACAAGAAGACGTTTCACCAGGCTATGTGCTACCCAGCCGAAGCCTCTTGGCAATAGCGGAAAGGCTGCCGAAGAACCTTGGAGAGTTGGCGCTGGCTCTGGGACCTGATATGAAAGATTACATCAGGGCAAGATCCGAGCAGATTCTCAAACAAGTCGCCACCGGTGTAGCCCAAGCTGCATCGGAGCTGGACACAGATGAACAGGCGGCGTCAGAACCGACCGTCTCTGGCACTGCTCGGCCCTCTTCTGGTCAAGAAGCCGCCCACGCTTCAGCTCTGTTCAGAGACGGGGGCGCATCGTCTGGCCAGCCACCGGTTTCGCTCGTCTCAACCACGAGCACGCTTTTTGGCAAAGACAGGACAGCCTCTCCCGAGCAACCCGGGCAATCTCGTTTTGCTGCAGTCATGCGAAGAGTCCACGATGATCTCCTCGCGCAATTCCAGCCAATGTCTATGCCGACCCCGTCTTCTGGGACCACTGACCCGACGACTGGAGCGGGTGCCGAAGGTGAAGACCGCCAGAAACGCAAGAAAGAGAGGTCTGTCTCGCCTGGAAACCAGTGGGAGAAGCATATCGTGCAAGTAAGCAATCGACCTAAGTCAGAACAGAAGAAGCGCAAGAAGCCCGAAGAGGGCCAGGTGAAGCTCCAGACGGCCAGTCAGAATAGCACACAGGCGAAAGCATTCGTCAAACCCTTCGATTATAGGGGAGTAAAATCGATCTTGGATGCACCAATGGAGGAGGAATACCCGAAGAAGAAGCCAAAACGTCAGAAAGGCGAGGCAGCCAGTGGGCAGACAAGCGAGAGAGCGCCACCAGCTTTCAAAAAGCCACCCAAATCGATGAACCAGCCCAAAGCCGGCAACAAATCACATACTTTCTTGTAACGATGTAGCTCTAATGTGTTGTCTGGTGCATGACCTGCATGCGGTCTTAGCATGCTCTTTGCTTCGTTGCTGGAGAAAGGCACTATACGCCTGAAAGATGAAAAGGCACGTGAACGATGATCGGCTAGTCTGTTGCCTCTTGTTCTTGCCTCTGGCACAACAAGCACATAACCCGAAGCTACATACTGGAGCGTTGCTCCCGCTGCGTTGGTCGTCATGGGTCTGCTGCAGTTGGTGCTGCAGTCGACGCTGATGGCCCTGGGCACGTTTGCCATGGGCTCGGCGCCGCTCAGCATACCGTCACTCAGCAAGCCACGGTCAGCAGGCATGGGTGCCGTCTCAATATTCTCGGTTGGGCTGCTCATAGCCACGGCCTTGGCGGTCATTATACCTGAAGGCATGGCTGTTGTCCTGTCAAGCGTGCAGAATGGTAAAGAAGGCGAAGGTGAAGGCGAGGTGCACGAGCATGTCGAGGATCCGCACGACTCGGCGATTGGCATCTGGGTCGGCAGCGCTCTATGCGCGGGCTTCCTGCTGATGTATGGCATGTTCGAAATCTCCAGATAATCTGCTAAGATGCTGATCCGTTGATGCTTTCAAGGTTCTGTGTGCATCAATATGCTAGCGATGAAGGGCACCTTCATCAACGCAACAAGCTTTCTTTACCCATACAAACGCCCAATAAGCGCTTTGACGGATCAAACCGCGAGCCAGAATCCGCTATAGGATCCGAGCAGGGCTACCCTGTCGATGGTGATGCCGAACATCGCGAGGGCGCACAAGGGGAATACTTTACAGTGGCAACAAGAAGTAGGCGGGCAAGCGAGAGCGCCGCTCTCGACCCATTGGATTCGAGATCACCTGCTTTCTCAACATTCATCGGACTTCTGTTCCACGCTCTTGCCGATGGCATCTCTCTTGGTGCTGCGGCGTCGTTTCCTGCTGGTGCGGCGAACGGTACAGAGCATGGCGGGATGGGTGAAGGAGGATCGGAGTTGTCCTTCCTCGTCTTCATTTCCCTTCTCATCCACAAAGCTCCCGTAGCTTTCTCGCTATCCGCGCTGCTGTTGTCGCACGGCCCATCTTCCTCCTTCGCAGCATACAAAAACCATATTCGTAAAGCGCTCGTCTGGTTCGCCCTAGCCACGCCGGCAGGGGCTGTGACTACTTGGGTCCTGCTAAAGACCATTACATTGATCAGTTGGAGCGAGAGCATGAACGAAGGGGCCGAAGAGGATGGCAATGTCGAAGGCATCTTTGCTGGAAACATGCGTGGCCGGCTGGAATTTTGGAGTGAGCCGCTTCTCAAAGCCAGTCCACAAATAGGTGTCCCTTTCTGATGGATCACACTCTGTCTATTGCTTTATTCTTGTGTTCCGAAGCTGGGATGGCTTTACTCTTTTCTGCTGGCACCTTTCTTTTCGTGTCCACACACCTCATGGCCGAAATGGATTCTTCAAGCGGGAACGCGACCGCGAATACTCCTTCAGAACCGCTTGCGACAGGATCGGTCTCACGCAGCAAGAGATCACGCATTGGTATATTCCTGCTTGGTATGATCACACCTTTGGCGTTGAGTACGCTTTTTGGGCACCATCACGGGCAGTAGTGCTGGTAGTTGGGAGCTGCCATAAAGTGCAAAAGTGTAGCTCTTTATTGTAAAGCAACCGAAGTAGACGTATTAGATCAGCATGGCTTGTGGATGCGCTCTGCGAATGGCAGTCTTCGTCCTTCTGCATGTACTGCGAGACAGGGCAAGTGCGCCACCAATAGTTCTTCCGCGCGAAGTTGGTCCGCTGCACAGCTCCGCTCTGCTCGGCTCGCCAAAACGAACTCAGTGATTGAGCAATCTGCAAGTATCGTTTCGAGCGAAGCCGACGCCGAACAAGTGAAATCTCAAACCAGCAGCCTGCATTCGGTGCCGCAGGATTTCGCCAGTGGCACACATTGAGCTCCGCAACACTATAGCGCCTCGCGGAAAAGCCTACAACCGCCCGCCATGGCACCCACGATGGGCAAGCACAAGGAGTCTGCAGCAGCCCGCATTGCAGGTAGTGGAGCCTCAGGTGAGTGGACGGCGTGACTGCTAGAGTCGCGGACATGGTCTACATCATGCAACTTCACCTACTATCAGCGGGATGATCGGACCAGTAAATTTTCTGGTCTTTGTAGAGCAACTGATGACAAGGTATATACGTTCGCAGGCATTGCTGAGCTCTTTCTGTTCCATCCGGTGAGTCTTGCGCAGCTTTGTGTGTGATGGCGAAACTGTCTGACAGCAGCTCGGTCAACTCACCAGGTGGACACGATAAGCAAGCGTTTGATGAGCAACCGAGCCAACGTACGCTTGTACAACGCATGTACTATTCGTGTGTCCAGTACTCAGTACTATCCTTGGTTCCAATACAGTTGTCATTCCAAACCTTGAATGCCGTTATCTTTCGAAACCATGCCGATGCAAGCGCAGGACGCAAGTTCCTCAGTCTTTTCCCTGGTCTGGGTTATGCTGCCGGCTACAAGGTTCTGCAGCGCGTCTACAAGTAAGTCCCAGCTATGTCCTATCATTCTGCCACATCGCTAAATATTCTGATATCTTAAGGTTTGGAGGGCAGCCGTATGCCAATGACTTCCTCAAGTGAGGCTTCTTTCTGAGGGTAATCCCGTGATTGCGTTGACGAGGATCGCGTAACAGCGCAAATTATAAACGGAGCTTCGTCAATATGTTTGGCGAGAAGAACGGCAAAGCTATGATGCATGCCACCGCCGGAAGGTCAGTGTCTAATAGTCGCCTTGAAAACGGAATAAGCAGTTGCTGATTCTGTCGCAATCTTTCACTAAGCTTTATCGGAGTTGGCGAGATTGTGCTGCTTCCACTCGATGTGCTGAAAATCAAGCGGCAGTGAGTGCAGCACTTTGCAAGCATTGTAGCCGGTCAAATCGCGCTGATGGCTTTGCTTTCCGAAGAACAAATCCCGAAGCATTCCGAGGCAGGGGCATTTTCAGAATCGTTGCCGACGAGGGTTTCGCATTGTACAGAGGCTGGGGCTGGACTGCAGCACGCAATGCGCCAGGCAGTTTTGCAGTAAATCTTGGAATTTGACGGTCATGTACACAGCGGCCTTCGGCTGACGAAAGCGGATCTTCAACAGCTTTTCGGAGGGTCGGCATTTACCAAAGAATACATCCTAGGCCTGCAGGACTACAGTGCAGCCACGTGGACTCAAAATGCTATCGCCTCCGTCATGGGCAGCGTGGCGTCAATTGCCATCTCACAACCGCTTGATGTCATCAAGGTGGGTTTCCGAACTTGCGTTTCTGCGCACCACAGGCTGAGCTCTTTGCGACTAGACTCGCGTCCAAAATCAGAAGTACGTACAGCAGCATCAGTAGGAGGACGCAAGAACACACGTTGATGTTTTGCTTGTAGTTTCGAGTCGAAGGTGGGTGGCATGACGCTAGTGCGGGACCTCATCCGTCACGAGGGTGTCTGTAAGTTCTCGCTCCGCTATAACTAGTGAAGTCGCTGGGCTGACCGAATTATACAGCTGCGTTCTTCAAAGGCTTAACACCAAAGGTGCGCAACCCATCGCCAGTCTCTTCGATGAACGTCACGCTAAAGTCTTTGTCCTCAGTTGCTGGTCGTTGCCCCAAAGTTGGTGTTTTCGTTCACCATGGCTCAATCTCTTATACCTGCCTTCGGCAAGATAATGTAGACGATGTGAATGACAATAGACCCGGGACGATGTCAATGTTGTATTGCAGTCTTGCCCATGCTACAATAACAAGCACCTCCTTCACGACATGGCTGAAGCCTTCGCAATCTGCTCACAAGCCATGGTGAAACAGTATTTGTTTGCCTTTCTTTTTCCTGCTTGCCGCAGCTCCTGACTGCGTGGCTGCACCGCTGTCGGGACTTTGGATCTGCAGATGGGCCAAGCTGGTTTGAATCGCTTCCGGGGCAGGAGGACTGCCTGCTGTCCACATATTGGGGCTGGAGTTGCCGGAACGCGAGAAAATGGCTGCTTTCTGTGCCGCTCGCGCTTGTGCAAGAGGAGCATTGGGTAGGCTTGGGAAGTCTCGTGGAGTGGCAGCTGGTGCTGGCGCTGGCCGCCCGATCGCTGGCGACCTGGCTGGCGAAGGCATCAAGGATGTCGAGGCACTGGATGCTACAGGGAAGTATGTCGATCCGGGAGACTTGGTCTGTTGCCTTGTTGAAGCCCAGGGCGTTGCTCCGCGTACGCCAGCGGTTTGAGACACAGAGTGAGAGGCCGAGGGCAGAGCTGGGAACTTCTCCTTCGGTGCTGTCCGAGTAAGGCCTGGAATAGCACCAACATTCTTGTTTGCTGCAGCCTGCTCAACTCTTTCCCATACTGCTGCATTGTTCTGCTTAGCTGACTTGGGAATGATACCTCGTCTCGCGGGAGCAGACCGGTATCCGGCACTATTGGCGCCAGTGCTAGGAGCTGTCGGTA
This sequence comes from Cystobasidiaceae sp. HBUAS51001, assembly GCA_003351005.1. Classification (NCBI taxonomy): domain Eukaryota; kingdom Fungi; phylum Basidiomycota; class Cystobasidiomycetes; order Cystobasidiales; family Cystobasidiaceae; species Cystobasidiaceae sp. HBUAS51001. Next base: position 469,773 of record KZ857215.1, on the reverse strand, counting down.
CGAGCGACGGGAAAAGGTCGACATTTGAGGTCGCCGCATGGGAATACGCATCCCAAGCTGTCAAAAGCGTGTCTCTCTTGTCGTTCGAATCTAAGAGATCGGCAGCAGACGTGACAATTCGACCTGTGATATCCAATTGGTTGTCTAGCAAATGGTGAATCGTCGCTATGGCATCGTTTGCAGAAGTTTCGGAAGCCCGATAAGCTCGTATGGCCGCCCGAAAAGCGGCAAGCTTGCTCTCGTTGCCATTCACAGCCTCGCTGACCCGCGTGAGCAGGGAGGAATGCCGCCTATAAAAGAGCAGGGCGTCTTAGTATTTGGCAGCTGTGGCAAGCAAGTGGACGTACACTGCCATGAGTGGATCGCTCTGATGCACGCCCGTTAACGAATCGCCCAAAGTCGGCGGTTGTGCCGCATTGGCCTTGCCGCTCTTCCTCGCGGCACTACTGGTGTCGCTGAGCTGCGTGTTGAAGCCTCCTCGATTCAAGCCAGGTACGCGCTGCCCACGACTTCCAATGACACCGTTGACGGCTGAAGAGGATGCCAGGCTCTCCGAAGTCTGGGGTACGTGACTGGCCGGACCGGACTGCGACGTGGAGGCTGCCGGCCGCGTGGAAGCTGCAGTAATACGATCTGGTGCCATGGAAACGCCTCCACCAGCCCTAGGATCTCGCGTTTGACCATAGGTGAAATTCGTCTCTAACCGTCTTGCAGTCTTGCCGATCGTCTCTCCGTGAGTCTGCACTTGGTGTGCTTGCAGGTCGATCTCTGTGTCGAACACTACAAATCTCTGTTCCAGGCACATCGGGTTGAGACACAGGTGATGCGATGCCTGGAAGTGGGTCTCGAGATGAGGGTAGTCCACGTAATATTGGTAGCGACCTGATCCGTTGCGGATGCAGATAAAGCACTGTTCATGCTTGTCTCGGCAGTGTGTGAACAGTTGGTCGCTGTCGTAAAATGTGATACGACAGAACTCGCACATTGGGTGACCCGTAAACCCAGTGGACTCTTCGTCATCGCCTGCTCCTGCCTGGGCATCACCTTCCTTGATGTGCGATTGTAATTGCTGCGGAGTGTACAGAGTATGCTCGTGTGCTGCCCGGAAGAGACGCTCAGCCGAGATTCCCCTTCTGCACTCTACCAGGACCCACTGAAAATCTTCTTGTTCTTTGTACACAAATCACAGAAGACAACGCCATGGGCAGCTTTGACGTGTTTCTTCAAGTCTACCCAGCCAGAAGCTAGATAGTCGCATTCGATTTGCGGACAATTGAAGCGCAGCAAGGTCAAAGTATCCTCCATCATCTCGCTGGTTTCGAATGCGATGGCCAATTTGGCATCCGTATGTGGAAATGCATCCGGCGGAAACTCGTGGAAAGGAGTGCTTGCATCTATAGTTGTAATGACCGAGGGGAGATCGACCTGCCATAGGGAAAAGCGTAATCATATTTCAGCTTGCTGCGCCGAGTAGAGACCCAAGATTCGGTCACCTTGCAGAACGTGCACTCCCGCTTCTTGTAGAGAGCTCTCAATCGTAGACTGCAGACATGACAGGTCCTATGGCTGCATGTACCGAGAGTGAAGTATCGCACAGGCTCGGCGCAGATGTAGCACGTCTCGGGCTCTTCTTCTGCTGCCTCTAGTCCAGCAGCTGCAGCTAAAGTCTCGCGTTCCCGTTCCGCCTTTTCGATGGCGAGCCGGCTTGCTTCTGCGACGGCAGCCTGGTCCATGCGAGGCGTTTGAGCTGGTGTGTAGTCTGCGGCCTTGCGTACGCGGTTCCGGCCACCTCTGGCGTCTCCTCCAGTTCGACCTTTGCCTTTCACATCACGACCACGATGGCCAGACGCACCACCGTCGCGGCCACCGTTACTGCGACTACCCGAGGCGTTCCCGCTAGTGCTTCCGTTCATGACAGGCAAGCTGTATCTCCTTCTTCTAATCGTCCAGGGTGTATGTGTGGTCAAGCTGCAAAAAGCCGTCAAACGAACAAACCAGCGGTGCGCGCCACCAAATCCAGAGGCAAGAGACATTGCTTGTTCGGCTAGGAGACCTATCGTATGCAATGCTGCGTTGGTGTATTGGTATGCATTCTATTTACTACTGGCAACTATAACTCAGGCGCCTCTTGCGCTTGATATGCATGCTCTACCGATGTACTGCAAGCCCTATATCGGCGTGCCACGCCACGCTTCTGTAACTTCCCCTCCATCGCACCGACGGACTTCTTTGGGATCGTCAATGTGTCGGTAACAAGTGTCCCTGGCTGGGATGAGCACTTGGGTAAAGCAGGTTGATGATCCAGATGAAGCCCATCAAGACAGCGCAGCGAATCGGCAAGCTCGTCATGAGCTTCTCAATCCTGCCAGGGACTGGCTTGACCTCCGGAAGCTCATCACTGGAGCCACCGCCGTTCATCGTGTTGAGAGGCATGTACTGTCCGCTAATTGGCAACGATCCAGTCGGCTTTCTGATCTGCTTGCCACAGATCCAGTCGGTCAAGGAGCCTGTAGCGATTGCAATCTGATTTGAAACGAAAAGGAAGATGCAGGTCGTGAAGACCATGTTGATGAAGCGAAGCCTTGGCCATGGAAGCAGGACAAGGAGCCCTTTTGTATCGCCAGCGAGCCAAAGGTGAAATTGGCAGATGAAAGTTTCAAGAGAGCTGACATGGGATTCAGGGCAGGTCAGCGTCTTCAGACACATGTACGAAGTCCAGCCGATACTAACCATTGGCCAATCCATATATATGCTTTAGATGATGTAGAACGCAGAAGTGGCGTGGCGTTACGCAGGACGATAAAAGACAGCACTGGAATGGCCGAGATGTAGGGATGATAGTGATTATACTGGAATTTATTGTACTGTAGCTCGAAGACGAAGTATCCAGCCAGACCGAATATGGAAGCAAGTATGCTCAGAGACCGAGCACGCGGCCACCATGCCCGCTCCCAGACTTTTTCCTCCTGAATCTTGATGAACATAAGCGCGGCCAGCATTCCCACGTAGACGATCCACATGTCAAGAGTGACTCTGAAGCTCCATTCGCGGGCGTTCCATTCAGTCGCAAAGACAGTATTGAAGAAACTAAAAAGTGTCTTCAAAGGTGTTTCGTACAGATGGAATGCGCCGGTCAAAGCTGCCGAAACGAGAATCTTGCCGAGCATAAAGAACAGTTTCTTGTTGTATGCGTTGCCAATGTACATTGTCACCCATATGACGCCGAACCAGAGAGTTACGAGGGGCGAGAAGTAGTAGCTGAGATAATCCGTGTCTTGAATGTACGCCAGGGCAATGGTGAGGAGATTGAGGCGGATAAGAACAGCAGCTACACGAGCGAAGCCATAGTCACCCTTCTTGTAGTAGAAGAAGAAATGACCGTAGCCAGACATGAAAAGGTACTGCAAAGCCAGTTTAGCTTGGCTTCCCGTCATATCGTTTTTCAGCACTCACGGCTGCCACGAGAACCCTAATCGGATTGTAGATGCCCGAGATCCGGCTAGCGAGGTAGTAGTGATATATCAAAATGGCAATCTGCATCCAGCCTTTCCACTGAAACCAAAGGTATGTGTTACTCAACGGCTGAATTCTCGCGTCACTGAGATAGCTTACCTCGTCGGTTTGATCCCTATTCAGAAATCCAAGGTCCTTCTCTGGCTTCTTCAAACTACCAATACCAAGTCCAAGGGCGCCAATCATCGCGATGGTGTATTGCCAGAAGTCGAATTGCTTTTGGATCTTGAGGTACAGCGACGTTCGGTCGGCAAAATACATGAAGACGCAAGAGAATCCAAATATTGTCATGGGCAGCAAGACATGCTGTGGTGGGAAGAAATTCGAATAAAAAGGCCGCCCATCTGTTTGAAATAGGAAACGTCAGCGTATGACCACGTAGCATGCTGTCCCATTCTAATGAGAACGCTCACTGGATGCGTAAAAGTGCGTTCCCAAAGGCGCCCAGACGAGAGCAAGAATGATGATGAGTGTTTGCAGCCAATTTGGAGCAGGGTACTGACTGCAGCACGTCCGACTGAATGGAAACTTTTTCGGCATCACGTCGTTGCAGCGCAGATTGAGGATGAGCTGGAGCTGAGTTTGGGTGATGGGATTTTCATAGTGCACGCCATCATTTGTATACTCCATCGCCAATGGGGAGTCAATAAGCTTGTTGACGGCATACATGACAGAGAGGTCGGAAATCGTGCCCGATGTGTACGGCGGAGCGAGGCGCGTCAAAATGTCGTTCAGTCCATCAACGGCGGGGTTTGTCAAAGTCTTGGCTTTGCGTGCATCCAGCTTGGGAGCATAAGTATGCTCCACAGGAAAGAGTATGACTTCGTCTGCAATCGCATCGTGCTTCAGATTGTTGGAAGCTGGCGCGGTGGCTTCAACGATTCGGGTGATAGCTTCGGTGTATGCTCGGGTAGCTTTGTCTCCCAGAACATTGAGCTCCCAGAGACCAGTTGCAAAGACTACAAAGGCCGGCACCCTCCCATTCTTTTGCGTTGCGTCTCTACGTTGCAGCAGATCCATCGTCCGAGTGCCATTCAGGAATGCGTCCCACCTAAACTCGATGTTGACGCCTCCAGCGACGACGGAGAAGTCGCTGTGCTTGGTGCCTTCCACCATGGCGTGGGTATCGAATTCGGGGTCAAGAAGATGCACGGACTGGAGAAAGACATGTCGCATGATTGAATCGCCCACAAAGAGGATTGTGCGCCCTTCGAGACAAGACTGCGCGGCTGGTTTTGTGTAGGATTGCAACATGCACCCGTCAGGCTGCCAATTTGCTAGCGAGTTGTTGCCGGAAAGCCCTTGGTCGAGCCATTCGCCGTCATTCAGGAGAGCATTGCACTTGTATCGATCTCCTGCATCTACAAAAGAGCATGTCGGGCATACGCGCGTTGATCAGCTTCAGGAAGTGACTGTTTCTGAATTCAGCGGCAACGTTTCATACCGGAGATGAAGAATCGCAAGGCAGCCAGCGTAAAGGCCACACCAATGAGAGCGCAGTGAAAGACAGGGAGGACGCGCGTGAGCCATGCTTTGAGAGGTGACGCTTTGCTGGTTGGCGAGCCCGTCGCAGCTGACAGCGGGCTGTCTTTGCCTGAAGGCGCTGGCGGCTTGGCTTCCATAGTTGGCTGTCAAGGGCAGCCGCAGATCCCTTGTGCCCAGCGAGGTTGTTCCAGTAGTAGCGCAGCAAGGACAGACCTGACCCGAGGAAGTCAGCTGTACAGCCGCAAGCAAGCGCTAGCTCGGCTCCTTCTTGTCGAGAAACTGACACCCACAAACGCGATCGCGTCGAGCCGCGTGGCACGCGTCCAAATGGTTCCACAGGCGGGTATGTACACAAGCATACACATCTGTTGGAACATGCGCATCTGCTGACTAGTCAATTAAAAGATACATTGGACAGGATGGCACCTGTCTGCAGCACTTGCAAGATTGTGGCAACGTACTGCCAGTGTATATTGCTTCGCGTCGCATTCGATACATCAGCTGCAGACATGCGTAGGCGCAATTGGCACTATCTACGGCGTAACCGCTCCATTGTCTGTCCGGGAAAATCTCGAGAGCTGGCGAAGCGACGCAAAAAGCCAAGAGACGTGCAGTGGCTTTCAAACAGCTTTCTGGCTTGATGAAAGGCTGTATGGTACTGTCATTTGTATGAACGTTTTGTGAAACCTCTACTGGGCGAAATGATACAGGGCAATCACTACATGTCTCGCGCGTCGGACTCAGCGGCCTCGAGTAGGTCCGAGAACAGGGTATGCGAGGTTGGCTGACCAGATAACAGCCATAAGCACACCACAGCGGATCAATGGTGTGTATGCTGTACGAGCAGGTCGGTCGGAGCTGAAGGATGAGGTTGGGCCAAGGTCCAAGCCGTCGTCGCTGGACGTGGAGCATTCGTCGGCGCTTCGCAGAGGCACATAGTGGCCGCTGAGGGGCAGTGATTCCGCTGATCCTTCTTGAGATGATGCATCGCACATCCAGTCAGCTATTTGAGCGGTGGCACACGCTAGCTGCTTCGATACGAGGAGGAAGACGATGGTCGTGACCACCGTATTTAGAAATCGGAGTCGAGGCCAAGGAAGTAGCACCAGCAGACCCTTTGAATCGGCAGCAAGCCATAGATGGTATTGGCACACGAATGTTTCAAGCGAGCTGGAATGTATGACTTGAATAAGATCGATCATGTTTCGCGCTTTGCAACGCAACTCACCATTCGCCAATCCAACTGAAAGCCCTTGAAGACGTAGATCGCAACAGCGGTGTCGCGTTCCGTAGAACCACAAAGCAGAGTACAGGCGCGATGGATAGAATGGGATGGTAGAAGTCGTAATTGCATTCGACAAGGCCAGCTGCAAGCGCCAAGTAGCCGGCTAAGCCGAGGAAGGCGGCCGTCACGCCTAGAAGTCTCGCTGTTGGCCACCAGGAGCGTTCCCAGAGTCTTTCTTCATCCACCTTGCTGATGGCGAGTGCGGCGATCATTCCTACGTAGACCATCCACATGTCCTGCGTGACTGTAGCTTGCCATTCGCTTGCTATCCACAGAGTCCCGAACATGGTATTGAAAGCCTTGAAGAGCATGTTCAAGGGAGCTTCATACATGTGGAAAGCGCCAGTGAGGGCAGCTGAAGTGATGATTTTGGCAAGCATAAACCCTGTATTGTTGTTGTGAGCGTTGGCGATGAACATCGTTACGTATACGACACCGAACCACAGACTGAGCAATGGCGGCAGATAGTAATTCAGGTAATCGGTATCTTGCAGGAAGGCGAGCGTGACAGCGAGGAGGTTGAGCCGCAACAGTGAACCAGCAGCCCGAGAAAGGCTATAATCGCCTTCCCGGGAGTAGAAGGTGAAGTTCTCGTAACCGGCCAAGAAGAGATACTGCGCTCGGTGATATGAGACTTAGCAGCTAGTATTGTCTAGTGAGACGCCGCGACCTACAGCTGCGATAAGCGCCCGCATGAGGTTAGAGACGCCTGGCACCGTTGTCGCTTGGTAATAGTTGCACATCAAGATAGCAAGCTGGATCCATCCCTTCCACTGAGACTCGAGTTAGCATACTTTCGGGATATTTAACAGGAGACAGTCTCGCTCACCTCATGACTTTGATCTTCATTCAAGGTTCTGTCGTCTGCATCTTGCGTCTTGAGGGTTACGAGGCCGGACACGAGCACGGCAGTCGAAGCCAGAGCGAATTGCGAGATATCGAATTGCTTTTGTACCTTGAGAAATAACGAAGTCCGATCCGAGCAATACATGAAAATGCATGACCAGCCAAACGTGGCAATTGCTAGTATAGCGCGGCTGTCCCCACAGACACGCGCAAAGGCGGAGGTGCCGCCTGAAATCTTCATGTTAAGAAATAGACTGAGAAGCATTGGCAAGGAAGCTGCTCACCGCATATACAATATGGAACGACAAGAGAGGCGGAAATGACTCCAAGGCCGATGAGGATGCCCTGTACCCAATTCGGCGACTTTGGTGGTGTACAGCACGATTGCTCGGAACGACCTTGCCGCGAGAGAGCGCTGTTGCAATGAAAATTGAGGAGAATTTGTAGCTGCGTATTCGTGACAGGGTCCTCGTAGTGAACGCCGTCATTGGTGTAATCGCTGATAAAGGGTACATCAATGAGCTTGTTGATGACTTTCATAATTGCGAAATTGCCCGAGATGACTGCAGGATGTCGCGATGTCATGCTTTTGAACATCTTGTGAAGACCAACTATAGCTGCATTCGTCATAGTCGTGCGTCTCCGCTCGTTGAGCTTGGGCTCATAGGTCTGCTCGACTGGAAAGACGACGATTCTGTCTGCGATGGTTCCGTTTCTCCGGTCGATTTCAGCTGGTGAAGTCGCATTGACTAGACGTTCAATTGCCTTTTTGTAGACCGCAGGACCTTTCTTGCCGAGGTAGCTGACCTCCCAAAGGCCAGTGTGGAATACGAGGAGGGCAGGCTTGTTCCCATCCTGCTGCGAGGCATCTGTGCCTTGAAGGATCCCTTTCGTCCTGCTCGTGTTGAGGAATGGGTCGAATATGTACTGTGATAATACTCCATTGGCTTCGTGAACACCGTTGCGGTGTCTGTTGCCCTTTTTCTTTGACCACATGCTATCGGTATCAAAGTCTGGATCCATGGTCTTGACAGCTTGAATGAAGAGCCTGCGCATGATGGAATCGCCAATGAAGAACATAGACCGGCCTTCGAAACAGGCATTTGCTGCATCTGTCGTGTATGACTGCATCATGCATCCGTCTGGCTGCCAATTTGCAAGCGAGTTGTTGTGGGAAAGTCCTTGATCTAGCCACCGACCGTCGGTGAGCAGCGCGTTGCATTTGTATGGGTCCCCGGCATCTGGTTAATGAATGCATGAAAGGCGAGATGGAGTGAGCTTTGGAGGTTTGCTAGCAGATGTTTGTCGTTAACATGGAATTGCTTGCGTACCTGTAACCAACAGTCGAGAGCTGGCGAGCGCAAGACAGACTCCGACGAGACCGTAATGAAGGATCGACAGGTTGCGCGTAAGCCATGACATGCATGACAGCCAGGACGTCTTGACAGGCAGTGAGACGGCTGAATACGCTGATGAGCCTTTCTCATCCGCCTGTCCTTCGCGATACGCCATGATGAATGCGCGTTACCTCACCACAGCATGGTGGTTAGTACTGTACTGTAGTGTGCAGCAAGCAAACAGCTTTCCGTGCGATCTTTCGGCAGAAGTCGAGGTGCATCAGCGCGGCTGTTTGATCTTGGCATTCCAGAGTTCTTTGGCCAGTGTGGGCTCTTATTATTGGTCACTGTATTGTGTATGTGAGTGACACACGGAACGCTCTTCGGTGACCGGCATGTGTACTATGATAGCTTCAGCAAGAAGCTCGAGACCTCAAACGCGATCGTGCAGTGTGTCGTCGCGCGCGCGCCAGCATTCCTCCGAAGGGCCAGCAGGGCAAGTGCGGACATTCATCGTGCACTACTGCTACAGTGCTACCATATATACGTGGGTACGCCTGTGCTTGTGCGAGGCGAGATGTCGACGATGGTTGTGGTGGGAAATGGGAGGCAAGGTCGAGGACGATATCAGCTGGTGCAGCTGATGGCAGCCCTGAAAAAAGGCAATCGAAGAGTTCTGAATACTTCTGCTCTCCTTCGACAACGTCAGCAAGGGCCTACAGCATCATGGACGGCAGCGGTCAGACGGCAGGTGAGCTGGATGGTCCTGTGTGCGCCGCACTATGCGCTGGGACGCTCGACTGACGCGGCAAACCTGTCCTTGCTCGACAGTCCCTACGGCGTCCGCACCTTCGCAGTACATGTGTGGAGGTGGGCACAATGCAGTCAATCTAGCCAAGGGCGGTATGGAATAGACTGACAGATGACCGTAATGGACAGACTGCGGCACCACAAACGAAATTCGCCCAAAAGGTGAGGCGTGTAGAACAGCTTGCAAAGAAGGCTCTGCAGCACCCTGTTTCATGCAGCACGTTTGACTGGTTCGCGTCGAGCACCATGGGCTGACGAGCGCAATGCTCTGCTTGCTGTCAAACAGAACCCATCCGCTGCACAGAGTGCGGCTGCCGTATCATGTTCAAGAAGCGCGAGAAGCGAAGTGCGTCTAGTTCTTGCTATCGAGGTGGCGAATGCTTGCAAGAGGCGTCGCAAAGAAGTTGCTGACTGGGATTATCGTATTCTGTGCGCCCAGTGGTGCAATTTGAGGCGAGGTAGCCTCTTCGAAAGCGCTGGCAGCTGTCATTCCAACGCTATCCTGCTGTTCCCAGCTCTTTCGTAAACCACCTGCAAAGACGTGCATCAGTTCCTTCGCACATCCGAGTCTACCTGTTGTTATAGCAATATTCCTTTCGTTAGTTGTCGCTGTTCACGTGTGTGCCGCTTGCCAAATCGCACCTATCTGTCCGCTTGGATGCTTGCCCGTTGTCGCCGCCCATCTGCTGGGTCCATTCTGCTTTTTTGCCCTCCTGCTTTGTCTCTGCACGCACTTGCGCAAAGATGCCATAGGGAGGCAGGGAAACCCCAGGACGCAGCAGGTGAGTCAAAGAATCGCGCATCTTCAGCGTATCCCACGCCATTTGCGTTCTTCCTTGCGTTACCTATCCCATCCCCACAAACGATGAATCACATCAAATATTCTATTGGAGCTGTCCGACTTTGGGCCTGCCGCACTCGTTGCGGTCGTGCCTTTTTGATGATGGAGGCCCGATTCGACACATACGCAAACGCGCCTGATACAATGACACCTCTCGCACTCTTCCTGCCATCCCTTTCCCTCGACGTGTGCTTTTGGCTGACGGAACCTCCCGATCTTCTAGTCATGGACCCAAGGCTGCGAGGCCGGCAGCCATTGCCTCAGCAAGGCCAACAGTTTTCGAACCAAAACCAGCAGTATCGGCAGCAACCCCAGCCTCCGCCTTTCCCTCCTCATCACCAGCAATCACATCCTCAATACGGCCAACCGCCGTTCCAAGGCCCACCTCAGCAGCCTCAGCACCAGCAGCAGCAGCCACATCAGCAGCCAAGTGCACGCCCGCCTCTACCACCACAGCAACCGCAGCCGTACCACTACCAGCAAAGTCATCCATCCGCTGCGCACTCGTCGACTCCCCCTCCCCTTCCAAACTACGGTTCGACCATCCCTCCTGCTTTTCCGCAGAATGGACCAGCGGCGCATTTAGGGCCTCCTCGTGGTCCTTCTTCACTTCCCTCATCCGGTGCATCTACTCCTCAGCCTCAGCTTCAGCCCTTTCCGCCAGCGCCAGGGCCTAGCGGCAGCTTCAATAGCGCTCCGCCTGCTCAAGCAGCATTTCCTTCTGTGCAGTCTGGGACTGCCTTGCCAGCGGCTCTAGAAGCTGCAAAGGACAAGTCTCCAGTCGCGGAGCGCAAGACGTTCTGCGTCGTCTGCGCAAGCAACAATGTAAGTTTGCAAGAACAGGGTAGCCCGACGCTTCGCTTCACTGCTAATAATGCCACGGTCGCTTTCTCCTCACAGAATCGGTCGATGGAGGCACACAATGTCCTTTCGTATGTTTAGACTGCACTGGCATCGATATCAAGACGGCTTGCTGACTGCTCTTACAGCCGAGCAAATTTTAAGGTCGTCTCGGCAGGAACAGGCTCAGCAGTTCGGCTGCCGGGAACCGCTATCGACAAGCCCAACATCTATGCCTTTGGCACTCCCTACGACGACATGTACAATGATCTACATTCGAAAGATGACAAGCTGTACACTGCCAATGGGATATTGAATATGCTGGATCGAAATCGCAAGATCAAGACTGCGCCAGAGCGGTGGCAGGAGAGCAAGAATGTCGCAGATATTGTCATAACGTGCGAAGAGAGATGCTTTGACGCGGTTTGCGATGGTGCGCTCAACTGCCATTTCCTCTGAAATACCAAGGATGCTGATCGACGTCCTTGTTCTGGCCAGATTTGCTGAACAAGGGCGGTGATATGAATCGTCCGGTGCATGTCATCAACGTAGAAATCAAGGACAATCACGAGGAAGCGCTATTAGCGGGCAAGGCGATATTGGAGCTATGCACTGCCGTCAGTGCTTTTTTTTCCATATCTCGGTATTAGACTTACTCGCTGATTCAATGCCTGCACTTTCACAGATCGAAGCATCCGCAGATTTGGATGACCAGATTGATGGAATCATAGCAACACATACGCAACGCCATCCGCATGAGATCCTCCACACAGTCGCGTATTATTAGGCAGGAAGCGCAGTCAGTAACAAGGTGATGTAGCATCTACCGAGTCGGATAGTCGTAGTCGAGAAGTGGTGTTGTTGTACGACTGCGCATCGATTGAAAATAGCCTGGCACACGCAAAGATGTCGCGACTTAAGTCATTCAGATCTTAAGCCATTCACTTTGATGCAAGTCGGTCTCGTCGGACGGACATTTCTAGCATTGTCAGGGCTTGAGAGAATGCAGGAAATATTGCGTAGCTACAGGGTGTAGCAAAGCGCCTGCCCTGCAGCGAGCGCACTCTAATAAGGTATTAGCCACTGCTCTCGATACATGATAAAGCTGAGAGTCTGCTCAAGTCAGGTAGATCAAGCCCGTCCAAGCGTGTATGTAGATAGGCCTGAGGAGATCGCACGGCTGTAGTAATTTCCGCGGTGCAACTACGAATCGATTATTAGTCGGCCTGTACAGATGAGGCCGGAGGAGATCTTGAAATTTTGCTAGTGGCCGTAGTGACTGGATTGCGAGGATCTTCCAAAACGGAACTGGCGTTCGTATTCCGCAGCGCCAGGCGACACCGGAGTGTCAAGGTGTCGGTAGCTATCGGACACTACGTCCCTACCTTTCGGTGGTCGAGGGGGTGGGACTGAATGAGTGTTCTGTTGGTAGAGAGTCTCTGGATCGTGTCCACTTTCGTCCGTGTACATGGATACGCGCCTTTGTTTGCCCTTGTTGCTGCTTATATCCAGCTTCCGCATGTCGTCGGGTCCGTGATCCGAAGTAGGCATGGCCAGTTGTGCCGACGAGGATTGCGGTGTCCCAAAATATGGATTGTGATTCTCCCTCCCGTTGGCCTGAAAGCGATTTCCTACACTGGTGTCCGGCGTAAGATATACGGAATAAGGAGTGCTCAGCCCTTCACCGCGATTCTGACCCAAAACCCTGTTGTCGACAGCGTTTTCGTGGTGGGCACTGGCTGTGTGATCGCCGTTCATACGTCCATGATCCACGTCAGAAGACTGGTGCCATGCTTCTTCTCCCCTGCTTGCACGCTCCTCCTCCTGATTGTACAGTCGTTGAAGCCGGTGCTTCTCCTCTAACGCGCTCAAGGGTTCTACATCCTGGCCGGCGACGCGTCTCTGATATGCTTCTCGAGCAGCAAGCGCTCGAAGGTAAGCCAGCTTCTGAGGATCGATGTTGGCCAGATTAGGAAGGCTTTGACCGTTCGAGGCCGAGGCGCTAAGTGGACTTTGCACATGCATATAAGTGGCAGTAGATGAGTTCAAACCATTCAGTATTCCAGGCTTGTTGCGTGTTGAATGTTCCTGAGATGAATGTCCGAGTGATGACCGCGGTGGCTCAGGTTCTTCTGAGGATCCACTAAATTCATCGACATGGCTCGCGTGTCGCTGGCCTGAGCTGTGATCGTGACTGGGACTGACGGAACGACGGTACTCTGAACGCGTGGGTGTGAGCTCTCGGCTGGCAAGACTTTGCCCGTCTTCTCGATCTGGTAGCTCGCAAACTTCAGCCCAGAGCGAGGGAAGGTAGTAAAACAGTGAAACACTGACCTGGGGCCATGTAAGCAAGTTGTGTAGATGCTACGGAGAACCTATTACTGTGGTGAGGTCGGGGCGCTAGTAGACGTTCTGTGCTGCGCATTGCACCGTTGTCCTGATGAGACGGGCTAGGGTTGCTGACAGTGCGCATCAAGTTTAAAGGTGTGGGTGTCCTGTTTTCGACTGATCTGTACTGAGAGGCTAGGCTGTCAGAAGTGTCCCGTGTCCGTTGAGCTCGTTCGAAGGCCTCGTCGCTCAATCTCTGTTTTTCTTGCTCGGCACTCTCCCACTCTCGCTGTGGCATCGGAGCTGAAGCAGTCTCGTTGAGGGGAGAAGACTGCTGAGAGCTAGGAAGTGATCCCTCAATTGTCGAGAGCGTGTTCTTGCGGGTCGGGTATACGCCTGCAGTCGTGTCCACGTGCATTCTACGATGCTGGAATGATTGCCCATGCCTTTCAGTCAGGCTCGTCCTTCTAGCAGTGCCCATCGGTATATTGGTAGCTTGAAGAGGCATCGAGGCTCTGCGCCCTTCGTATGGCATGCCAGGAAGATCTTTGTCGTTCTCCTCTTCTCGCTGACCAGCACCGACCTGTATCTGCTGGCCATCGCTCATTATCCTTCTGTGACTGAGCATAGCCTGAGGCGGCGAGCCGTGGCCTAAAGCACCAAGATGTTGAGGCTGAGAGTATGATCGCGATATATCGTAGCTGGGTTGAGCGAAGCCAGGATGAGAGCGGTCGGAGTCGTGAAAGCTGCTGCGAAAGGCAGCAGTGTGACCATCAAGAGACGCCACTTCACGAATTGGTTGCCAGTAAGTCGCCCCATGTCCGATGTCAGACTGCGTTTGTCGGTACTGCGACTGCACGTGAAGACTTTGCGAGCTTGACGGATGGCTGGAGGGCCCAACCGCACTATTTGCAGTATACCCTTTTTCTTGGGGATTTCTTTGCCCTTCAGGGGTCTCTCTCGGCGGAGGTGGCCAAGAGGATAATCTCCTCCCTTTTTCAATCGCAGCAGCTCTTTCCTCTTCCGCACTGCGACGTGCCTGCGGCGGCTCAACTGGCACCTCGGGGGAGGCATTGAGAGCTTCGGGACGCAATTGATCCACCGCTGGTCCTTGATTGTGACTTGGTGAAGGTAATGAGGTACTCGATGCCGAAGCCTGGGTTCCTTTTTGCACGCGCTGACTGAATGCGCGTGCCGCCACGCCAGCCGGAGAGCTGTTTTGCGAGGCTGTGGATGGCAGGAAGTGGTTTACATCTCTTTGACCGTCTGTGCGAGGCACGGTGGGATTTAATGGACCTGCAAGAGGCTTCAGCATCGACGGCTGCTGGCTCCCGCTTGGCATCGGCCTTTGTAGGTTTCTAGGGGTTTGGCCGACCTTGTTGCGCCACCACTCGCCATGCTTCTTGCTCCAAGGGGATACAATTACCGGCACGTCGTCCAGCACGATATCCTTTATAGGCTCTTCCTTTGCTTTTGCTACCCCTTTCTTCGCTTTGGCTTCCTTCGGAACTTCGATGACAGCTCGGACGCGAATCGTGTATTTTACGTCGAGGTGCTTGGCGTTTTGGACCGTAAAATGCGGATGGTTTTGGGGAAAAGCAGAAGCAATGGTATGACTCATGCTCTCCTCCTGATACAGCAAGCTATGGCTAGCCGTTTTCGAAGAGATTACATCTACAACTGTTTGTAGACGTTTTTTTGGATCGGCTGATGGCCCTCGTCCATCAGGCTCGCGTGTGCATGTCGTCTGCCTGAGCTGGAACTCGATGCGAGTAATCTTTATAGGCGCAGATCGGTTACTGCGTATTTCGATACCGAGATTTACTGGATCGCCGCTGCCATAGATGACCGTGTCACGCTTCAGTCGCAACGTAACATTGGCATTCTTCGCTTCCACAGGATTGCTCTCCGCCTGCCATGTATAGATTGGCCAAGCTGGATTCAGCTCGTGCTTCTCGATGGCGACTTCCGCTATCTGCGTCACGAGAGTTGGTGATTTGAAGCTATTGCTGGTCCCACCAAAAAGACCTTTGCTTCGAAGCTTTATCCGCGCTGTTGCTACGAGGTGATAAGTGATGCCGGTATTCTTGCTCTTGTCAAGTGAGATAGAGGGTGGCAGACCCGGCGGCAAAGGTATTGCGAACGGAAAATCGCCCTGTGAAGGTGGAGATCCATCATCCGCAAATGCCACAGAGAGTGCACGTGCCGCATAATCAGCGTTTTGGCAACAGGTTGTATGGCGGGCGCGACAGCTTACAGTCTCCAGTGGAGCAAAATTCTCTGAATCCGAATCTTTACTGCTCCCACCAGACCAGAGTATTTGCTCCTGCAGCAGCATTTGTTAGCCAAGCCGTTGAGACCTACGCATGCGCTACAGCGGCGTGGACTGACCTTGCTACCGATAAGCTACAGAATGGTTCAGCAGAGTGACAGAGGGCATTTTGAAGAATTTCTGTGCTCACTTCAAAGTATCGACGAACTCCCTGCTTCGTCTGAACGGTCTCAGTCTTCTTGAGCTCGACCTTCAGCCACTCGGTGCAGACCGCCGTGGGCACCCTGACCTCGATAGTTCCCTCGAGTGACGCTTGCTGCAGCGGAGGCTCGGTGACTAGGCCAGGATATCCGATAACAAAGTCGAGGTGCGGCTTCTGCCTCAGTGTGAGCCGCAATGGCGTGCTGCCCATCGCTCCGAGCTGCGCTGGCGGCGGCGTCTTCTATCCTGCAGACATATGCATGCCCGTGAGCAGCAGCACCGATATTGGCCTACGCTCACGAGGTTGATGAAGCAGAGGTGGGCTGGATGTATGCTTTGCAAGAAAGACGCACCGCCAACAGTGGAGAAATAGAGGCATGTGGGCATGGTGGCTGTGTGACGAGGTGACCGATCAGCACCTTCGCCACACGAGAGAGTCCGGTCTAGACACTCGCAGATATCTTGCAACGGTGCATTCAGCGATACTATCTACTCCCGCTACTTATACAGGATGATGTCATACTTCACAGAGTGTATGCTTTCGCGATGAATGTGAGACCTAGGAGGCTGTCGATGGCGTAAAAGTTCCCACGACTTCCCGCCTTGGCGATCCGTCAGGCAATGTGCCCAAGGCGACGATGCTATCACCCTCCATTTTTATGGGACCTTTGGGCCATTGCTTGCCATGCAGCCCGTAGCTCTGTACGATGACCGGATCAAGATTCGGCAGATCCCCAAAATTCCACTGCAGATTTCCCCCATACTCTGTGGGAATGTCATCAATATCGATGAGTTCGGATAAGCGTTGGAAAGTGGATGCCTTGTCATTGCTGAGAATCGAGATCTTTGCGCGTGTGTTTGCATCAAACCATTGACTGATGAATGTCCAGACTGTCTCGACGTAGGGTGGAGCGCCAATGACCTAAAGTCGGACAGCGTTCATCGTCAGCTCTTCGTGAGCCTCGCATATCTGAGGTACCTACAAATATGCTGTCCAGTGTCTCGGGATAGCGAGCGGTGGCTAAAGCCGACGCGTCACCGAGGTGTCCGCGCAGACTGAAGAACTGCATCAAGCTGACGTTCGAAATGTCGACGATATTGCATGAAGCGGTGATAGGGGTCTCGCGGTTCGGACGATCTTCCAATTTCGTGACGAGAGGCATGACCAGCTGCAGCAAACTTTCGTACAGTGCAACCACGGAAGGAGGCTTTTTGCTGTGCTTCTTCTGATGCTTGTCAAGATGCTTGTCCATGGTCTGCAAGACTCTAGGCGTGAGCGTGTGCAACCAATTCAAGCGCGCTTGTCACGTACCTTCTTGTCCAGTTGCGATACTTTGTAGATGTAGTACGGGATCCCCTTCTTTGTGCGACGCCCTGTCCAGCAAGGGTAGACCTATGGTCGCGTAGTATTCGCGTTCAGCTTGGCTCTGTATGATTCTAGATATGATGGCAGCTTCAACTGACTCGGCGTGCTTCATCGTAACTATTGATCTCGTGCTCGTAGAAGAACTTGTCGACGTGGTGAGAGTGCCTCCATCTATTGCAGTGAGATGAAAATATCAACAAAGGCAATGCCGCGGCTTTTGTCACTTGGCGCCACCCACTGATCTGCCTCCTTCAGCTGCTTGAGAGCTGCGCCCTTGTCCCATCGTCTAGCTCGCAGATATCTATACGGTGACGAGACTATCAGAATTGGGTTGAGAGCTAGTCTTCGTGTCGCACTGACCTCAGTAAGGTCGCTTCGTCGTGAGTGGGCACTGGATCCTCTCTGTAGAGACCTTGGGCAAAGAGAAGCGCCTTGAACGCTTGGAGAGACTGCTGTTGCGTGTCATCCAAGTGGCCCACATCTAAAAAGGGCAGCACATCACTCAGCAAGCACAAAAATTGATACATACGCGACTTTGCAGGATCTTGGCATGTCGTCTTAGCATAGTCCGCAACTCACGCCCAGACAAAGGGTGCTGGCCCGCAGCGCCAGCTGCAGATGGAGCAGTCGCTTGTGCAGAAGCGGTGGTTGCCAATGCTGGCTTCTCAACAGGCAGAAAGCCTACTGGCTCGGTATTGGCAGTGGATGCCGACATTCTCGACAGTAAGTAGACGCGCAGGAAGTGGGGATCTTGGTCCTACGTTTGAATTGTGCGGGGCCGCCGAAAAGATGCAAAAGACTTGAAGTATATACAGCGCTTGATGCTGCTGATGCAAACTGGTCGCGAAGATTGCGTATGATTTCGCTCGAAAGGCAAGTCAGGCGCGTCAACGTCAACGCTCGGCGGAAGCGCCGGTGGCGAGTATTCTTTATCCCGAGCGTCATAGCTTCTTCAATGCCTTGACGATACACAGTACAAGAGTACGGCATTTGTAGACTCGTGGTATTTGATGTCTGATTTGTTTTCGCTAGATCTCTTGCTTGAGAGGAGGGTATGGTGGCACTGTGGTGCAGGAAAGACCACCTCGCAGATCCTGGTTGCCCTCTAGACTACAACTTATTTTCAATGACTCGGATCCGCATAGCACAATGACATCAGCTAGAGTGGCTCTCGCCGAGCACATTCTGTACGAGCATTTCGGTGCAGCCGTCGGCATCGTAGGAGGCACCCTGCTTGCCCGGGGCCGACTTTCGTACGAAACGCTACTACGACTACTGCCACGCTCGACTTTTACGCAGGCAACAGCACAGGCGGCCCTCTTGGTGCTGGTGCAGCACAACTGTCTGTACTATGTATTCGAAGAGGACGAAGGGACAGAGTACTTTGAAATGGATTTGGTCGCTGTCCTGCAACGGCGGCGTTTCGGCCTCTTCATGGCCATCACTCGAGAGCAATGGGGCAAACGAGCGTTGGAGGTGGTGCAGCGCGTGCTGATCGAAGGCAAGATCAAGCTAGAGACGCTCTTGGAAGACTGTGCATCACTGGGTGACGCGCGGCAGAATGTCAAGGCCATCTACGAATTGCTCGACGCTGGCGTTTTGCAACCTGTCATGCTCTCCGATCAGACTTCGAAAGAGGACCAGGATTTACAATGGGAGAAGCAAATGCTTCGCGCTGTCAAGGGTCCACCTACGCCCAAGGATATAAAGACCATCCGCGAGACGATAGCATCTCAACGCGCAGAGCTCGACGCCGAGGAACGCAAATGGGGCAAGGATCACATTATTTTTGCTGCCACGTGCTTGGACGCAAGCGAGCATGAAGCAAGGGATGACTATGCAACGGATCACGAGCGTGGGCAAGCTGGCAGCAATGTGAGAAGGCTCTAAATAGCTAGACAAGTACTGCGTTGCTGAAGCGGTGGCATCGTTTAGAAACGCCGTGGTCCGGGAGGCTCGCCTCGAAGCACACCAAAGTCACAGGTCAGTGCATGCATTCGACAAGTCTACGGTGTCACAGCTGATTCTCCTCTTGATAATTAGAAGCTGGCACTGCCCTTTGACGTGAGTTCGTGACGCAATTGGCGGAAAGACCTCGTGTTGATCGTAGAGTCCCATCACAGAGTCAAACCTACGTCCGTGTCCATCATGAAGCATTCGACGTTCGCATACGCAACGACATCATCACTCGGTCGGTCAGGAATCAAAAGGGAGGAGCCGCAGGCGTGCTGGTACAGACCATCCTGAATGAGTCCGCCAAGAATGAATACAAGCTTGACCGAGAGGAGAGCTGTAAGTGTCGTGCATTGTCTGACTTGGAGTCGTGCTCACGTGCTGGCGAACCTACAGCATTTATAGATGCGCACAAGATGGTTGCCTCGAGCAATCGTCGCTCGCCATCGCGTCAGACAGTGGCGCTTCCTGATGTGAATGGCCACGCCCAAGAGCAGCACGCGTTCTATAGCGTCTTTCCTGCCGATAACGTCGAAGCTACAATGGGCATTGAGCCGAGCGGTACTTGGTCAGCCAAGGAAAAGCAGCCTGTAGATCTTGTCAATGAAGTACTACACAACCTTCTCGGAGAGACGGATGCTCGGCCGCGATATTCCATGCTCGAAGTGCCGGACCAGTTGCAAGCCAAGCTGGACAAGGCCTACACGCGCGAAAACAGCTGGCTCGTGACCGATGACGCTATTGGCAAACCATCACACCGCATGCGTTCGTACAGACGTTACGCCGTAGACTATCACAACGCTGGCGAGATCATCAAGGTCGGGCTTCTGGAGAATTTTGTGCTGCAGCAACATGGCAAAAACGCCCGGAGGGTGTGGAAGGCGGTTGATGAAAAGGGCAAGATGGACGAGAAGCACATTGCGAAATTGGTGATGCTACCAGCGAAAGACGTTCGAGAAGTTATTGCGACTTTATCCTCTGCAGGCTTGCTGCTACAACAAGAGGTACCTCGGACAGTCGATCGGAATCCATCAAGGGCATTCTTCCTATTCTACGTTTCGCGCTCAGCGTGCGCACAGCTGCTTGCCGGTCACCTGTACGAGGCCCTGGTCAATATATGTGTGCGGCGCGAGCACGAGCGGGAGAATTCCAAGGCTTTGCTCCGAAGGAGCGAGCGCAGTGATGTTCGAGAAAACATTACGCTGCTTGACCAGACGGATAGGCAAGAGCTAGAGGACCTCGGATGGCGGCTTGAATCACTGGGTTATGCGCAGGAACGCATTGACCGGGACCTTTTCGTCCTAGAGACAATGCCTGCCATCGAGCGGTAGCCGGGCGTATGCGATGGAGGTCTTAGCAGGGGAATCATCCATCATAGCACAGATATATCCGTCATTTGGTGACGCCAGTCTATTTTCCCCCATAACACAGACATATCCGAATATATCTGTACTCTGATGAAACAGCGCTGCATTTCAGCCAGCACACTGATATATCAGTCTGCTGGTAGAAGAAGGACTGATATATCAGCCTTGTAATGAATCAGCACCTTAAGAAAGTTTCCACATTCGCTGAAGCTACGTCGTTCCGGCATTGCAATGCCTGCAATTCAGGCTGTTTACGCGTTTGGAGAGCGTGATCGAATGCTCCGGTACATGAGGACAGATTTGCAACCGCGTATTCCTCTCTCGAACACGGGCACCAGCAGAACGACATTATGTCCGCAGTTGCAAGGTCCGAGAGACATCAGCCTGGGCCAGGACGGCTCTGCTACTCGCCTGATGGCGCCCTGCTGTACACGACGGGCGCAGATGGCTTCCTGCGCGTGTTCTCGGCGCGTCCAGAGGACGACAACAACGAGCAGATCGCTCTCATCGAGTATCATGAAGAGCCAGTCTTCTCCATCGACGCGTCTGTAAGACCTTTGCTGGTGCACTGTACCGCAAAGCTCGTGTCAGAGCTGACCACGTCTGATCCGGCTCTTACCACAACAACAGATGGAAAGCGTGGTCACAGGCTGCGAGGACAGCAGAGCAGCTCTCTTCGACCATGGCACAAAAGAGTTCACTGGACTGGTCACCGAGTCTTCCATGGGCCTGGCAGTCCGCAGTGTCAAGTTCTCGCCCAATGGACAGCGCGTGGCGGTGGCTTCAGAGTGCGTGGCGTGCAAGGGAATATTTCACGACAACAAGGTCATGCTGAGACATACGCTTCATATTTAGTGAGCTTGAAGTCAAAATAATCGACGTCCGAGATATCAAGAAGCTACAGACACTGGAAGGGCACACGAAGGGCGTTCGAGCAGTCACGTGGTCGCCAGATGGACAACTTTTGGTAAGCCACGTCAATCCCAACATTGTCAGCTTTCAAATGCTGACCTATTCGTGAGGATGTAGACGACTTCTGGCTGTGACGGGACAATACGAGTATGGGATGTGTCGGACCCCAATGCGCAAGAGCCCACCTGCATACGTGTGATTGAAGATCTGATTGCTGCGGAAGATGCAGGCAGTGAAACGCAATGCGCTGCAGTATGGCATCCTAGCGGTCGCTACTTTGTTGTGGGCACCAGAGGTCACGGTAGGTAGCTCTTTCTGCTACAATCGCGGACGAGCTGAGTATTCTCGACATAGACGTTGCCGTCATTTCTCGAGAGACTTGGGAGAGAGAGGGGCAGTTCGAGCAAGAAGGCCACACTGGCGTGAGTGTTAGCTATTGCAAGGCTTGGGGAGACCCTGACGCCCCTTCGGTCCACCTTCAGGCCATTACCACCTTGCACTTCTCTCCAAACGGTCGGTATCTGTGCAGTACCGCGGAGGACAAGGCAGTCCTCGTCTGGGATTGTACATCGCGACGCATCGTCCAACGCCTTGATAATGCTCAAGCTCGAGTTTCTGACCTTGCTTGGCGACTTGGAGCCGGGTCAAACAGTATTGCTTTCATCGACAATCTGGGCTACGTCAGCCGTTGGCACGGCGTTATCCCACCTGATTTGGCGCATCCAAATGATGCGCCACAAATCAGCAACAGAGCAAACGGTGTTGCAGGATCGAAAGGCAAGAGTAGCGCGCATGATCTAGACGACGACGACCTCGATCTTGCTTTCGGGGACGTTGCTGCCGGAGAAGGACCGGTTGGGGAAGACGACGACGATTTTGTCGAAGACGACGATGACGAGGGAATCTACCAAAGCAGATACAGTCGCAAAGAAGATGACGATGAACTGCCTCCTCCAATCTCTGCAAGGAACCGGACGGGCATTGTAGTCGCTACTAGCAGTGGTAGCGGACGAACTTGTGAGTGCGACTCGCGTGTATCTGACAGCAAGTGCTGAAGAAATTGTTGCAGCGAGTCTCGTGAAAGGTCAGGCTCCTTTCCAGCCAGGTGCAACGCCGTCAAAGGACAGGCGGCGGTACTTCGGTGGGTCAACGTTACATGCCAGCAAAACTGTGCTGAGTTGCTGAAGCACACGGATATACACAGCTTTCAACTCCATAGGAGTGATTCACGTTGTCGAGCGCGAGTCGCACAACATTGTCCAGGTCGAGTTCCACGACCAGTCCACGCACACATCGAGTCAGTTCGATGACTTCACGAAATTCGATATTGGGTGTCTCGGGCATCGAGGCGCAGCATACGCACATTCTAGTCGAGCGGCGGGAAGCTCCGTTAGCTACAAACCTTTCGAAGCATGGGGCTCAAGCAGTGGAGAATGGCAGGTTGAGTTGCCCGCAGGAGAAGAGGTCACCGTCCTTGCGCTTGGCGGATCAGCAGGTCCCGCTACAGAAGACGATGCAGACGGTCTGGAAGGCGAAGGCAGCGGGAAGATTGTGGCTGCCACAAGCAAGAATTACCTTCGCATCTTTAGCGGTACTGGTCGTCAAGCCTATCTGATGAATCTTGGAGAACAGATCGTTACCATGGCGGCAGGCTCAGAATGGCTTATAGTCGTTCACCGGCCTTATGACCTGATTACGCCAGGTGGGACGAAGTCATAGGGTCAAAGGCGGGTCCCGAGGCTAACGATGGCAAACTTTACAGGCTGGCAAAATCTTGGGTACACTATCTTCGATCTCGATACATACGAAGTCATTCAAAAAGGCAAGCTGCCAATACCAAAGAACGCTACACTCGCCTGGGTTGGCTTTTCAGAGAACCAGATCCCCTTTATCTACGACAGCGAGGGGGTTCTCAGTGCTCTCGACAAGGCTAGAAGGCCCATGCAAGCTCGTTGGGTCCCGATGCTGGACACAAACACCCTGGCTCGTCGGGAAGGCAAACAAGAGTCCTATTGGCCAATTGGTGCCAATGATGCATCGTTGATGTGTGTCATTCTGAAGGTAAGCCGCACGAGCTTTACCTTGGTTCAGAATTTCGGAACCTGATCAGACTTTGAAATAGGGTGGGGAGAAATACCCGTACTTTCCAGTACCCATTACATCCGATCTGCCCATTCAGATGCCTGTCTTGCGCCTGGGAGATCCGATGGGAGAGCTGGAAGCCAAATACTTGCAATCGACATTCCTGGCGGGTAACGCTCGAGACTCTCTGCCACCGCTCTCCATGCAGCATACGGAGCAGTATCAGCAAGCCAAAGCAAAGACTGCGGCCTATGATGTGGACATGGACAAGTCTCTCTTGAAACTTGTCCAGCAGGCTTGCAAGAATGACAAACATCAGCAAGGATTTGAATTGGCAAAGATGCTAAATTCGAACACAGCGTTGGGGGGTGCTATCAAGATTGCGAACCTCTATTCCATGACGGGCCTCGCACAGCGCCTCGAAGCCATGCTAGACGAGCGCACCGGAGCCGGCAAAAGCAGACATGAGCAAGAGAAGCGCGACGGCAAGTACGCGCATCTCGTAGATCTGCGCACAATTCCCAACTCGACCCTGCAGCTTGGTAGCAAGACCGTCGCCGGACAGGGCCGCAGCACAAACCCGCTTTCTGTACCCTTTTCGCCCTCTACCAGGCCAAGAAAGACTGCAAAGAATGTCTTTTCCGACGCGCCGAAGGCAGCTCCCGTTCAACGACATTCGACAGTGGTTGCTGTCAACGGTGACCAGTCTGATGACAAGCCTATGCACTACGACGATGAGCACAAACAAGCTGAAAGAACAAGAACCGAATCTGTCATGCCCGATTCTGGGACGCCGATGTCGTC
Organism: Cystobasidiaceae sp. HBUAS51001; assembly: GCA_003351005.1. NCBI lineage: Eukaryota > Fungi > Basidiomycota > Cystobasidiomycetes > Cystobasidiales > Cystobasidiaceae > Cystobasidiaceae sp. HBUAS51001. The sequence goes on along the minus strand of KZ857215.1, from coordinate 445,531 downwards.
TATGCCAGTGCGAGCGCGTAAGTTCGCAAAAAGTCAGTTCATTGACAATTTTAGACTAAATCGTGACTGGCCTTCAGCTTTCAACCCTTTTGCAAAAAGCGCACAGGTGTCGAGACCCTCTTCGACCGCTACAACTGTGGCATCATCGCAAGCGGGGCCAAGTAATCCATTCGCGAAGAAGCCTAGCCAGCTCGGGAGCAATGCACTCAAGAAGACGGGCTCCTTCTTCGATCGCGTAGATGCCGGTTCAGGTGGAGCTGCAAGCACGACCAAAGCCCAATTGGCACCAACAGCCAGCAAGCAGTCGACTCTCTTTGGATTGCCAGGGGCAAAGGAAGGCACCGACAACAAGAAAACCTCGAATCGTGGCCGGAAACGCAAGTCTGATGCAAATGGGGACAGTCAGGGCGGTGAAGAAGATGAGGTGGAAGTCACAACTGTACGCAAGCAACCCAAGAGTCTAAAGAGCTTCTTCGGAGGCAAGAACGCAAAGGCGAGCGGCAAGGACAAGCCTAGTGAAAGTCAAAGTCAGAGTGAACGGGAAGATTCTGTGATGGAAATTCAAGCCGGCTCTACAGAGGAGGCCGAGCCTTCTGGCAGTGGCGATGAGAATGTGGAGTCCGAAGTGCCAGCTATGGAGAACAGCACAAGCGGCGAGTCGATTGAGCACGATGCAGCAGAGCCAATCACGCCCGCAGCAGAAGAGGCTGAGCACGAGGCTATCTTGGAAGAAGAGGAAGCAACACTCGCCAGTCCTGCTAAGCAGACCGGCGCAAGTAAGCTTGCCGCATTCAGACATGAGGCTGCCCCCACTGCTGCAGTTGCAGATGAAGATGCAAATGCATAGCCGATATCACGATATATGGAGTTAGTAGTGTCATAGCTTGAAGTCTTGTATGTAATTGACATGTTACAACAAGGTCTAGACCTCAGAACTACGCAGCGATGCTGTTTGGAAGTGAATACGATGAAGGTCACGGAACAATTGTCAGTTTTTGAATGCGTTGACCAACGATGATGCGACCACATACAATGGAATCCTGAACCCGCTCAGCAACGCTCTCGCTTGATCTTGTGCTCCTGGCCCTTTAGCATTCGTGATGAATTGTATATTAAAGCCGTGTAGCCTTGGAAATTGCTCGATGCTGGCTTCTACTCCAGGAAATAACCCCATGGCAGCTGGACCTAGACCGAAAGATACGACACCGCCAGTGGAAGCAGGAGACCGCCGATTGACAGACGGTGGCGGTAGCCGCACACCGTTCCAGTCTTTCAAGCGAGGCAGCACGAGCTCGACCAGCACTTCGAGGAAAGACCACATCGAATCGCCTGTCAAGGACGCTTTCACCGCGCAAGGCATGCCAGCCCGGACTTTGAAGGACGCCGAGGCCTTTGTTGTGCTTGTGACTTGTATGCCTGACCTCTTGCTTGACCCATTGTACGCCCGTGGATTATCGCTTGCAAAGCCAGGCAGAGGTTCGCCGGTCATGGCTTGAAAGGCTGCAATGGCAGGCAAGAGTTGACCTTTGTTGCCAGCAGCTTCTTTAACGAATGTATTGAGGACGATCTCTTCTAGACGGACGACGTTATCGGGTTTGATGAGACGCGCTGCAGGTGCAAGAGCCTGGTTGCCTCGAGGTCGCTTTGCTGGCCGGTTCTTTGCGTATGGATTCTCTGGGTCCCAAGTGAGCTGGTCGCGCTTGCGGATGTGAGGAGGAATGAGCGAGGCAGGTGTGGGAGTATGGTCATAGGTCATGTAGAGCAGGTCGGGTGCGAGAACGCGATGGTAGTGCTCGGCATAGCGGTGCGGCGAGAGTGTCGAGGTGAGCGAGCGCAGGCCAGACGATTTCAGCGCAAGCGATGCCGCAGAGGATGTGGAGGCGACCGCAGCGGAGGCCATTGCTGAGAGTATCGCAGTGACCTATGTGGGCCTGCAGGCTTGCACTGCTCAATCTTGTGTCTTGGACGAGGTGGTTGATCGATGTGCAGAGTCTCGCAGGCCGCCTGTCCAGCCAGATGACCGGGTCTACGGCGAGGGCAGGACACTCAGACTGACTGTCTCAGAGAGCCAATACTGCCAATATCCTATGCTTGAGTCGACGTGGTCTCTGTCCAGCGTCGATGGCTCTCCGAGACCGCCCTCACAGGGCGTGATCGTGGACCTTTCTTCCTGCGACCAAAAAATTACCTCGACACCTTCGGACCGCACTCACCGCACCACGCCCAGCCATGGCCGCGGGCACAGCAGCATGCAGCACGAGTCGGGCAGTCCACTCTGTCAGTGGAGTCTCGCGTGCAGTCGTGCGCCGCGCACAGTCGACCAGCGCAGTCGCAGGCTCAGCTGCTGCAGGCAAAGGCAAGCAGCGACAGGCCAGTAGCGCAGGACACGCTATTGAGACTGCACCGCCAGCTTGCGGTGCATGTGGGACGGTCAGACATTTCTCTGGTACAGCACGACCCGCTGCCCCGGATGCCTCGTCGTCCGCCGCTGCAAGTCTGTCTTCAAATTATCCTTCATCATCATCATCACCACCACCACCACCATCGACACGCAAAAGCGCACTCATCCGACCAGTGCGCATTGTACCACCCAGACAGACGGGTGCATTGCCCAAAGGCACTGCTGCCAGCAAAAAAGCAAAAACCCATCTTCCACCATCGAAACCAGCTGTCGATCAGCGCACTGCAGAAGTCGCAAAGCTCTACGCTTTGCAAGCCGTGCCTTCGACGACTGCACTCGCAGCGCTTGGAAATCGAATATCGCCAGAGCTGCTGGGTTCCTCTAGCTCGCTTGCACAATCTCAGGGCCACGATCAATGGCTCGCAAAGCTCGAATCTTGCTGCATTTGCGATAGCTTCTGGACAGCCGTGAGAGAAGAGGAACGACAGCAAGATATTCGAGCATATCAGAAACAGCAAGAATCTGCACGCAAGCAATTGTCATCGTCGGGAACCACTACTGCGAATGAAGAAACACTGCTTCCGGAACAGACTGCGGAGGCGGCCAAGCGCTATACGAATTTCCTAGATGCCGAGCGGACTAGCAACGCAGACCTCGCCGTGCTTGGTAACAGTCTCATGGGCGTTTTTGCAGTTGAGTGGCTAGAAAGCCAATATCCACGATTACCCACGGTGTGAGTGTTGGTCCTCATGCGCCCTCTCGCAGTATCTGTCCCTGCTAACCTGTTTCCTCTTACTTTTACCTCCCTGCAGTGCTCTAAAAGCCGCAATTACTCGCTACGTCGGCCCACAGACCTGTGCAGACGTTGCAGCTCGCCAGTGGGGACTTCAGTCTGGTCAAGCAGCGCGTCAAGCTTTTCTCGATGCGAAACATCACCACATCCCTGGTCAACCTCTGCGTGGAGTCGGCGAGGCCAACAGGGCAGGCGTAGGCTTGCTAAGGTGGGCGAAGCCCACTGATGCGGAGCTCAGAGCCCTGGTTGCGCGGCAGAGGGCGCCCGGAACCTCTGGCCAGAACGACAGTGACAGCAGGACACCTCTTCCACTTGAAGAAGCGCTGGCATCCGCCGCGCGAGCTATCGTCGGTCTCGTCTTTCAGGAGCATGTGAGTCTGAAAGAGGCCTGTCCATTCAGATGCATTGTCCCTGAAGTAAATACCATCCTTTAATTCCTTGCCTTATTGCCAATTACAGGGATTCGCTGCAGCTCGTGCTTTTGTGCATGAACACTTCCTTTCGCGCACAGGAGACGTTGCAAGTCTCCTGCGTTTCCCAAACCCCAAATTCACACTCTCGTCTACCATCAGCAAGCAAGGGATGGCCTCTCCCACAACCCGCATTCTCGCCGAGACTGGTCGACTGAGCATTGCGCCAATCTTTGTTCTTGGCGTATACAGCGGCTCGCTCAAGCTTGGCGAAGGATATGGCTCTTCGCTCGCTATGGCAGAGTACAGAGCGTGCGAGGACGCTTTGCGCAGGATCTACCTCAGCTCTGCGGAGCGCTTTGAAGACGTTTTTGCTGGAACCTCTACACCGACGACGAGGAAGGCCCAGGCAGCTGCAGCCGCCGAGAGCGCTTCCATGTCTCTTGCTACCTTGCAGCGCGCACTCCCATCAGATACGTTGGTATACCCGGGCGAGCGGTCACATCAGGCAGCGCCAGTCTTGGAAGATGAAACGTTGTACCAGAGCAGTGGCAAGAGCAGTGTTCTCTCGAGATGAGCGAAGCAATCAGCAACGAAACGATATCATGAGTAGACAGCCCAGCGCGGTGCGAGTCACAGTGACAAAAACAAGCAACAATTCTTTCATGATAGGATGAATACCACCGTTGAGCTTCGCCTCTGACCATGGATTCCCTCTCTTCTTGGAGAACGACTTGCCAAACTAGCCTATGAAAACTTACATCGCCTCTCAAAGCTTGGCTTTCATATTGCTAATCTCAGACGGGCTAGCTTGTTATCACCTTGAGAGCCTGCCAGACCCGTGCACGCGACAGTTGTGTTATTTTAGTGAAGCATCACCTTGTCTACTTGCATCTTGCGAAATGAGTTTCCGTTGCGCTCAACTTCAATCATCCAGTGTCTTCCGGATCGTCACGCTGTTCTTGTCGACGATGATGACTTCGTCTGTCCCACTTTGAGTTACGTCCTTCAGAATGACCGAGGGGTCGCCTCCTTGCAGGCCTTGACTTGAGCCCCTGAAAGCGTATGGCCTCCTCCACTCTTCCGTGATCCAAGCGATGATGTACGCTGCCATGCCAGCGCGCAGTGCGTTCTCAGCGGCAATGGCTACGGAGGCGTTCATGTGAATAGGCAGGAGATTGAAGACGGTGAGTGTATTTGTTGGGAAGACCAACAAGCCCGCAATAAAAGCCATTTTTATCGGGCTCTTTTGCGGAAGATAGATGAGACACAGGCTTGCCACGAGAAGCGACAAGGGCAAGGCATGCGAGATGTGTTCAGGCATGGACAGCGGGCCTGCTGCGCTTCGTAGAATTGGGATTGCTAGGGTAGGATGAGCCATTGCCTCGGCAAGTGCGGGTTTCCAGGCGGATAGATAGGCGGGAATCTCCTTTTCAAGCACGTGCTGGCGGATGTAGTTGCCCATGAAAGCGTGTTCCGACATGTACGAGTAGAGAGCATTGACAAGGGTTGAGAGACCAATGCCATACGTGATAGTCTCGAGCTTGGTCCTGTCGCCAAGTGTCGCTTCTACGCTCGTAGCTGGCGTGCTGTAGAAGGATGGCCTTTTTGGCTCTAGCTTGGAGATAATGTACATGGCAGCGGATGCAGAGAAGACGTCGGTAATGAGGACCTGCGAGAGCGTCTTGTAGCTGAGCAGGAAGAAATGCGAGAGGAGCAGGTAGAGCGGCAGGCGTGCTGTTGCGGAGAGCACCACGCCCAGCAGCGGCGCATCGACTCGTCGACGGTGCCCTCCGGTCTCGCGTCGCCAGATGTAGATGTAAAGTGCGAGGTCCCATATGCGCGTTGCTGCGATGTATGACCATGCAATGTCGTTTCGCTCGATAGGTGCGAGATTCTGCAGCCAGGATGAGTGGCGGGGATGCACGTATGGATGGCAGTGTAAGGATGGTTGGCACAACGTGGTAGCCGCGTGAAGGAGGAATAGGATCAATTAACAGTCTACGCTTGGGCCTTTAACGAGAGTGCGAGCTCTCTATCTGTATCGCAGTCACTCACCCTCTGCAGATCCCGTCCAAATATGGGCAATCTCGGATTGAAGCATGCGCTTCGAAGAGCTGTGGCTACCGTGAAGGCGAGACCGAGAGAGAGATAGTGCCTTGCCGTCGGGTGCAGTGCGTCAAGGTAGCCCACGTCGGACGGTGCCGTCTTGACTGATCCAGTCGAATCCGTGTTGTCCATCTTTGTGGCACGGGCCAGGGAGCTAGCGAGGGCGGGCACTGCAACACTCTCGAGTGAGGAGCCTTGCATGGGACTCAGCAGTGAGACTAGACAGTGGTCCCTTTGTTGCTACAGATGTGGGGCTTAGAAGACGGCTGCATGACAGAACAAGTAGTCGTCAGGCAGCAGCCGACGAGGTCGATCACGCGCAGATGCAGACTGACGACATCGAGCAGCTCGCCTGTCTGTCATCCAGATGGACACTATGACACTGTGGCATCCTTGTCGGTAGCCACTGTACGCTTTTCTTCAGCTTACCCTGGCCTGTTCTACGACAACCTGGGTCTCTCGAGTTCACCAGGCCACAGCTAGACCCAAGTGCGACGCCGTCGCCGTGACAGCATGACAGGTCAATTGCAACTGCAGCGAACTTTCGACACGCCTCGTTGGCGGACAATTGACCTGACTTCGCTTGCTCCAAACCACCTCCTCGGCTTCCGATTCTGGTTCTGCAGGCGGCCAGGTCACGACCTGATGGTCCTCGCAGTGATGCGTGGCACCTTTATTGCCACAAAAGGAGCATCGCTGACAACTAATGCTCGAAGAGCCTCTACTCCTCAGTGAGGTGGCGTTTCATGGCTCACTATGTTCTCTACAGAGCCTCAACGTCGTTTGTCAGCAAGAAATCCGCAATTCGCCTCATCAAATGCCGAATGAACGGCATGCGCTCCATTCTGTTATAGTTGGCCCAACTCTCATCTCGAGGCTCACCACTTGACCTGCAAGGCCTCAATACAGTCCTTCAAATACTCAGCGGAGTCTTTCGCTGCAAGTGGCAGGACTCTCGAAGTCAACATCACGCAAGCTTGGTCCTTGCGAAAGACGTATTACGACCACGGTCTTCAGCACTTGAGTGCGAGTCCTTGCCCACCTAATGTGTTGATCTTGGCACAGCTTTGCAGGCCATGAGCCGGCCTTCAACAGCACTTCAAAGGCGATCTTGCTCGAAGCCACCTGAGCTCGAGACCGCATACCGGCCGCTATCGCATCGCGAGCGCTTATTCGCCACGCCATCCCCTCAAAGCTGTGCATATTCGCCTACATGGCAGACTCCAGTCAAATCGGGGACGATATCACTCCTTGTCCTCCAATCGTTCAGTCCTGAAAGCACTCCAAAGCCGTGCAACAATACGGCTACGTATCGGGAACTTACCGAGCTTACAGTACTGTTACAGTCGGGTCTCAACTGAGTCATCATGAGCCAGCAAAATTACACGAAGTGCCATACATGGTGAGCTAGAGTGACTAAGGAGAGAAAACGCTCCTTTCATCCCGGTTTCATTGACATTCATGATAACGCTTCATTTCAGCAGGGGATGGGTCCTTGAAAGGTCATCCTGCACTAGTGCGTACTGTAATAACATGCGCGCCTATCAAGAGGAACTTGCGAGGCGTGCAGTGGCCGCGGCCAATGTCAAGTAAGCGCCGATGTGCTTGAAGCTGAACGGCCACTGCGCTGACCCTCAATTTGCTAACTATTGCTTACACTTTCATAACGCTGTACGCGATGCCGAATCCATCCGTTCTGCCATTGTGCTTACTGCACCAATGTTGCAGCCCTAGACCAGGTATTTATCAAAATGCCAGCTCCTCCAGGGTTCCCGGAGGCGCTCCGGCAGCCGTGGCTGGCAGCTCGACGAACACTGGTAGCAATCGCGCTCCGCGACCACAGAAGCAACCCAAACCCCTTCCTGAACATCTGTCACACTACTATCAGGGGCCTAACAAGTTGTTCTAGTAGGTCCCCTGTTCTACAACGCAGTGGGGTTGAAGCCTCGTGGCGAATTCTCATATCGAACACTCATCCATATCGTTCCGTCCCTTCCACAGCTGCCCCCATGCCAATTGCAGAAAGCAAGGAGGCATGAAGCGTGATAAATTGCAAAAGCACCATGACTGGCACGGCAAGCAGGACCTTGAGCAAAAAGCCTACGCAAAGTTGCCTGGACGCGGCAAGTAGAGGTGCCGACTGGTTACTTGGCTTCCGCTTTTCCTTCGAAAGGTCCGCACCCTGCCCTACATTGAAGCCCTCTTCACTTCACAAGACTGGTGACTGACATTGACGGCGCTTTTCAGCATTTCACGACGCCTTGCTTAGCCAGGTCTCACCTTATCTGGTCCACCTCAACTCATATCACCTTTTACAAATCTGCCTTTCACAATGCCTCCCTTCTACGTCTTATCCTGAACATGCAATCACACCATGACCTCTCTATTGAATCTTCGAGCGAGAACTTGCCGTACTTTGCTCTAGACTATCTGTTCCGTCCCTTGCCTTAGCCATGATGCCTGAGCTGGACCAGTGATCGCGTCCACTGGCAATGTATCGCGAAAGGCGGAGCCCCAGATTCGGTGGCGCTGGTAATTCGCATAGCCCGAATAGGCAGCTTGCAATTCAAGGACAGTCGAGTCCTCCTTACAGGCGGTCAACTGTAGGTGGTATGTATTGTTGAACTCTGACCAAGTACGACACCGCATCCCCTCGCGAAGTCAGACATATCCAGATTCCAGTCAACCTTGCAACACTCCCATCACCAGCGTTTACGCCTGACGTAGGGTGGCCAGCAGCTTGCACTCTTACTCACTGGATGCGACAGAAGACTGCGTCGGATTCGACACCCAGCCTCCGACAAGTATCGCTTTCAACCATCCCACTGAGCAAGACGGTCTCATCCACGAGAGCCACAACCACATTCAAACGGCTTTGGCCTCGTCAAGTCGACGACCACTTCCCTGCAAGCGGACCACAACAAGCTGCCATCAAGCGAACCCCGTACAGCACTGAAGGGTCAGACAATCACTCGAAATCGAGCCACACCGCAACACTGCTCAGCACAGAATAACTCTCAGTCGTGGCCACGTCCCTCTTCCCGACGTTCTCGACGCTCTTTGATGGTCCAGGCCGATCACGCCCTCGTCGAGTGACCTACATACGCGTGCAAAGAGCACATATCGAGCAGCACAGCCTGTAGATCAGCGCGAGGCACGTATACGACGAAGTGAGCGTGGGACACCTCTCGACTTCAGACCGACTGCAAACACAAGTCAAGCAGGCCTTTTCCCGCAAAGATGACAGCCTCCGCTCTCGGCAGTAGGCGCAGCAGCAGCAGCATCAACAGCAGCGACCGGCTATCGAGCAAGGCGACAACTCTGCAAGCGACACCGCAGGCAGCAACAGCTACTACCTCGCTGTCTCCAACGCCGTCTCTTACGCCGGTCCACGCCCACGACTCTGCACACGCCTACCATGCCCCTCCGCACGCGAGCCACACCCCTGCCCATTACTCGGCCTCGGGTGAGGCGGTACAAGGCAACCCACAAGACGCAGGCGGTCTGAACACTTCGCATTCTCGAGGCAACATTCTCGTTCCCCTGCATCAGTCTCCGGCAGGTGGCCTCACAGCGAGTAGCCCGGCACCCGCATCAAGCTCTCCCGTCGATCTCCTCAGCGTAGCCTCGCAGGCTTCTTCAAGACCCAATTCGCCTTCTGCACCTTCTTCGCCGCTTCTAGGCACGGGCACAACGAGCCCACCTAGACGCACGATTGCAGCTGCAGCAGCTGGACTCGCTTCCCCTGCTCGCTCGCGACCTACCTCGCCCGCGCAGTCTCCAAAGCCAGGACACGTCGCAGACCTCTCCGCCTCCATTCTCTCGCAGCAAAGCAACGCTTCTGCGCTGTCGTCAAATAGCGTTGGGCTTGATCCATCTGCAGTATTCGAGCGAGATGTCGAATTCGCGCAGGAGCACCTACTCAGTGAGTCTAGAACGCTTTCCACAGTGTCACTGCTATCTGCACGTGACCTTGGCAAGCATACATGTCGAAACAGTGCGACGGGAACGTCTAAATGAACTGACACCTTGCGTCTGCCCTTCTTCTGCACACTCACAGCTGGCAGCGAAGCTCTCGATCTTGCGGCGGCGCCCGTGTTGTCCGAAGTCGCGCTCGCAGTGACAGGCAATGATCTCAGTCCGCCAGGGTCGTCTAGCGCAAATATTCCAGCTCAATCGCTGGCTTCCACAATGCTGTCGTCCTCATCCGCCCTACTGCCGAATGCATACCATGCGCCTCCACAGCCCATACACGATGTCTTTGATGGCCCGAGCTCGAGTTCCGCTGGCAACACTGGCTTTGCGCTCCCATCACCTTCGTCTATCCTTCCACTTTCAGAACAGCTGCGACGTTCCTCACATGGCGCACAAGTCAATGGAGGCAGCAGTGGACCCAGACCGACTATGACTGCTGGAGCTCGTCCGTTGTCTGGCGAATTCAGCCCTCCACCTAGCTTGTCTCTCTCGCCTTCTGCAACTGGCTCTCCCATGTCTTCGGCACCGGCAAGTCCGGTACAGACATTCCATCCACACCTTGGACAAGGCGCTGGCTCGCTGAGTCCCTCCACTGCTGCTGCTGGAGGGACAGCCACGCCGTCCAGTGGCACCCAATTCGAACATTATGTCCCTTTTCCAGACTCGTCCATTATCGAGACTGTTGGCCCACCGGATCTGGAAACCTCCCTCCCATCCCCTCCTGGCTCGGCTACCAGCGGTATCTCGCTCTCTGGAGCAAAAGAAGGAAAGCGCAGGCTCAGCATGATCAGGTAAGTCTGCTCCTTCCGGTGTTCACCCACCTTTTTCGCGATGTCATTGGATCTTTGCATGCAGCCTGCTGACGCCTGACTTAGCTACGCCGACATCATCAATTCGGAGCGCCTGTCAGAGTCGCATTCTGGAGTTTCTTCGCCTACGGCCTCGAGCGCAGCACTATCAATGTCGGCCTTGCCCACTCATGGCCTTGCTGCCGGTGGATCTGGCAGTGCGATCTACTCGCCAGTGACTAGCCCAGAGCGTGATCTATCGCCCACACTCGAGCCCGCTCCGTTGTCACCTTTTGCCAAGAAGCCAGTCGCAACGCGGTCAGACACAGCCGACTCGCAAGCTACAGCTCGCAACTCGTCCGATATGCCTGGTCAGCTGCCCCTTGGGGCCTCGTCTACTGCATTAGAGGGCAGCCACGAGGGACGTCAGGAGGGCTCTCATGACACTACTCCGACTTCGTCGACTATCAGGAAAGCTCGCGAAAGTGTGGCGCAGCAAGACGACCTCGCTTCGTCAACTTCTTGTTGGAGTATGGTCGAGATGGGCAGGGCTCTGGTCGGTAGTGCGGCAGGTGCTGTCGATGGTCTGCTTGGTACTGGTCTCGGCGCAGTCGGCGACCCCGAAGATGAGCAGCCCGATGCCACCCCAACAGCTACTTCAAAGGTCGACCATACCGCTTGATTGGATGTCACGGCGCGTGAGGGAATCTGCAGTCTCTCATGCACAGCCATAGCTTCGAATTGTTCTTGATTAGCCCCAAGATTCCTTTTCATTGATGTCGCCTCTTATCTTTGTTACACAAGTCCGCTCAAGCGCCATATGCTGGATTTTATTAGGTCTTCTGTTTATGTCATGTATCAATCTCATACTCGCGAGCGATGGTAATGTAGCAGCCAGGTCGATGGGAAGAAATGCAATCAGTCTGATTCTCTGTCCAATCTGACTTGTGTCGGTCGCCGATCGCTCCATACTGCGTCAGGTTGTACGTCAAGCGCCGAGGCATCTTGTATACTGTGCTAAAACTGAAGTGACCATACCCGATGATGCCTGGTCGTGTACCCGAGCAGTTCACATAGTACGGCGCTCGTTACAAAGTGAGCAGGAACAGACAGCTTGCACTGCTGCTGGTACGGGCAAGGAACGATGCAAAGTGAACTTGAGCTCAACGTAGGCGAAGAGCAAAGAGCAAAGGTGGGAACGGGGTCAAGATCATAGAGGAAATGCGTGTCTAATGAAGGTGTAGCAGGGTGGAACAAATGTTGGGAGTTTTTGGTCTGTTTCCGCGCATCAATTTGCTCTGCTCACTTTGCTTGCTGCTAGCGTCTAGTGCATAATGAAGAGAATAGAGGTTAAATAAATGGGGGTTTCTAGCAAAGAATGCTGATAAGAAGCAAAATTGTTCTATCTCGACAGTCTTGCGGCGAAATTGAAGAATAATGACGAGGGTTGGGGAGCGTAGCGTTGTCGGGAGCGGGAACGAATGTGCTGCCTTTTACATGACGATGGAGGGCGTGAGGATGGACCCGCTGATGCTCTTGTGGGGGAGGACAGATGCGCCATTGACGAGGAGCTCGTCCTTGATTGCGACTATTCAGGCGACAAGATACTCAGCATCTGACTTCCTTGAGCAACCAAGTTTCAAAAATGCAAGCAACCCACCGTCGTCACCGAGAACGGTGATATTCTCCATTCGCACCCATCGTCCGACGGTAGAGTTCCAGCCGACGATCGAAGAGTGCACCCATGCGTGGTCCTTGACGCGCGACCCCTCGAGGAGGGAGCATCGCTGCAGCCGGGCGCCCTTGCCGATAACGCATCGAGGTCCAATGACGACATTGGGCCCGATGACCGCTGATGGGTCGATCTGGGCAGTCTATGGGTGCATACCAGATTCAGTCAGTAAGAATTGCTTCTGGCGTTAATTATGACGAGATCAGCGAGAGGCTTACGGGGTCGACCATGACGTTTCCTCCGTGAACCCAAGGGTTCTGGCTCGGGTCGGTGATGAGCTTGCTCTTTTGCGAGGTGAGGTATGAGAGGTAGAGGCACATTCCAGAGAGGTAGTCTTTTGGCTGGCCGACGTCCATCCAGAAGCCCGGGAGGTCCATCCAGTGCAGCTGCCTCTCGTCTGCCATGGCAGGGAAGGTCTCCTTCTCGATAGAGGTAGGCTTAAGCTGCGTTCCGCAACGGTAACGAGCATGAGTCAGATACCGATGTTTTGAAGCACCAATCAATGCGCGACACTCACCTCAATCCGTCGGAGAACCGAGGGGTTGAAGATGTAGATACCAGCATTGATACGGTTTCCGACAAATTCTACTGGCTTTTCGACAAAGCGGTCGATGGCAGAAGAGCCCTGCATGGAGACGACGACACCGTATTTGCTCGGCTCGTCGACCTTGGTGACCATGATGGTTCCCTCTGCGCCGTGAGCTTGGTGGAAGTCCCGCAGGGCCTCGAAGGGATATGAGCAGATGACGTCCGAGTTGAGGACGAAGAAGGGCGAGTCGTCCTTGGCGAGGACCTCCCGTGCGAGCGCTAGAGGGCCGGCTGCATGATGGAGCGTGGAGTGGTAAGAGGGTAGAGGGGCGTCAGCGAAGGTTCCTCGTTGCAAAGATTGTCCGGCCAGGCAAAGGCAAGGCCTGATCGCGCTGGTATGACCAGGGCGACAAAACAGCGCCAACGCACCTGTTCCCAAAGGCTCAGACTCGACCGAGAAGGTGATCTTGATGCCATATTCCTCTTCGCACTTGCTGAGCAGACTGACCATAACTTCCGGGCGGTAATTGACAGCGAGGACAACATCGGTGACACCAGCCTGTGTGTTGGAGAACGCGTGCAATGCAGTAGCAGAAACAGAACAGCGAACGAATCAGCATGGTGCTATCGACTGAGAGATCTGTAGACCAATAGCATGGTGGGGCGAATGCGATGTTCGCGCTGGCCTTATCTGCTATATCGCTCGGAGCCATGAACAGGCACGCGCCAACAGGCGGGCTTGTGCGAAGATCTGCACGCGCAAGATGCCCAGGGCGCGACGGCTGCAATGAGGCCAGTATTCTATGCTCACCTTGACAAGTGCTTCGATTTGATGCACAATCATAGGCTGTACGTGTCGAAAAGGAGTGTTTGGTGCATGCGAATTCGGCGGGTTTGTGGTCGCGCGAACGTGTCATCGGTCGGTCGGAGACGCCAGCAGATGGCAGCGCAAACAGAGCGAGATGATGGCGAGGGAGGACATGATGGATAGGAGATGTGTGATGAAGAGGAATGTGCAAAGCATGGAGTAGATCAGTATGTGTTCGTGTGCATGTATGCGGTAGTATCGATGCCAAAGCTGCGTCGTCGCGTAGGCGAGCGAAAAGCTGTGCTAAACACGTACCTTGTTGCAGAAGGGCACCAGAGGCTTGGGGAGGGTGAGAGTGAGCGGGCGCAGACGTGTGCCGAAGCTGTGTGTGGTATAGCAAGTGAAAGAGGCAATGTCAGCCGGTTTATCTTGTATTCCTGGGATGCTATCCTGGCCAATTTGGGGTGCTGCGACGCGCTCTGCAAGCCAGCTATGCCTTGAGACTCACCCTCCAACAAGAATCAGGGCCTTCATGGTGGTAGTGGTGTTAGGGTGAGGAGGTGAGAAGGGTTTGCGTGTCCCAGCTGCAGCAGGGTCGTCGGGGTCGAGAAGCGGTCGGAGAGAGAGCAAGTGTCACTGAGCTGCACGAGGCCCGCCGTCTTCGCGACCCAACGAGTGGCCACCAACGATTTGCGCACAGCTCCTCCGAGGCGCAAGGCGCAGCAGAGGCTAGTACTTCAGCCATTGTAATGCATCCCTGGCTGAATTTACTCGCTCCCTGCTAACTTCCACCAACGGGCTGGCGTCCTGCGCGCGCGCCTCATTTACTGTACGAGGGCCAGCGCATCAAGACGGCGCGCGCCTGGCTGCGATCGGGTGGCCTATCCGCGACACGACGCAGAGTAGCAGTGTATAACAGCAACATTGTACAGTCCTGTAGACTGCTCAACATGCAGTACATGGCCCTCCCGCCTGTGCTCCCTCTGGCCCGCCTGCGGACTGTGCAGCTACGAGCGACTGCATGTCCTCTCAAACAACGTCACGCCCGCGCGCGTTTCAAAATAGCAAATCCAATCAGCAGCCAGAAAACAAACAGAGCGGCCACCAACTGCACACCAATTAGCGAACCCAACGACGTGACGAGATTCTTCAAACATCTACTAGACTAATCCACTGACCCGACTGACCCTTCCATTCTTTTAGAAAGTCCGCTACTCTGCCGGCTCGAAGCCTGAGGATGTGCTCATGCAGGACAAAATGACTGATTGCGCTCCTTACAGGACAGACAGGGCCGCGACACCGGTCAACACCTGTCCCATAATACTGACAAGGGTCACTTTCCTGACCCAAATCCCACTACTCTTGCTGTTTACCTGCAGCTTGGAGTCGACCTCAAAAGGCCAACTTGAGCTGAGCAGGCACACCGCCCTACACGACAGAGCATGCAAGAAACGCATTCACCAGCTGATGCTCCGGTATTGCTGGCGTCGGGTCTGGCCGATGCTCACCTTGTCTTGCGCTTGCCTGTCACACGCAAATCCGATAGCAACCTCCTATATTACCAGACTCTGATTCTCGAGACGCCCGCACACAGACAGCCATCGTGTCGCCCGACTATGCTGTCCTCTTCCAATCTCCAGTACGACGTCTTGAAAAGGCAACCTAGTGCTGGCCGTGCGCGCACTCGCTCAGCTACAGTGCATCATCACCGAAGCTCGCCAGCTATGTCGTCGGAACTACATGCAAAGACCTCTGAGACTCAAGATGGTCTGCATGTCACCGCTTACATCGAAGATGCTGCAACCCAAGAAAGCACACCCGTCTCAGCTTATATACTCGATCCACAAAATAAGGCGTCGACCACGTCGAGGCGTCAGACAATCACGCAGCGGGACTACAAGGCCATCGTCAGTGCCGATTGCCACATTGTTCACTTTTAGGCCTCAGTCTAAATGATCTCTCTCTGGCTGCTAGGCACGTACTCACCTCAGGGTTCCAAGTCGGCAAGACCTCTACGATGCCGCATTGCAGGCCCGGTCAGACGAACTGGACGAAATTCGCATCCAGCTAGGTATAGATGTTGGTCGTATGCCCAAGTTGTGCTCAACAACCGATACCGTCGACAAGGTCCTCGCTGAACCCTTGATTCACCGCTTCAAAGAACTCATTACCCTCGAGATGTGGAGGCTCTGGAGAGAGGAAAGGCGCTTGGCGGTCAATACTATAGCCAATGCCGGTGTAGATGTGGTGCCTGTCAGTCACGCAGGAGTTGTAGCAAGGCGTGGATGAGAAAGAAAGCCGAGTTTGCAAATTGATCTGCTCATTGCTTCATTGATATTGACCTCTGTTGATAAATGCTAGATGTCCTATACAGCCAGACTGATTCGTATCATCTGATATCTGAAGACTACAGTTCCCTCGGTACATATTCAAGGATCGCCTTGTCATGAATGGATCCTGAACTTTTACACTCGCGTTCTGAACCCTCCCCACCGTGGACCGTAGCATTTCCAGTTTTTTCCCTCCAATTCTAACTTTTTTAGAGCTTGTATCGGAATGCCTTGTTCTGAATGTCCGTGAGATCCTCGTACGCATGGTCGATGTGGCCAGCTTCACCCATAGCATCACGCTTCTTATTCTCACGGCGGCAGGAGAAGTAGTAGATGCCGATGAAGAGGTATGCGAGGCAGAGGATAACGGTATTTGCCTTGAAAGCAGAGGGATAGTATGGGGCTTCGGATCCTTTGAGGAAGAGCGGGCCCGCGATGTTGCCCAAGCAGTAGGCGAGGTAGGTGGATGCCGAGAGGAAGAGCTTCTTGGTGGTGCCTGCATTGTTGGAAGGAACGAGTGCCTGAACTTGAGTGAGAGCACCAGCAAAGGAGCTGTTCATGAAAATGGCAGCCAGGGAAGCAGCAGTGTTGGATCGAGGAATCTGCCAGAGCATAACATCTCCAATGAGGCATGGCTGTGTCGGCGGCCAGGATTCAGCGTGTGTACATCAATTGTTGTGCAGGTCATGACACTTACGACCAAACACAGCGCGATACCGATGCAGCGGAAGTTGGTGATCTTAAGGCACGCGAATCCGAGAATCCAGCCGGTAAAGGTCGAGACATAGTGCGCAGGGGCGGTCAGAAGGATAGAGTCGTGCTTGCTGAAACCCAAGCCTTGAACGACGACAGGGATGAATGTTCCGGTGAGTCCGTTTGGTGGGAGCTGGGCATGAAGCGTTAGCTTTTGCAGAAAAGTATACTCGTTACCAGGAGGTCGGAGCTCACGATGCAGAAGGTGATGAGGAAAATGCACCAGGCACGAATATCAGTGAGTAGCTCAAGGAGCTGGTTCACTTTGATCTTCTTAGACTTGACCGAGTCTTGGTCGTTGCGTAGCCGAGCAATGGAAATGTATCGCTCACGCTCGGTGAGCCAGAGGGCTTTTTCTTGCGAGGAAGGCAATACAAACCAAGCGAAGATGCCCCAAGCGATTGTGATCAATCCCCAGAACAGGAAAATGATTTTCCAGGCCGGGAGGCTGCCGTTTGTGATGTTGGACTGAAGATAGTTACCCTTCGGTCAGCGGTGAAAGGGGTGGAATATGAAGCCATAACCTACAAATGCCCAGGTAACGAATTGACTGTTTGCTAGAATGAAGAAACCACCAGCATACCAGAGAGGGAGTCTGAATGCCTGCTCTCGCTTCGTGTAGAACATGGAAGTAATGAGGGCGAAAGCCGGGCTGATGCCTGATTCCATGAAGCCGAGAAAGAATCGCTGGGCATAGGCTCCTTGGTAGTTCGTGCAGACGATTTGCATGATGACGACGACGCCCCAAATCATTGTGTAGACACTGGTCACTTTGGCCGTAGGGAGTCTCTGGCACAGCCAAGCGAGAGGGTAGATACCGCAAATGTAGCCCTACAGACAGGTGTCAGTGAATGTCTAGAACTCTTAAATTTCAAAAAAGTGCTCACGACATAGAAGATCATGCTTGCGAAACTGTAACGCTTGGTGTTGTTAATTGTCGTTCCATCGGGACCGATTTGCGGCACGTATAGACCTAGGGCAGGGCACATGCCGTTGGTGCAGGCTGCGCCATAGATACCCTTGTCCGTAAGCTGGAGTCCGATAGTTATCATCATCTGTAGTACGCAATGCATTTGTCAGTCCATGCAAGACAGCAACAAGTATTGTGTGATGCTCACAATCGGGAGCAGCAAGATATCAATCTTTCGAACGGTCTTCTTTTCCTCTGCTGCAGTCCACTCTGCTTCATCGGCATGGGCAGCCAGAATTTTGCGGGCGACATCATCGTCGTGCTCCTGAACTGCCGCGAGCCTCGAGGCATTGTGTGAGGCGCTGGGTCCGCGTCTGGCGTGTTCAGAGTGTAAAGCATCACCCTTTTCATTAACAGAGGGAGTGTACACTTCGGAAGTGGTGTCGCTGCCAGCGGTAGGCGCCATGGCGGAGGTGTCGACTTCGTGAGGGGGAGAAGAGGATGGCGAGAGGAGAGAAGGCCCCAGAATGAGAATGTGGAGTTTAAGTAGCAACACATCGGGGCGCCGACGCCTTCAGCCAATCGAGAACTGAATGTTCTACGCCGTTCATTTGCGCCGCGGGGCACCGATGAGGAGCTCTCTTGAAAGTCTTGGGGTTTTCATTTCGCACGGCGGTATCTTATTGCATCCGCGGTGTGGTGCTCCCTGATAAGGCCGGAGTGACAGTTTTTCGGTGGAAGCCGAAAATAAGTCAGGGCTTGGCATTGTGGTAGCGCAGGAGCGCTATCAACGGTAAGTTTGCGCTAGCAGATCCCGGAAACACTGTCAAATTGCAGGACACCTCGCCCATGGGCGCGCAAGCAATGCACTTGGAAAATGAGGCCGAGGGCTACCGCGCCCAGACGGTGTGTCCTGCGGACCTGCGGTACCCGTCGATGGCCGCCAACGTGGTGCCCTAGATAAGGACCGCTCGCCCCGGCGTTTTCAGTCGATCACTGGGGTGTAGTTGAACAGTCATGGTCGAAAGCATCAATATTACGAGTACAGTACAGAGGTACACTTCATACCTCTCCGCCTCCGCGCGCCAAATGCGGACAGTGCTTTGCCCATTGGATGCGTCGATGCTGTGCCTCGCTTACTTCGCGTTAACCATATTCTACAACGTCAATTCATAATCCCTAAACATACCGAAGCGCCACTATGCGCTGCTGCCCAAACACCGGCCCCGGCGAAACAAGTGCTGTTCAATGACAGGCCTGCCGTTAAACTGCTATTTTTCGCAGAGTGCGTTTGTCGTGGCTTCCTCGCACAGACACCTGACCTTCCTGCTCGAGCTCCTGTGTAGGGGAACAGGGTCAGTACTAATCGTGCTTTGGTGGCACGACTTCGCCCAAGAACGTACCTTGATCACATTGGACAACTCGTTTGGATCCACGGCAATTGACGATTGCTCATTGAGCAACCGGGCAACCTCTGTCCATCGCACGCCCTTCTCAGTGCCGACCCTATCGAGGATGGCCAGAATCTCGCGTCGTAGATCACCGTGCATCTTGCGCTGCTGCATGCCATGACCGGTATTAAGCAGATCAAGATCGATACTGCGGCGCCATAATGTCAGCACAGAACCGTAGAAAATTGGAGGACGAGCTGCTCACAGTCCTGTGACGGGGTCAGTCGCGCTTTCTTTCAAGGCTTCTCGAATGAGGCGATGAGCTTCTTGGACATCAGCTAGCTCCACACGGTCGCTGAAACGCATGCGAGCATGAGCTTCTGATAGTCGGATCATGCTCTCGAGTTGACGGGTTGTGGCCGTTATGCGGCGCTCGCTGCCGCCTCTCGCATCGATGCCTGCACTCCTCATAGTCACATAGGCCTGGACGAGCGCCTCAGAAGCGGGTCCCGTGATCTCAGGATGTACGTGAGTTCTCGCGTAGGAGATGTACGAAGTGAGAGTCTCGATAGGCTATGAAAGGAGCAACAGAGGCAGTCACAGAACCGTATCAGCATTTGTGAGCCCTCTGGCATCTGCATAGAGACGCAGACTCACCAAGATGTCCGATCCGCCCGTCGCTGGTCTATCTTCCAGATACAGCCCGACAAGATGCTTGGCGAGTCGCCTATCGTTGCTTTCGTCGATCTTGTCGAGCACAAGGTACAAGAGATCAAAGCGGGAGATAAGAGTAGGCGGAAGGTCAATGTTACGGGTGATTGGCCAATTGAGGTTGTATTTGGAGCCAACAGGATTGGCAGCAGCCAAGATAGATGTACGAGCGTTGAGCGTCGTAATGATGCCGGCTTTGGCGATAGAGACCGTCTGCTGTTCCATCACTTCGTGCAGCACACTGCGGGTTGCGTCGGACATCTTGTCGAACTCGTCAATGCAGCATACGCCGCCGTCACTAAGGACGAGAGCCCCACTGTGGCGATCATACATAGGTTAGCACGGTGCATTCAATAGACACGAAATGCGGATGGGGTCTTACCTCTCAAGGACAAGCTGCTTGCTGTCAGGATCGCGGGTCACATAAGCTGTAAGACCGACAGCTGAGGAACCTTTGCCGGACGTGTACACGCCTCGAGGAGCGATCTTGTGGACGTATTGCAGGATCTGAGACTTTGAAGTACCTGGGTCACCAACGAGGAGGACGTTGATGTCGCCTCTGTACCGAGGACCTCCAGCGCCGCCGCCCTTGGTGAGGCTCTTGTTGGTTCCTCCAAACAATTGCAAAAGGATTCCCTTCTTCACGTCGTCCATCTCCCAGATGGAAGGTGCCAGCGAGCGTGCCAGAGTATCGTAAATGTCAGGCCGCCTCGAGAGCTCGACGAGCTTCTCCTCCTGCTCTGCCTGATGGCGGCGCCTTCTGTCAGCGGCTGCCTGCGGCGGGACTAGTGTATCATCGCCGTAGCTTTCGTCCAGGTCCATCCGAATTTCGTTGGCATCGCCATTGCCATAGGTTTGAGTCTCGACGTCGTCCTCCTCCTCGTCGGCACATACGCCGACAGACTTGTCCTCTCCGGTCTCATCCTGCCGAGTCGACCTGTCGAGGCCCATCCGCTTCTTGTCAGATTTCCGGACATGCAGAGCGTCGACATACGTCTTGAAGAGGCTCTTGATGACTCGCTGTTTCGGATTGACCCGGACAGGCACGGACCTGAAGATACCAGTAACCACGACGCGGTCACCTGGCTTGGCGAGATCGACGAGTTCATCGTAAACGCAAAGGGACACTGTGTGCGGTGTCTGTCCATCGGGAACGACATCTGGAGTCTCTTGCAGTCGGATGACTTGTCGATCAGAGAAGTCGCATCGGTTGTGGATCAAGGACATGCTGCCAACAAGATTGCACAGCTCGCGTGGGCAGCGAGCGGGCTCGGCAATTTGACCTCTGTCGACATCGACTGTCATGGTATGGGCGCAGCCCAAGCATCTGAAAAAGGCTGGAGAGAAGCGGCGTGTCAGGCTTGGCCATGCCATAGATAACGCGGATGTATTTCCAGACTGTAACTTACCGACTTTCATGTCTGGAATGATAGGGGTGCAACGGATCACCAGGCCCTTGACTGTGACCAGTTTGTCGATATCTGTGCGACCAAGGTGTCAGCAAAGGGATTGCAAAACGTCTTACAGCACATCACTCACCCTGAGGATTGAGCTCTCGCATGTTGATGCCAAGACTGCGCTCATCTTTCGGTACAGCGACCGGCACGCCGCCCACTTCAGCTCGTCCTGGCACCTCGTACGTGCCGAAGGGCCTGATCTTGTAGACTTGAGCGTCGATATCTTCGATCTCGCTTTCCTGAACAGTGCCGGGGTTGTTATCGTGGTCCTTCCAGGCGATGTCAATCATGCAACTGCTCGCAAAACACAGGTCAGTGAAACTAGGCCTTCCCCAAGCTGAGTGCTTGCCAGCTCACTCTTTCAGTACTTGATCGCACATGGGCACGACCTCCTGCGGATACGTGCGCATCCAGCGAGCCAGCTTCTTCGTGGGTGGATATGCTTCAAGGTCTTGCAAGTCAAGATTCAGATTGGTCTGCTTGGTGATCCGCATCTTGCGCAAGCTGTTCGGGGAAGGAACTCAATACACGGTAGTCAAAACAGCCTATTGCATGCTCACTAATGCTCATAAACTGCTCTTTCGGGGTCCGGTACGAAAGGCAGAGGCTTGCCAACCTTGCGAGCATACTCGGTACGGTACTTGCCCTTGAAATCCTGCAGGAACATCTTGAAAGTGCTCATGGTCTCGTCAAGGGAGACTGCCGTGTTCCAAATTACGGTCCTTGCGCCTTGATTGCGCTCATTCTCTTCGAGAGCGTCGGAGCTGACACCGACATTGGATAGCGAGGGTGCTGCTCCGCCTGGTCGGCCAGTTTGACCAGAGCGTACGGAAGCGTTGCCTTCGGGACCCGACGAGCTGGGTGCACCAGCTGCTCCGCCTTCTGCCGCATTGCGACGCCTGAGTGGTGAAGGCGAAAGTGGTAGGCTCGAGTGTATATCCCCTCGCACTCGACGCGACTTTGGAGTCGCTGAGCTGGGAAAGAACAGAGGTTCTGAAGATGGAGCGCGTGGACCATCGCTGCCATTTGGAGGAACGCTGCTGCGCGCGCCTGCGCTGGATCCAGCGGCACCAGAGCGGAAGAGACGAGCGGCACTGCCATTGACGCTTTGCCTCTCTGCGGAAGCAGGCGCAAAGAGTGGGTTGCCGGCACCGCTAGCATTGCCATTGCGAGCTTGCGGCGTCGCGCTTTGCGAGTTTGCTGTGGCAGCAGGACGACGCGGCGAGGACGATGGGAACGCGAGTGGAGAAGACGAGCGTGGTGGACGAGATCCAGATCCAGGAACAGCGAGCGACGCGCTGCCAGCGTTGCCAGAGATTGCTTGATTGCCTGCGACGTTGCCGTGGCCATTTGCAACTGATTGTCGCGGACTCGACGAAGGGAACGCCAGCGGCGAAGACGAGCGGCCATTCAGCGGGTCGCTGCTAGGTGGCGCGCCATTGCTCTGCTGCTGCTGCTGTCGTCTGCGCGGCGACGGCGAAGACATTGTGCTGGCGTGCCTTCGTTGTTGGCTGGAGGGAGCCCTGTATGTTGGTACAGACGCGTCGAGCTGGACGCGTACAGGCGGTGGCGGACGCGATCGAGCGACGTAGCACGAGTCTGCTCTGCAGATGACTCTTGCAGCTGTCTTGCTGCTCGAGTGGTGCACGACTTGAGACTGAGACAGTGCATCGCGATTTCTGCACTCCAGCCAGGCACGGCATGCTGGCAGTCATCTACAGCGAGAGTGCCTTGCCGCAAGGAGGCGAGCAAGGCACTAGCTCGCTGGCAGCTAGCTTGCAGTCAGAGGGGAAGCATGTGTTGTTGAACACAGCTCATCTGGATGGTGGTCTCTGGTCTCTGCTTCTTCTCTCTTCCACTATGGCACAGTGACGTGCCCACCCTTCTCATCTGATGCCCGCTGCTGGAGACAGCTTCGATTCCGTGCAGCCGATGGCACACTCTCACCCATCTCACCCAGCCACAGACAACGGTGCTGCCAGCAGCGACCAATCTCGTTGGCCTCTCTCAGATGGCGTATGCCTCGATCATCAAGACAGCGAACAGCCCGAGCGACGGGCATTCTCCCTCCCCGCACGCTTCGCCCATCAGCTGCAACAGGACATTGAGCATTCTGTTCGACAAGCCCACGTCGCTTATGGCCATGGCAGCTATCTTCAAAACCCGTCCGTCTATGACAAAGTAGCATCTGCCGCTGTGCTGGTCTATTCGACCTTTTCGATCCTGGTGAGCACTCTTATCGACTGGACAATCAAAACCTCCCCCGGACTAAGCCATTGCCAATAGGCCACCTTCCTCGGAGGCACACAAGCTGGCCTATTAGCCCTCTTCATCAGCGACAAGGAGAGTCGAGCGCAGCACTCTGTCCTGATGTACGTCAGCATCGCGACCTCTGTCGGCGCTCTCCTTCTCCACCTAGCAGTCGCAATTCTGGCCACGCTCTTGGTGCTCTTCCTCACGCTTGACAAGGTCGTCGTCGCCGTTTCCGCCCCTCTCTCAGACGCGTCCGCTAGCAACTTATCCAACAACATCTCCACTACCTCTTCGCTGTTTCAGCCTCGACTTGTCCGCGCGGAAAAGCGCAACCAACCTTTCCTCTTCCTCACGTCTCAGCTCGAGGAAATGGAGTACTTTCGACATGTCCTCGCCGAGCAAGCCTTTCCTGCCTCGGTCCTATCAGCCCTCAAGATCATTTCGAGAATGAGAGGCACTTTTTGGGAGCTTGGCTCGGTTCTCATGGTCAGCACGCTCATGACACTCATCACCGTCTACCTGTACTCCTGGACAAGCGTGACAGTAGGCATTGTCGCTACTCTATTCGCTACCTTCAATGTAGTCCTCCTCTACCGCACCATCAGGTCGCTACAGATGGGCAAGAAGATGCAAGAGTGGAAAGACAAGGGGCTCATTGGGACAATGCACCCCAAGGCGAGCTCGGTATGAGGACGCTCGGTCTGGCGCGGATCAGTCTCGATACTCCGGCACAAAGCGCCGGCACACAGTCCGATTAGAGGATGTCCAGATACATGACATCGACACGCTTATCACTGCTATGTACATCTGCTTCAACTCTGTATCCACTCCAATCTATCCCTTTCTTCTCCATAGTCGACCGGCTCTGGCCTTGTCCACCGAGACTCGCTAGACCGCCGAGGCTGCATATACAACGGCTGATCGATGCTGGGAGCTTGACGACCCTGCTTTTGCTGAAGACTTTCTGGAAACGAGAAGCGCGGTACACCTTCTTGTATAGTATCTCGCTCAAGTGCGGCCGATTCATCGCTCGAAGAGGGACGCGCTTTTGGAAGGAGCCAAAGTGGATGAGCAAAGTTGAAGATAGCGAGAGCCAGAAAAACCTGCAAACATCGACATAAGGAGCACAGTCGATGTCAATGCCCTCTATCCACTCACGGCGGCACCGTCCAGAATGCAGAACAAGGCTTGGTCTATATCTAGACCCCATCATCGCGCGGCAGAATTGGGGTAAGCACGTATGCCAGTGTGTCAAGTCTGAGCTTCGCTTACTTGTCCGAGCTTTGACCAGATCAATCAGTCGGTAGACCGTCCGAACAAAGATCAGAGCTACGCCGGTTCGAAGTGTCCAGAGAAGCATCCTGACATGCACTCGCTGTGCTTGACTGAGATTAGCACTTGTGACTGCCGAAAAGTCTTGTGTCTTCTTCACTCGAAACGGCTTGACAGGTCGACCTCGGCTCGAGCGCCAACTATACTCGCTGAGCTCGACAAAGACCCAGAGCAGCACCGCCAACTGGAGGCCGAAGCCGACCAATTGAATGGGTTTCGCCAGAGGATTTCGCGGCTGTCTACTTGAGATTGTCGTCGCGGCCAAGGCAGCGCCGACGCCCTGCAAGCTCGCGGCGATTACTGACCCCGTTGAAGCGACTGTAACCCTGAACAACGAGCTGAATCTCGAAAAGTGTGCACCGACAGTCTCGGTCACACGGCAGAGGAGGACAGCCCTGCCACGCTCAATCACAATGAGCGGCGCCCCACAAATTGTAACGATACCATCACTTACAAGCCTACGACTAGGAAAGAAGGACCAACCGCAAGCGATACACTCTGCATTCTAACGCGTGGTGTTAGAGCTATCGAGAGATTGAGTCAAAGGTTAATGGGGAAGCTCACAGGAAGGCTGCCTTGTCGCTGTGCCAGTAGCCTCCTTCTGATGGAATCCAAGTCTGGGAAGAAGAGCCCCACCATCGCCCTGCCCACTACCACCGCAGCTCGGTCAACATCATCAAGAAGAGGAAGAACAGTCACGATATATACATACCCCAATTGTCTCTACCACCGCACACAGCGCCAGCGTACCTGTCGCCAAAGTCAGCCTTCAGAGCAAAAGGCAGGCAACATTCTGATGACTTACACAGAAGCGACCACCTTCTACTGAGAGTGGCTTGCACGCAGTGCATAATCATCGTGATCACGAACAGAGTGACGAATACGTGAGCAGTCCAGCTGGTCACATCTTCCAGAATATGCACATTATACTGGTAGTAAGCGTTTCTTCATCCGCGCGCTCGGGAATCAGGGTACTCACTGTACTCGTATGCTGTCCATGTAACAGTCTTTGTGCAGAAGTTGGCGCTGCCAACACGATTGTTATTATATCGACCTTTCAAGGTCAGACATCAGCCACGTTACGCTGAAAAACAGCGAGCCCCAGCGAAGTCGTATCGACGCGGCAATACGAGCCAGATGACTTACATACCGTAGGACGCGGCGATGTCAAGAGGGTAGGCGCATTATTTGAGCTGCTTGTACGGGACATCACCAGCTGCGTCATGCATCTAGGCTGTTTTTGTTGGCGCGGGCCGGCCTAACCAGCTGGCTGACAGCTTATGACAGCACAAAGCAAGATTCAGGAAGTTGTTAGACTAGTGGACCTTGAAAATGCTATGCAAGAGGACCTCAATGCGTCGAACAAAGGGCCCCGACTAAGCCGAATGATGGGGAAACTCTGGCAAGGAGGCTTTCCGGTACTGCCAAAGCTGGCTTCTACTGCCTACTAGAGACTACACTCGGCGTGCACGCCTTTCTATGGGCCCGCGTGCTGGAGCATAATGTAGGAAGAGCGTCTACAAGGGTATCGAGCCGCCTTACGATCCGGTCGCGATGCAAAGTTTATGCAGAGCCTTCCCGCTTGTGCTCGGCAAGAGCGACGGAGCTTCCGTTCTGATAGTCATCTACACTGTGTGAAGGAGCACGGGGGAGGAACCACATCGGGTGAACTATGTTGAAGACGGCGATGGAGAGGAAGACCATGAGACCGTCCAGGACGCAAAAGAGGGCCTCGTTCGAGATGATGGGGCCTGTACACAAGGAGACATTTCAGCCTCTAGCAATGGCTATTGTTCAATGGCTGGAGTTGCTCACCATCCCAACCATCCAAGAGCTCAATGCAACGGTAGATCGATCGTGCAAAGATCAAGATGGTGCTGAAAGCCATCGCCAGCATCAATTTCTCGGTTTTACGGACATCAGAAACCGAAACGGTTCCGTCGGGAATGACAATGAGAGGCTTTGTCTTGCGGAGGCGGAACTGCTTGACTGGTCGACGGGTGTGATATCTCCAGAAAATCTCGGCAAAGAGAAGAGAGTAGAGGATCTGCATTGGAAGAGGTATGAGCGCTAGTACTGTAGACGCATTCGCATTGCCTGGCGTCTGAATCACCATAACGACCAGTTGGATGAAGACACCTGTAAGGCAACATCAGTCCACCTCGATTGGAGGAAAGACAGGGTCGTAAGGCACTGACCTCCGACCATGACATCTGAGCCTCGCCTTGCGTCTTCCGAAGTGTCAGCTGATGCAGCCATGGCACCTCCTAGAGCCTGCACGACAATGGACAATAGGTCGCCAGTGACAAACACAATAGCATAGAACTTGGCGCTGAAACGACAATACTGGGGACCGAGGATGTTGATGATATAGGCGAGGAGGATGTACCACCCGGCCGTCAGGAAGACAGGTGCTGCAGCAAAGCATTTGTCAGTGGCCAGCTGCGGTGCGCGCGCTGAACCAGACTCACCGAAGATCAGAGTAGCGATCTGCATCCTGGTCATGTAGAAAGCATATTCATGAGCAAGCGATACTGGGAGTGCGTGCCCATGACAACCGCTGATCTCACATGAAAGCGTTGTACTCCGAGTACCAGTATCCCCCGCCGTTTGCAGCCCACTCAGTAGTCTTGTAGCTCCAGGATCGGCCAGCCCACTGCATAGCAAGGGCGATACAGTAGTATCTGTCAGCACGAGGATTGCTAAAGAGGTCAGAGGGGACAGACGTACTCCAATAGTCTCGGCCAAGGCGCACGTCGCAATGGTGGCTAGTGAAGAGGGATTTATGAGCGCTAAGCAGATTGTACGTGAGGAGTGTGGACATACGAATCAGGAACCATCTTTTGCTGATCACGCCTTGTACGACATGCAGGATAGTGACGATGCCGAATAGGATGACAAACAGGTAAGCAGTCCAAGCGGTGATGTCTGTCATGCACAGATTCAGCAAAGGCACGGTGCGCCGCGTATACTATGTGATAGCCGCACTGTAATTGTAGTAGGAATACTCGACACCCTCGCCCACGCATGGATTTGGCGAGCCGACGACAAAATTGAGTTCAGGGCCTGTTGTAGCGCAAGCGGAGCAGCGAGATATCGACAGAGGGCGATGCAGGGCCAGTCAGCGACGCGACCAGAACCAGAACCAGGACAAGCAGTGGGATAGCGGTGTCAACTGTGACAGCCACAGTCTTTGCAGGGCTCGGACACTCACAGAACGAGGGAGCACGTAGGTCGTCGCGCACGGACATGGCTGGAGTGGTGTGAAGTGACAACTAGAGAGAGAGAAGAGAGGCAGCTGCTGCACGCAATCTGCTCGGTGTGCGCAAACCTGAACAAGGTGTGATTCGCCTTGTCTATGATACCGGCGCGAGGTTCGGCCAGAGAGAAGCGACCGGAACCACAGACACTTCTAGTGTCCAAAGGTGAGCACCTGATACGACAAAGGGTGGGAATAAGACGGTCGATAGCCGAAGGCATCTTTTCCCGGTCTCGAAGCGGAACTTGCAGGCAAGCGTGCTTTTGCGGTTCGAGCCTGAGCGACCTGCTTCCCGACAAACAGCGCATCGCCTTTCGCATGCTCTCAGGCCTCAGTGATCCATGCAAGAAGATACAGGCCACGTAGGTGCATGCGACTCAAGCCAATGGCTGTGCAAGGTCAAGCGCATTCGGGCCGGCCTTTCAAGTTGACCTTTACGGACTGTTCGTTGTGGGCTTCATGCAAATCAGTCATCCGTCGTTTGGCTCTTGCTGCTGGGACCAAAAAGTCGACTTCCAGGGTGCTGCAGACAAGGAAGAATTCAATTCGATATCGTAGAACAAAAGAAAGGCTCGATGCGCTCCTCGAAGTCCAGTGACAGACCTCGATCACCTACCTTTGCAGTATCGGCAGTGAAACCACTAGAAGTGGAGGTGCTTTGGCGCTGCTGCACATGTCTTATGGTTCACAAAGGCGTATCTATCGCAATGCGAGATTGTGTCGATGGGCGATTTGCAGCTTCCTGGCTTCTCGGCTGAATGATGGACAGCACGTCACTTTCCTTGCCTCGAGTCGGAGCGACCTGCAGGCGAGCCTGAAATTCCACGTGCAATTGTCCGGACAAGAGTCAGAGGTTTGGAGCAAGAGGATGCTGGCCGTTGTATCAAAGGCTCAGTAGCATCGCAGGCACATGGCATGGCCAACGCTGGGCGGCCTTGCTGAGATGGGGTTTGGCTGGACACGCAAAGGTCCGCCAGTGATGCAGGCGCACGTGCTTCTTCTGCTCGGCCTTGTCGCCCGGGATCGTCAGCCCATTTCATGACCGCCTCACGGACCTGCAACTTTCTAGTCAACGAGAAGCTTGCGACCATCTCGAGAAGTAGGCAGCATGAAGCTTTTGGACCTCTTACCTGCTGCGCGACGTTATCGGCCAGCATCAGAAGGGTCGTGGCCTTCACCGAGAATCTCGGCCGAAACCAATTGTGGGTTTGAGGCAGGCAGTGTGGCCCAAAATCGATCTTCTTTCTCTTTCCTCCTCGTCAACATTGCTCGCACCGACAAGGTGCTTTGGATCATTCGTCACACCCTCCCCCATAAAAGCCTGTGGTCCCTCAAGTCTCTCTGTCTTGGTTCTGCTCCACCTCACAAAGACCACAGCACAGACTCAGCCAGCTTAGTCTAAAGGTCGACAAAAGCGCCACTACTTGCGAACCGGCTTGACTCGCATTCGAGGTCAACGACACCGTGTCAGGGCAGATCCATCACTTTCGAGGAGCCTCTCACCAGCATCTACGGCATGAGCAACCAGGACCCAGGCGCAGCTGATAGATGTAAGTCGTATTGTGTGCCAAGCACGCGCGTGAAGCCGGTGGCTGACGACACTTTGGCGTGTCACTGCCACATCCAGGCCCACTGTCCAATCCTACCAAAGGTAGCCCAAATGCATGCACCGGACAAATCGAGTACAACTTCTACAACTACAACATTCACGAATGGACAGCCGTCCTGTTCGTAGTCCTCTTCGGCCTCTCATCCCTAGTCCACCTCGCTCAGGGCATCAGGAGTAGACGGTGGTACCTCCTGGGAACGGTCTTCATCTGCGCCTTGACAGAGACTTTGGGTGTGAGTAGCCTCGTTACCTCCAGTTCCTGATGATAGAAGTTTGAGCTCTTTCTTTGATCCGCTACAGTGGTCTGCGAGACTCTGGTCGGCAGTTTCTACGGAATGGCTCGCCAACAATGGCGGTTTTTGGTACTCCAACAGGACTGCCTTCTTGATGCAGATTTCGACCTTGATGTGAGTTTCTCTCATTTCAGACCGTCGCCCATGTCAAACACCGCTGACTATCTTCTATCTAGTTTGTAAGCGTGCACAACGAAAGTGGACAAGATACACCATCCTAAAATTACATCCGCAGTGCACCAGCATTCTTGGCAGCGGGCTGGTACATCACTCTTGGGTACCTAATCAGACTCCTCGGCCCTCAGTACTGCCGATTCAATCCCGTCTTCTACTCTGTCACATTCGTTATCGGCGATCTGGCTTCTCTGATTGTTCAAGCCATTGGAGGAGGACAGGCGGCAGCAGCTGACACGCTGAAAGAAGCCAATGACGGAGCTCATGTCATGGTAGCAGGTCAGAGCAAAAGTCATTTTCCAGAAACGTCTTCCCTTTCACTGACTTGCTGCTCTGCTCGTTTCCTTGAAACAGGAGTCATCACTCAGATGTGCGTGTCATTCAACAGTTTTCTCTGCGCCATCTGGAAGCTGGGGTTGACGCTGCCCTCTTTACAGGGTTATCATGGTACTCTACTCTCTATTGCTTGCCGAGTTCGTCTGGCGATACTTTGCAGATAGGCCCGTGAAACCGCTTCGCATTTGGAAAACAAAGCCTGCTCAAGCTGTCCCTCGAGGCGTCGTTCCTGCCGGCGACGTCCAGAAGTCCAGGGTCCTTATTGGGGCCATGGTATTCTCGACAATTCTCATATTCGTTCGTTCCATCTGTGAGTCATTCATGATCCTACATTGAGTCTACTGTTGCAACTGACTGCGGCCTCTTCCCACCTGCGCTAGACCGAGTGATTGAACTCCTCGATGGCTGGAACGGACCCATCATCTCCGATGAGATGCTCTTCTGCGTTCTCGACGGCTTGATGGTCTTCCTAGCCACCGCTATCTTCAATCTCATTCACCCTCTGTGGTTCTTACCTCACAAGACCGACGACCATTTTTACGAAAGCAAGGACGGGACGCAAACTCCCAATTTGGCAGCAAGTGGCACTGCCAGTCCGCCTGTTTAGCAAACGTATTGGCGATCTTTGGCTGCGGAAGCGACTTGGCCTCTGCTCCTGGAGGCTCGCGGATGGCTTGACTCTTGGATGTCAAAGTTCCCAATTGTTTAAGATGCGTAAGCATAGACATTTTCAGTACGGCTGTTTCATTAGTGTATGTAGCAAATCGCATTAGATAACCCGGCATCGCGTGCAAGTCCATGCTTTGCTGCGGACAATGGCAACAGGTTGGAACAAGGACACATGAATCCTTACAGGGCTTCTAGCCTATGGACCTCATCAGCGGGTATCATGATAGAGCGGGCGGGCAGGCAGAAGAGCGAAGTGCTCAAGAGGCCCATCCTTGTCTCGCTGCCTCGATGAGAGCACCAGTGTCGCCTTGCACACTGTACATCTTGATTCCCATCAAGCCCTTGCTTTTGGCCCACTTGGCCTTGGCCCTTAATAGAATCTGGGTTGTCGTAAGTCACGAACAATCGCGTCTTGCTGTTGTACAGGAAGGGGGATGCCGTTGTCTCGTCCCAATAATACTTGAAGCCGTTCATGGGAGATTTGCCGTCAGCGCCTGCGTAGTCTGCGACGATATCGGGATACTATGACGCTTGTCAGGGAAGCCCTCGGAAAGATCAGATAGTGCTAAACGCTTACGTTGACAATGCTTGCAGAGTCTCGCCATACTTTGCATCCGTCTTCACCTTGCTTGTCATCTTTGCCGACTTTAACACTGCCTAAATTTGGGCTGTCGGGCGATGTCTTGGGCATCTGCTTTGGCCGGTACGCTAGTTAACCACCTGAACCGGTCGAAAGGTCCTTGTTCGCTTCCAGAGTAGTCTTGAAGACCTTTCCATAAGTGGGCAGAGCGAGTTGAATCTTGTCAGCGGGAACCTGAGCGGTCTCCAACCAGTATTTCATCGACGAGGCGATTGACATCTTTTGCTCGTCTGGCGCATTCTTGTCATCGAGTGGCGCATTGATGCCCGTGTTCTTCTTGTAGTTGCTAGCGATATCGTGTTGCATTACCGCGATGTAGTCAAGGGCACCCTCGGCAACAAAAGGCCTGGCGTCTTTGAGCTTCTCATGGTTTCCGTCAGACAGACCATTCTAAAGAAGAGCGCAAAGTCACTGATGGAGACCTTTACAAATACTATCTTCCTTTAGACGTACCACAGGAAAGGCCGCAGTCAGAATAGGCTTCTTGTTGAGCGCCTTTTCCAACGCCGGTCTGAGAACCTACAGGAAGTCATGCGCGGATCAGCTGAGCAGACTTTGGATTGAGCAAAAGCGAACAAAACTCACTTTGATGAACGCCAGCAGATTTGCAGTGTCATCGGCATGATATTCGAAGCAAGTGTTGCCCTTGTCCCAGGAGACATCGTTGGCATCCGCGGGCTTGCCATTTGGAAAGGTCCAGTCGATGTCTACTCCGGCGAAACCGTTGTCTTTGACAGTCTGCGCTACCTGCTCTGCGAATTTCTTCCTCGACTCAGCTGTTCTGGTGAGAGACGAGTACTGGGAACAGACTCAGCCCCTGATGTCAACCAACAGCGAGTGTCAGGGACTCACATATCTGGACCCTCCCCATCCACCGATAGCAAGCAGTGGCGCGGCATCAGGAGCTTTAGACAGAGCTGGAGTGAATACCTTGTCTGGCTTCCCATCGGAGAACGCAATGCCGTCTGAGGTGGTGACAGCTCCAAAGAAGCTGAGCTCATCATACTTGGCGAGTGGAGCATCGCCAGCAGAGGAGCTCCAGCTCGTAAAGTATCCTGCGAAGACGCCCTTTGATACAGGCGCAGCCAGGGTAGACCTAGCGGTCAGAGTAGCGGAGAACACCAAGGCCAGGTTATGCATTCGCATGATGCTGATTGTACGAAGCGTAATGGGGTAGGAATTGGATTTGTTCACAAAGTGAAAGTGGCGAAAAGGGATTGTGTATGCTTGAGTGCTTGTGCGTCTGATCAGAATTCGTGCCGAAAGAGGGCAAGTGTTAGTTGAGTAAGAAGACAAGCTGCATAGCCGCCTTCAGCAGTGCTCATGAGTTGTAGTGCAGAGCCTGGTCAAAGGGACAGAGGGCATTTCCTCGAGCCGCAGCTCGGGCGAGGGCCCGTTCGTTCCCTAGCCTTCTTAGCCGATGGAGGGCGGGCGATAAGAAATGGATCATTGGCGTTGAGGCGTGTAGCTTGACCCTGGGACTAGTCAAGTTCCCACACGAGGGTACTCGCCGAAGATTCAAGGTGATGGTCGGGCTGTCAAGCGATCAGGGAGACCAGCAAAGCGTACCGGAGCCTTCTGCGGGCTACAGTGCATTTGTGCTCGAAGAAAAGTCAAATGCTTGAAGACGCAAGTTATCACCAGACGTCGGCAGTGAGATGCGTTGTGGAGAGGCAGTGATGTGGCTGAAAATGCTGAAACTTTGGACACTTTGTACAGCATGAAATGAAAGCATCTGCCGAGCGCGTCCCTCTGCCAGAGGATGGATTCGTTGGACGGCCATTTGCCTTGGCATCACAGCTTGCTTGTCCTGCCAGACTGTGCTTCTTCCTCTTCAGCAACTCTTGTCGCCATTCTTCCGAGCGGCTTGAAGCCTTTGGCGACTGTTTTGGCCTCTTCTGAACTGGCTTGTTTCGTGACGACTCGAGCCGCTATGCCTTGAATGATGACAGAGAGTCGGAACATGGAAAAGGATACCGCCACGCGCCATCTTGGGATGGGATAAGGTCGGCCCACTGTCTTGCAGTACAGCTGAACCAGATCGTCTAAAGGTGGAACTGCACCTTCTGACGGGGGCAAGTCCCTTTGTGTTAGGAAAGCAATGACAGATCAGCATCAGCACTGGCAGTAGTCAGTTTACGAATGGCTCACTTAACACCCATTAGAATGCTGTCTTCGAGCCCTGCCGCTGGAAGGTCGTATGGCTGCAGTAGATTTGCGAGATCGGATAGTGGGTGTCCCTGAAAAATATCACAGACGCACATTCAGATACTCGAAGCAATGACGAGCTTACCAATTGTTTCCACTTACCAGCGTTGAGAGCTCCCAGTCCAGAACTGCTATGACCCGCACTTCCGTAGGGTGATAGATCTTGACGGGCAGTCAGCGGCTGCTCAACACCAGATGATAGTTCTAGTATCGCGGAGACCTACAAAGTTGTCGATCTTAAAGTCTCCATGGACGATGGTGAGTTCGCCTTTTGGGCAGTTCTTGGCGTACCAATCGATAAGCCACTTGACGTTCGGGATTTCGCCTACTACTTCGCCATTCTCTTCATTCTTGACGCTCGCTTGAGCCTGGGACACTTTGCCCAGAGAGCGAATCTGACGAGGATAAAAATCGCTATGGGAGCCATAGTCGCCCAAGCCAATCTTCAGCGGATCTACGCGATGTAATTTCGCAAGTGTCTCGATTGCACTTTGCCATGCTGCGCGCTTCTCGTCCATCGACTTGAGTTCTGGCATGCGAATGTCTCCAAATATCCGGCCTTGTACGAATTCCATGATGTAAAACGGTGTTCCGATGACATCGTTGTCTGTGCAGCTGCCGGCCAGGCGTGCGGAGTATTAGCATGTCAGTGTGCATGCTCGGGACAGGGAAGCAAGGCCTCGAGGTGCACGTGTGGACGCTCACAGACAGTAGACCTTCGGAACAGGCACATCTGTATGCTCCCCAACGGCTTTGATGATCCGGTATTCGCGCTCTACAGCATGGGCTGTCTTGGAAAGCAACTGTCCGGGCGGCTTCTTTCTCATGACATATTTGACGCCTTTGCTGTCTGTTAGGAAGTAGGTCGGGTTTCTGCAAGGTTTAAATGGCAATCAGCGAAATTGAAAGCTGTCCAGACCTGCCAAAGTGGCGATGATGAAATTGCGGGCCTCCGCATTGACCAACTCACGACTGTCCAAACTTGAACTGCTTTACATCGATGGGCAAGCTGATAGCCGACACCTCCTTCTCGATGTATTTGGACTAGTGTGTGCAGCATTTCGGTCGACAGGGAGCGCAACAATTAGCGTTTCAACGGTCAAGAAGACGCGGGAGGGTGGTTTGACAGGAAGTGAGGAAAGAGAGTGCAGGTCAGCGTTGGCACGTTCCGACTCGGAGTGAGGGGGGCAGCGCGTACAAGCGAGTCGACGTCTATGCCTTGACTGCACGAGTGAATACATGGAAGCTATCAGTCTTGTGCAGCCGAGAGGGAGGCTGCTTCCATGGCCGGGCCTGCACGCACCGGATAGCCGAAGTCGAGGTAGCAATGCCTGGCTGCCGCCTGAAGGCCATGACTGGCAGGACTTTCCTTCTTCTGGCTGAGCGAGGCGACCTTCACAGCTGACACGGTGTACCGTCTTGCCAATGTCTCGTTGCCCTGTAGGTCCGCTCTGCACTTTTGGAGGTTGTGCGCTGGTTAGAGCTGTGGAAAGCCAGGGCAAGGCCGCCACACGCGGCTACCGCACGCGTGCAATGATGACGCTGACGGTAAGCAAAGCAGGCACTCGTGTTGCACATGGACCTTGTGACGGCCCTGTCCACCAGTACGACACGTCCTGACCCATCAAAGGACAAGCGCCGGCTCGCATGGCCAGCGCGAGCCACGCCACCAGCGCCGCCTGCCCTTTGAAGGCAGCGTGGCCATGACCGCGGTCTCACTCTGCCCAGCCTCGACCGTTGCAGTCGAGAGCACTACACGCACAATAACAGCGATATAGTCATCGACGAGAGATTCACCCATCACGCGCACCATGCCCAAGGAAAGGTAAGCTGTCACCGCTCAACGAACCCACCGCCGCAACAGCGTGATCTCGCTTGGGCGAGATAGGCTGAGACTGGCAAACCGCACACAACAGCTACAAGCAGAGTCCGCCGCTGACATACTGCACACAGACCCGCGCCCGTTGGCACCTCGAGCAACACCACACCCTCTGGCCGTCCGGTGCCCCCGCGGCAGCGCAAGATTGCTCTGCTCGGCTCTCGCAGCGTGGGCAAGTCCAGTCTGGCAGTCCAGTTCTGTGATGAGCACTTTGTCGACTCGTACTATCCCACCATCGAGGAGCAATTCAGCAAGGAGTTCAAGTATAAGGGAAAGGAATACCTCCTCGAGATCCAAGACACGGCCGGGCACGATGAGTTCTCCATACTGAATCCAAAGTATGCCATCGGCGTCAATGGCTACATTATCGTCTACTCTGTAGCCTCGAGAGCCTCCTTCGAAATGGTGCCCATCATCAGAGACAAGATTCTTTCCTACTCTTCCGTCGAAAAGGTGCCACTGTGCATTGTCGGCAACAAGAATGATCTAGAGGTGCAGCGGTAGGTTTCGTCGCCACCAGTCAAACCTGAGGCTGTTCCAAAACACCCCAGCTCTTCACCCAAAAGTGCAACCACTGACCAACGCCATTTCCTTGTCTCTTGCCAGAACCGTCAAGACCGAGGAAGGACAAGCTCTAGCGAAGAAATTCGGCTGCGCATTCACCGAAGCCTCGGCCAAGCACAACGACAACGTCGCCAACGCTTTCCAGCTCGTCGTCATTGAGATTGAGAAGGAGCTCAATCCAGAGAGCGCAAAGACTACTTCTAGCGGAAAGGAGACCTGGGGCGGGTGGTTCAAGGGCATGTTTGGCTCGGGAACCGGGACCTCGCCGAGCAATTGACGATCTATCGCATCCTCTTTGACACCTGAACGTGCAAGACGTGCTTGCTATCTCCTCAAGAAATTGTCACCGCGCGCCGTATTTCACGCACTACCTTTTACCGCAGTCCCGCTGCCCATCTATCTGCTTGGCCTCGTTCTGCCTGCCAATCTGTTTCCTGTAGCTTAGACGTTTCCCATCAAATACCCTCAACAGGCAATCTTCAATTCTACACGACTCTCAGCAACTGACAAGGTAGTCACCGCTATCACTCTGGCCCTGCATCATGTCCACTATTGCTACATTGCGAGACTGTTGCACACATTCCTCGCCAATCCAATGACTGCTGGCAAGTGTTTTCTACGCCTCTACTGTCGGTCTAAGCAAGCCTCGACTGAAGGCTTGCACAATTGTCTCGAATCTATGACCCCCATCCATCGATTCTTCCTCGAGTTCCTGCAAGAAAAGGTCGTGTCGATCTCTCAAGCTCTCATTGTTTGCCCTGATCTCCTTCACGACGCCTTGCGAGGTCGCACATGTAGGACAAGAAGCCTCATTGTCAGCAAGACACCGTTGGTGGTACGAATGCTTGCACATGAAATGGACAGCTGGGAGATCGAGCGAGCCTCCACATGCACTGCATCGGGTGACCTGGAACACCCTCGGCGCGTTCGGGTCTGAAAGCTCCTTGATTTCTTGTTCCTTCCGGCCTAGGTCGGCGCGATACGACTCGACGAGGGACCGGTCTGCATCAAGCTCTTCCTCTTCGCTGACGATCTGCTTTCGCAGATACTCCTTGACCATGCCTACCGTAGTCACTCCGCTCTTGCTCAAAGCTTGAACAACCGCAATTGGAGGCATGATCTTTTCCTTGCTGACGTAGTCGAGAATACGCATCAGGTCCTCTTGATGCTTGTTGAGAACCGAGGCAGATGAGGTGAGGTACCGAAGCACAAGTGGGTACAGATCGTGATTGCCTTCAGGACCGTATTGTTCCAACGCACGCACCACTTCGGTAGGAGGTGTTCGAGGCGCGTCTCCGTCATTCGGAAGCGCTTTTTCTGGATCCTGCGACATCCAGAAGCGCAGTATTTCTTCATACATGCCCATCCTATCGTAGATGGCGAGTATGCCCGGCACGAAGTCGTTCATCGTGCAGACCAGCAAAGCCTGTGTTGCGTCCAGAGTATGAGATGAGTCCTCGTCTTGTATTGTCTTTAAAGCTTTGCTGTGCAGCTGTGCTCTGTCTGCCTCGGAAGTATGTGCAGAAGCAGCCTGTGCTAGGTACAATTCGATAAGAGTGTTCCAGATCGCTTCTTTCTCACGATGCTCCTGCTCGCTGACATGTTGATGGCCGACCGAGTCGTCCTCCAGCTCAGTGTCCCTCCGTGCCGTCGAGCTGCTGCTGAGAGACCACCGCCGCGCTGATAAAGTTTCCAAGAAACGGATGAACTGCGTCGGTGCGTCCACAAAGTGCGCAAAAAACTGCCGCATTTCAGGCAAGTCTTCTTGCCTTGGTGCAGTTTCAGCAGCCTTGCCGGCACTCGCCAGTTCGCCCTCTTGCTTGGAGTCCCCTACAGTCAAGGTACTCGCTTGCCGTTCGCGTCTGGCCTCTGGACCACGCGCTGTCTTGGCAGCACCTGGCGAAGCAGTGTCTGCCCGATCAGGAACTGCGGTTGATGGAGCCGGCGATGCCTTGTTAAGCGCAAGGTACGATAGGTACGAGCTCTTCGCCGGCTTCGCGGCCCCATCTTTGTTTCCTGCTGCCTCATCCTCTTCCATACTGTCAGGCTTGTGAAGAGTGCCGCAGCAGAGATCGATGAGCAAATCCGTCGTCTCCTGCGGGAGATTTGCTAACAAAGTCTTGCTGTACCGTTTCAGATTTATTTCTGCGCTTTCCAAGTCCAATGTCCGAATGTACTTGACAGCATCTTTCCATTCTGAGCGATCTTCAATCTGAATGCGCAAATACTCCTTGGGTTCTCCATACGTTTTTGCCAAGAACACGGCATGCTCAAAATAGCCAGCTTGTCGACACACCCGAATAGCGGTTTCCAGATCGAAAGGCAATTCGCCGTTTGGCCGTGGGGCTGAGGCCTTGATGAAAGAATCCAGTCTCGCTGTGTCCTTGAGCTTGGCGTAGCAATTGAGAAGGAGAGTGGTGATGTCCGAATTAGCTAGGCCTTGTTCGTGTAGCTCTTGCAGGTACGATGTCAAGTTGTTGATGCGCTGACCATCGAGGAATTTTCGAATAACGTAGCTGGGTTGCACACCGCCAATAGTCTTGATGAATTGCTGCATAGCGTTATCGTAGTCACCTTTCTGATAGAGGTGATCACCATACTTCCGATAAACTTCGGCGATCTCGCTTTCTTCCAATCCGCTGGTGCGTGCCAAACTGACGGCCAGGAGATCTGACGGGGGTGGTTCAGACGACACAAGCTTGCGCAGCTAGTGCAATCAACTCACAGAGGTTTTTCGAGTATAGAACACCCAATTTCTCGGTAGTTGATCGCTCGACGAGACGGTTGAGTTTACTGTCGTTTGTGAGGACAAAGATGTCGCCCCATTCGCAAAAGACGTCTCTGACGCCCTCTGGAAACGCTCCGGAGTAGGCGACAAACTTGTTTTCTGGGTCAAAGATGGTGACTTTGGAGATATCGGTGGTCGTATCGTATGATGGCGCGGCTGCAGCCGCCCGCTGGTCTCGAACATAGTTGCGAACAGTTGCTGATTGTGATGCAGCGGTCGGCATGAAGGGCGGCGAAGTGATAACGAGGTAGTTCATGTATGACGCTATTGCAGATTTGGATCCTTCGTAGAAATATGATTGACCTCTGCCCTCTGTGCCGTAAACAAGTATCGCCTCTTCCTTGGCAAGGACAATCTCGCCACTGGACAGCATGGCGGTACAGCCCAATGACGTGCCCACATCGTCCAGAACACTTGCATGAGACGATGATCCGGACAGCGTCTTGCCATTGGGTGTCATGGTGTGTGTGAGTATTTGATGCGTCGTGACAATGAACAAAGTAACGTGGTTCGTGCCGGGCGGAGGTGCCGCGGCGCCAGTACCAGGGTCTCCTCTGCCTCCGGGATTTGTGATGGTATTGCGGTACGCAGGGAGATCCGAGGAAGCAGAGTAGAATGCGAGACCAGTCACGGGGTTTGAAGGCGAAGAGTGCACCAACTTTGGTTTTGGCAGTCCAGCCGGGGTATTGATAGCGCTTGCGGAAGCAAAAGCTGATCCCGTAGAGGCAGACTGGATGTATTGGTCTAGCTGGCGCATGAGCAAGACAGTGCCATCGGCATACCCGACCGCAACAAGGGCCAGTGTGGCGGTTATTGCGAAGCAGGAGACAGGGTGAGACCGGCTCAAATTCGGGTGGACAACGCGACCAGATGCCAGCAAACGCGGCGAATTCGATTTCTTGTCTTCGTGACGCAGACTCCAGACCTTTAAGACTGGATGTGGAGATGCCTCTTCCTCCTGTACACGGAGCAAACAGAATGTAAGCCCGCGTGAGCTTGAAGCACCACAGCCTGATCAGAAATACCTACGCCTAGAGTTGTCAAGACTCCCTTTGCCCCTGCAAATTTCATGTGCGTCACTCGTCCGTTCTCGTGGGCCAGCCATGACCTGGTGACGTCGAGGTCTGGGTTGCATAGGTGCACTTGGCCATGGATGTCAGCCACCACGACAATGCCCTGGCCGGCTGTGATGGTGCTGATCTCAGCTGAAGACTGCAGAGCACGACTCGTATCAGCACGCAGGTTTCCTCGTATATGAACGAAGCGCCATCGAACCTTGAACACCTCCGGCGTCTTGCCTGGGTCCAGGCGGTCGCTGACGGCCTGAGCATGGAAGAAGCTGAAAGTCCTCCACTGGTCAACGAGAAAGACAGGATCAGATTGTATCGTCGAGCATCTCTAACAGGTACGTACTGCCGGCGCCGCGCTGCCCGCGCTGGTCATCTGAGAGATGCTACCAGTTGGGGACTGATCGAGGACGGCGAAGCTCGTCAAGGGCAATTCTCGCCTTTTTCAAGCTCTCGACAATCCCGCACGCCGACCCGTCACAGTCAAGCAATACCTTGACAGCACCTCACAATGGCCAAGACAGTGCAGCCGTAAGTACCCTCAATCTGGTGTCCGCCGAGGCCGGTCACACCCGCCCTCGACACGCTTTTGGGGGAGAATCCACAAATTAACATGGGCAAACAACATACAGGAGAGCCCGCTATGCGCCAACATTCAAGGCCGCTTCGTTCAACGTTGCTGGCATCACACCGTCAGTGACAACGCGCTGGGTGCCCATTCTGGGCGTTTGGGGAATTGGAGCAGTAGCGGCACTGGCGCTCTACGCTTCGGACATGTGAGCAGCTTGATGCCTTCCAGCGCTATTCCACATGTTTGGCTCACCACATGCTCGTTCATAGTCCTCGCTTCAAGACAGATGTCCTTGACAAGGTTCCCGTGGTCCGCGAATACTGTATGTGAAATGGCATTTACGAATCTTGGCCCTGCGGATAGGCTGGCGGAGCTTCTGCTGATTTGCCTTGTTCACAGTCACGGACAAGACGCCAGAATCCGACAAGCCATTGTATGTTATGGATAGACTTCCATGTCAAGGACAGCGGCTGACAGGTCTCTTCAAACTCCAGCTAAACGGCTTCTCATCCCTTCTACTTTGGGGGTTGCGACCTTGTTGCAACCGCCGTCATGTGCTAGAGCAGGTGTTCCATCAGTACAGGGCCTGAAGCAATATGATTGCGATGATATTCTTTTGCAAGTGCATTTGCCGAGACAACCAGAACAAGGCCGTACACAAAACGCTGCCTGCTTGGTCAAGCCCGTTTCCTGCATGTTGCCACTGACTCTTCGTGACTGAAGAAGCTTTGTGCACTTGGGACAAAAGGAGCCACCTGTCTGCATTCGATGGCTCTGTGTTTGTAATAGTAGATTATTCCCTCCTATCCGTCTTCTCGTAGCGATTTGCCTGCGCTGGACATGCTTGTCTGACTGGCTTCCATTGCTACGCTTGACCTCGTTTCGACTTCAGTCGCCTACACAATGTCGATAAACATGGATCCAGAACGCAAGCGAAGGCAAGCGGAAGCATATCGGCTGCAAATCTGGGGCGCAACGGAAGTGAGCGCCTGAAAGAGCTACGCGTTCATTGACGCGACCGATCACCTACCGTACAGCTGATATCCTCGCTGCAGGGTGCAATGAGATGGACAATGTACGCTCATCCGAGTGGATATCCACAAGGAGCCTCTGATGCCACATAAACAACATCCACCAAGCGGCTGATGCTGGCGATTCTTCAGATATGGACTGATCTGCACTACCACACTTCATCATACATGGCCTTGGTTTCGGCGGCAAACACTAGCTGGCAAAGGCTTCATAGTGTCTTCCTTTACGATTTTCGGCGTGAGGATTTGCTCTCAGATTGCAGTACCTTTCATCCGAGCTAACACTCCCCGCCTCGACAGCTTGTGACGTGGGCTGACCATTATCTGATATCCTACGAGAGGGTATGTCGTTTCCGTGGTCTAAAGTCCGAATAGGGCTTTGCTCAATCATCTCTGGTTCAACAGGAGGAACGGCAGAAGAACGAAATACTCCGAAGAGCGGCTCAGCATAGTATAGCCAAGTCAGGAAAAGTGGCGAGCGAGCGCGAGATACAATCATGGATAAAGGCGAATCGCGAAAGCGAGACAGACAAAATAGATGCAGCAAGTATACAAGCGCAGCAATGAGATCTACGAGCCAAGGCCCATCGATTGACCATAGTTGCACTTCTACATGTCAACTGTTTGCCTCAAGCCCCTCTTCAAGGATAGTCAAAGAGCTGACCACGATACAACTGGCCCGTCTCGCTGTATTCCTGCTCCCTTCGGACAATGTGCGTTTTCCGCACCTCGTCGTAGCGTTGATAGCAGCGTTGCCAGTCGACATTGCCCCAAAAATTGCGGATATATTCCTCCTTGCCGCAAATGCCGTAATCAGGGATGTAAACGTGTGGCTGCAAGCTGAGGCAAAGGATAGGGTGGATGGACTTGAACCGCTCGGCGTCGGAGCGTGGCGTGGGGCTGCTTGCTCCTGCGCCGCTGCCCATGTCGGGGGGAATGTAATTTTGTCGCTGAGCGGTCACAGCGGTCATATGGTAGGCACGTCGTTGCATGAGATCGCCGAATGATGCAGTGGACGTGGGGGATTGTTGAGCTCCTGTTGCTGAGGCATTACCACCCTCTTGCGCGGTCGCAGGCGATGCTGCCACATCAGAGTCGATGGGCGCGTTTTCGGCAGCAGCATCGGGGTCGTGCTTTATGAATTCGAATTCAGACTCCTTTGCGCTGTGCACTGTGCCTTGGACGAGTACAGTTCCTGCGCCGTATGTGCCTACGACGGCCAGATTGTCTACGGCATCCATAACGAGCCAGACATAGCCCGAGCCGAACATGCCCATTGCATACGATGAGAAGTAGTCGATGAATGAGGTGGGCGAGCCAAAATTGGCGGAGATGGCACGGCTGATCTCACTCTCTTGCAGAGGTTTGTCCGGATTTGGCGTCTAGAAGTGTTATATGATGCAAACAGCATGTGGATCAGCACCTTGCTGCCTCGTAGGCAAAGACATAGCAGCGCCACTCACAAGGCATGACAGGAAGTAGGCGTTGTTGAGAGCTTCGGACGCATAGGAAAAGATCAGAGCATCGTTTCTTGTCTTTGCAGCATCCACAACTGTTCTCGCAACGCTCTTGTTCTCGTACGAAGTGCCTGCAGGACGAGCGATTCCGTACAAATTGTTTCGTCTCAGCTTTCAACCTGGAAGTATTGCGTGCAACAAGCCTGCACTCACCTCGAGCCAGGTCATTGAGCTTGTCAAGACAGCCCTGATGCCACTCGATAGCAGTGCCTTTGAGGGCCTGAGGCGACAGGAAAGGCTGAGCGCCAGCTTCGATGCTGTATGGCAATCTAGGCCGAGAGTGAACTTGGCGAGTCTGAATCCGACTCGCGCTCCGCTTGATGGCGCAGGTGCAGGAGCTGAATATACGACCAGCAGCAGAGGTCGAGGCTGCCATATTGGGTTTTGTGATAGGCTTCTGGCTCCGTTCGTACCAGAGGAGGGAAACGCCATGGGAACTTTTGATCACTCTACATAGTGCAGGCGATCGTGCTCTCGCGAGTCGAAGTGCGCAGCTTGCGGCTCAGACAACACCCCACCCAAGTACTTCATCGCTGCTGGACTCGCTATGCCACCCAAAAGCGTTCCTCGCAAGCCGTCCTCGGCTATTGCAGCTCCAGCTGGTCTCACGTCTGTGAACTTGTCGAAAACGGCCTCGAGCGCGACGTCCCAACTATGG
Organism: Cystobasidiaceae sp. HBUAS51001; assembly: GCA_003351005.1. NCBI lineage: Eukaryota > Fungi > Basidiomycota > Cystobasidiomycetes > Cystobasidiales > Cystobasidiaceae > Cystobasidiaceae sp. HBUAS51001. The sequence continues at coordinate 401,587 of KZ857215.1, read as the reverse complement.
CGCACATACCAGCAAGAGACAGCACCACGCTTGAAGCTCATTGACTCTTTCATGGTCTTCGTCATGCTCTCTGGTGTCGCGTGTTTCGCATACTGCCTTCTCATCACCGACTTCCCGTTTAATGCGTTCCTTGGCGCGTGAGTCGCGAACGCATCACTGCCGCGCATCACGAGACACACATTGCTGTCCAGGAGACTGACCGACATTCATGGACAGGTTCGCGGCGTGTGTAGGGCAATTCGTGCTCTTGGCGAGTTTGCGGTCGCAAGTCAATCCCGACAACAAGGCAACCTTCCCAACGATATCACAGGAACGGTAAGGCGCTATATGATCAGCCAGCATCAGATCGAGACTGAACATTGGTACGCTGTTGACAGGGCTTTTGCGGACTTTGCATTCGCAAGCATAGTCTTGCACTTCTTCGCCTTCAATTTCCTCGGGTAGACGAATACAGACAACATGATTTCAGTAGCCAAAAGGCTCCCATTGTAGCATGAACATCGTTATGCGGGTGCGGATGGTGCAGGGTCACGGATCACTGCTAGACAGTTCCTGCGCTGATCAGCTCACAATTGCTGAATGATTGCAATTGCTCGGGACTCACTGACCAGCAAGCATGCGAGCAAAGCGAGCCGGATGCCGGCTATCGCTTTCTCTCGAAAAAGGCAGAACGCGACAGCATCACTACTGATGCATCGAACACCCATTCTCCAATGCTTGAAGCGCGATGTCATATTACACATCATCAAGCAATGTTGAGGGTCGAAAGCAGAAAGACAGCACCCTTACTCAAGATAGCTCCTGAGGAAGGAGTTGACATCGTTGTTCTTGGTTGAATCAGATTTAGCCCTGTACAAGCAACAAAATGTCAGAAGATTGGATGCCGCGCAATGCAACTATTGTGCACTACGTGTCTTGCGTTGCTGACGCACGTGAGTCCAGTCGTCCGCCGTATACCAGCAAGCACGGTCGATATCAGAATGGCGTCAAGCGTGTAGTGCATTACCTGCAGTCAGTATGTCGTTAGCATTGATGTGGTTTCAGCGACACTCTCTGGTCGTGACTGCCTCACCCGGCCGAGCATGCTGGCTCCACGCGGCTGACCAGGAGGATGGGGATAGGGTCGGGCCTGACTGCAGGGTGGACAGCCTTGGCCCAAGAGCAGTACCAGACGTGGCTGATGGCTCTTCTTAGCGGTAAAATTGTGCTTTGTCCAACCGTCGTCTCTTCGTGTGCCGGCTGATGCGCCCAGCGTGATCGGTCCTGGTGGTCTTCGCCAAAAAGCAAAGACGCACAGGATCCACCGCTTCTGACCTAGACACTCAAGCGCGGAGGCGGCAAGTCGAGCAGTATGGCGACCTCTCTGTCGGCGCTCTTCCCCTTGACGGCGCCAGTCCCCTCCGTCTTGACAACGCCAGACTTGGTGCCAGTGTCAGAGCTTGCGCTCGAAGTTGATCTCGTGCGGTCAGGCGCTTCCAACTTCTCGCGGTGGATACATTACATCAACAATGTGCAGGCATCTGTCCTGCAGGCAGAGAAGGATGCACGGGGTACAGCGCAGCCGCAGGAGCTTGCGCTGCTCGGGCAGAAGCTGTCCACTCCTGCTGGTCGGAGAGGTCTGCAGAGGTTGACGGACCTCTACGAGCGTGCGCTGCAGCAATTCCCTTCGAGCTACAAGCTGTGGAAGCAATATCTCGACATGCGGTGTAGCTACGTCCTCGGAACACCTAAGCGCAAGGTCAACTTCAAAGCACCCAAGAAAAAGCGAGGTTCTGGCGAAGATGCTGAAGACGTCGGAGGCACCGAACTTATGCTGAAATACCTGAATGAAGGTGTTAAAGATCCAGACAGCGGAGAAATTGGACCAGAAGTGTCCGAAAACGAGCGAGACGTGGAGGCGCAGTGGGAGAATGGGCTGGACGGGGTTATAGGCGCAGAAGAATGGCGCTCTCTGGCTGGCACTTTCGAACGAGCACTTATGTGGATGCCACGGGTTAGCTTGCCCACTACATTGATTATCCAGAGTGACACACATGCTGACGCTGTGTCTGAAATCGTAGATGCCCCGAATCTGGCTCAATTACCTGAATATCTTCCTTCATCCCTCATGTCCATCTTTCTTGATACATTCGCACGCTCGGCGATCCTTCGACAGGGCACTCCGTGTTCTTCCCAAACCTTTACATGAGCGTGTATGGCGGTTATACCTCAAGTATGCTCAAGACGTGGCAGTGCCTGCGGTGTCAAGCTTTATATTCCGGCGGTTCCTCAAGGTCGACCTGTCTCTGACGGAACACTATGTCAAATTGCTGCTGGCAGGCAACGCTGCCGGTACCACCCGTCCTTTGGAGGCGGCCAAGCTGTTATTACGCCTAGCGCGATTAGCGACGGACGGCAAATACAAGAGTCCAAACGGAAAGAGCCCGCACAATCTGCTTACGGACTGGCTAGACGTGGTCGAAAAGTACGCAGAAGACGTCGGTATCTCGGACGAGGAGGCGCAGGAGTGGATGGAACAGAGAGCTTTGCGGGCTGAGAGAGAAGAGGCAGAGCTCGACAAACGGCAGAAAGAAAGTGAAGAGCAACAGAGCCAGGCTGTCAACGGTCAGGATGCTACCGCCGACGGACAAACTCTGATGCGCTTTGCCGGGCCGCCGACAAATACAGATGGTCAACGGCATGCAGATGACCGGGCGGCGGGCGAGATTGCAGCTCGGCGGGAAGCGGAAGAGTACATGGATGCGACAGACCCCAAACGCTTGGATGTTGAGGACATTATCCGCCGCGATGGCTTGTCAGTCTACAAGGATCAAGCCGGCCGCCTGTGGAATGGTCTGGCGACCTATTGGATCAAAATGGGCGACTTTGAAAAGGCCAGGTCAACGTTTGAAGAAGGAATGAGCAGCGTAATGACCGTGCGAGATTTCACGCAAGTATTCGATACATATGCCGAATTCTACGAGAGCTCGATTTCGGCACTGATGGACGCTGTTGCGGAAGAGGAGGAAGGTAGCGAAGAGGCGAAAGAGACAGAGGCCGAGCTTGATCAGCAAATGAAAGACTTCGAGTCACTCATGGACAGGCGACCTTTCCTGGTCAATGATGTGCTCCTGCGCCGTAATCCAAATGACGTACAGGAGTGGGAGAAGCGCATTGCGCTTTGGGGGACGAACGATGATGAGGTGCGTCTTGGAACAGTTCCTTGCTGGCTTACGTGACGCTGACATAGACGCTTATACAGATACAAACGACATACGAGTCAGCAGTCAATTCTATCACGCCGCGCAAAGCCATCGGCGGTCTCCATCGGCTGTACATCAATTATGCCAAATTCTTCGAGGAAGGAGGCTCCGCTGCGGAAGAGGAAGACCGTGCTGAGCGAGACATCCCAGCAGCGCGTAAAGTGTTCGAGAAAGCCATCAAAGTCAACTTCAAGCGGGTAGATGAGCTTGCCGAGGTTTGGTGTGAATGGGCAGAGATGGAAGTTCGCAATGAGAATTATGACGACGCAATCAAAGTCATGCAACGAGCGACGAGCACTACCAACATGGATAAGCGGAAACTCGCGGGCATCGACTATCACGACGATAATCTGTCAGCGCAAGCGAGATTGTGCAAATCGCTCAAGCTCTGGAGCTTTTACGTCGATCTTGAAGAGTCCATTGGGTCGGTGGAGACAACGAAAGCGGTCTATGACAAGATTTTCGAGCTCAAGATCGCAAATGCCCAAATTGTTATCAACTATGCCAATTTCTTGGAAGAGAACGAATACTTCGAAGAGTCTTTCAAAATCTACGAACGTGGCATTTCCCTCTTCGGCTATCCTATTGCTTTCGAACTCTGGAATGTATTTTTGGCCAAGTTCGTGAAGCGCTATACAGGCACGAAGATCGAACGAACACGCGATATTTTCGAGCAGGCACTAGAGGAGTGCCCAGCTAAGTTTGCCAAACCCATCTATCTGATGTACGGCGCCTTCGAAGAGGAGCATGGTCTGGCGAGACGTGCAATGAACATCTACAATCGGGCAACAGAGGCTGTTGAGAGCAAGGATCGATTCGAGGTGAGTTCGAGCGCGAGCTACCAAGCCGACGGGAGGACAAAGACTGATAATGCGCGATTCAGGCATTTGAGGTGCTTGTCGCAAAGACAACCAGCAATTTCGGATTACCGGCAACGAGAGCGGTGTATGAAAAGGCCATCGAGGCGCTGCCAGATGCGCAGACTGCCGAGATGTGCTTGCGTTTCGCCGCTCTTGAGCGAAAGTTGGGAGAGATCGATCGTGCAAGAGCTATCTACGCGCATGGCTCGCAGTTGTGAGTAGCACCAGAGTGTTCATTGCTTGCTGCAGACTCAATTCTGATTGTCTTCTTGGGAACTGTAGCTGTGACCCACGTGTGGACGCTGGGGCAAAGTATTGGGCGGCATGGAATGCATTCGAGATCGAAACAGGAAGCGAAGACACTTTCAGAGAGATGCTCCGTATCAAACGAGCTGTACAGGCATCGGTGCGTATTCCATCGCTCAAGCGTCTACCAAGTATCGTTGTTGACACAAGTGACCTACCTACCAGTTCAATACTTCGACAGGCTATCTGGCTGCTCGTACAGCAGCTGCAAGGGCCGGCCAGACCAATGGCAAGGCGGATACCGTGGCCAATGCTACAAATGGAACTCCTGCAAACGCTATGGCTGCTCTGGAGGCCAGCACCGGCGGCGAGGGTCGCCCAAGCATGAATTTCGTTCCGTGAGTTGCTTTGACCCTCTTTTGTAGGTGCATTTTCTAACAGTCATTCATCGCAATATTAGAGCGAAGGAGCGCATCAAAACCTTGCAGGAACAGCAGCAGCAAGCCGCAGCGGAACAGGATGCTTCAGCTGGTCAGGATGCCAACGCAGAGGAGATTGCGATTGATGATGATGATGAGTAGGCAGGAAGTGTTCACAATGCCGATACTAGCTTGTTTAGCGGTCAAAGTCTCATTCCGGGCGTAACAATCCTTTGCAAAAGCTCAACGTTTCGACCTAACAACCGTCGCAAATGGGGCAGATTGCTGAATCTAGCAAGGGATTATACACATACCGAGCCTTAATCACGTTAGCATGCTCTGTCGGTGACCTCTGCCCGTCTGATTTGAGATCGCCACAACACGCGCCCGCAACGCGACTTGCACGCAGCACTGTGCTCCTCGCAAGTCGCCCAATCTCGCAAAACATGGCGAACGAGGTTGAAACGGTCGCGGCGTCCGCAGGGACAACCACGGCCGAGAGGCTATCGCGGTCAGAGATTGCTCATCTAGTCTCTCTGGGGCACATCCTCGTACTCCATCGGCAGCTGGTCTATCGTCTCAACAGCTGGCTGCCTCGCCATCCAGGGGGCCATCTAGCACTCCTGCACTTCGTTGGGCGGGATGCGAGTAACGAGATAGAGGCATACCACACAGATGACACAGTGGAGCGGGTCATGCGGCACTTTGTTATCGCCAAGGTCGCAGAGCAGGACTTTGGCGAGATCGAGGGTTGGAAGCCTCTAACTCCGCTCGTACAGCTGGGTCAGGACGGAGCTTTTGGACGCGTGCAGGACTATGCAGGCGAGCTGGGCACGGGACGGCATTGGAAACGAGATCTACAAGAGCTACGAGCTGGAGAGCTCGAGCGAGATGTGAAGCGTCTTGTCTCTCTGGCAGAGCTGGAACCACCCGAAGCTCCGGCGTCAATTGTGCCCGCAGAGCAGTATAAGCTCTCTCGAGCCTGGGAGGAGCTGCATCAGAAGATGAAAGACGAAGGGATGTACGGTGCGCGCCCTCTTTGGAACTATCGCATGGATCTCTTTCGGTATTTTGGTTTCTTTGTGGCGTTTCTTTGGGTCTACATGCACGCGTCCCAGAAATGTAAGAGCCGTCCTTGTCCCTGGATTTGTTTGTCCTTCGTCCTTCGAGATAGCTGACAATCGACTTCGCAGGGCACTATTACTTGTCATCTGTTCTGCTGGGCGCTTGCTGGCACCAGCTCACTTTCGTAGTGCACGACGCTGGTCACGCCGAAATCACTGGTAGCTACAAGACCGACCGTTTCATCGGCTCTTTGGTAGCAAGCTGGTTTGGCGGTCTCAGCTGCGGCTGGTGGTGTGACGTGAGTCGACGTTCATAGAGTACTAAAAGGCAATGTGCCCACCTGAGCCTGGCTTCCACCACCATTACCTAGAACCATAACGTGCATCATCGTGGGCTGCTACCTTTTTGAGATATTTATCCTTCTTCATGTGGAAACTGACCCCATTGCTGCTGCAGTCGTGACAAACCACGTTGAACACGATCCGGACATTCAGCACATTCCTTTTTTCGCAATTTCGACGAAGTTCTTCAATAGCCTCTATTCCACATACTATCGGCGCAAAATGATTCTAGACCCCGCGGCACGCTTCTTTATCTCGTTGCAGTAAGCAATTACGCAGGTAGCAAACCTGTTCCGCTAGTCTTGCTGATGACTTTTGCCATTTCTACCCAGGCACAAGCTATATTTCATCGTGCTCAGTCTTGCACGCTTCAATCTTTTCGTGAATAGCTACGTTTTCCTTCTCACCAAGGCGAAACCCGGCTTTTTCCGGAACTTTGAATTGCTGGGAGTCGTCTTCTTCTGGACTTGGTTCGGCAAAGGCGTGCTAGGCAGCATACCGGACATGGGAACACGCATAGGCTTTCTTTTGCTCTGCTTTGTGGTCACGAGCCCTCTGCATGTTCAAGTGAGATCAGGCCTTGTATGCACGCGCCCGTTGCTCCGTATACTGACGCTCGTGCTTCGCAGATCGTCCTGTCGCATTTTGCTCAGTCGACGGAAGACATGGGACTGTATGAATCCTTCCCAGCCCGTCAGCTTAGGACTACGATGGATGTCACATGTCCAGAGTACATCGAATGGATACACGGCGGCCTGCACATGCAGGTGACCCATCATGTGAGCCAAAGGACGATTGGCCCGTTGTCAAATGGATGAAAGTGAAACTAAATGTGGGACCTTATTCCAGCTATTTCCACGGATACCCCGACACAATCTCCGCAAAGCATCGGTCTTTGTCAAAGAGTTCACCAAGGAGCATGGCCTGGACTACCATACATACCACTTCGTGCAAGGCAATATGCGCGTCCTCGGTGTTCTCAAGGACGTCGCGAATCAGGTGGAGATAATCGGAAAAGTCGCAAGCGCGCAGGTCAGAGGCGACTTCCACCACCACTAAAGGCTGCGCGCTGCACCCAGGTGATTTCGAGCGCGGCTTGGCACCTGTGTAGGCAGGGATTCTTCAGAAGTATCTAGAAGCAGCAGTAGACGGTTGTAGACTGTATATCGACGAGGAATGGAAAGCTTACCACCCTGAATCAGCGTGGCAGAGCTCAGCATTGGATTCGCTGTTCGGGTCGCTAGAGACTTCCGTTCGCCTTTTCACCCCATTGCATCTTATCTTCCTTGTAAGGTTTGCCACAGTGACGGCGCTCGCACCCCTGCACTCCCTCGCTTCCCTTTTTCGAGCTGACCCCGCGTGGGCTTTGCATCACTCTACACCGGCACAAGGCATCATCAAAGACTGCGCGACAGCCTCTCTGGACGACCGTCGTGCGCGAGTCGAGGCTCTCGCTGTGTCCCGTCAGGCGTTGCTTGAAGGCGAAGCTCAATCTGTGATGTGGGCATGCGGTGACGCCACGATGCGCAAGCACAAGAGCATCTCAGCAACGACAGCACTGGTGTTGGCGGCTACAGCCGTTCGAAGGGTCTACGCCATACCATGTGCGGCATACGACAGTGAAGGTTCAGTCGCCTATGTGTTCGGGACGCCCTACGGCGACTTGTCGCTCAGCAGCAACCTGACGGACACCAGCGCGTATACCTCACTTACCAACAAGACGGGGCGACCAGACTTTTCTGGCTCCAACACGCAATGCTTTGTCGTGAGTCGCCTTGGTTTTTTGCGACAAGCAGCTGCATGGTGTACTCGATGTTTCTCTGAGCTAACGCCACCCTATCTGCCCTGTCTTCGTACATTTTTTGTTCACCTCGCTTTCGACCCTCACAGAATCAGTTCACGAATGGCCTGTATGTCCTCGGAGCAACGCAAAATAGCACGGATACCGCCTACATATACAACTTTGTCGATCAAAGTTGGTCTACCCAAAAAATATCTGGTGGGCCAGATCCTGCCAGCTACACTGCTATCCTAGTGAGTCCATCCGAAAGATCCTCAATTGCAGAGACATATCCTGACGTTCTACGCATGCTTCAGGATCACGAGTATGTTATAGATCCTTGTGCGCAGATCCTTCAAGGCGAGAAGCTGACTTATGCGCATATGTAGCACCAATGTCCTCTATGCGTTTGGCAACGGCTCCATCAGCGCGCTAGCTTTCAAGCAAGACGCTGCTACAGCCGAGCCTGAGACGATAGAATGGCAATTAAACGCAGCCACCAACGCTGTGCCGTTTCCCACGAATTTGTCGTATCAGCCGGTCCTAGGCGTGAGTGCATTCACCGCTGGGCTAGCCAAATGATCAGCCAGTTCCTTAAACGCATTTGCTCTGCCAGGCTGCCAATAATCACATTCAGTTCTTGAATACCCCAGGCGCCGCAGAAGGGACGGCTTACATCTTCGTCATCCACTTTGCATACTGGCAACCTGAAAGCCAAGTCTTTGGCCAATTCCCCACTGCGCCTGGGCAGACAGTCACCATCTTGAGCAACTCGTCCGCTGCACCAAGCAGCTTCGCCTTTGTTCCAGACGGTGGCAATAGCACATACGTAATTAATGCAAAGGTGGGTTAATACTTTTGCTCCGGATGAAGCATACCTGATATATTTTCTCTCTACTATCTGCATAGACCAACACAACGACTGTGTATCCTGGTCCCCCTAATCAAATTTCGGACAGTCGCTACGGAGCAGCTACGAATGGACTGCTCCAGATAACGGCCAACGGCACGATAGCCGCCCTTGACTTTGGAGCAACGACTCCGACGTGGACGACCGTGGACCTGGCCACCGTTGGTCTACCTGTGGCGAACACATCCAGTACAGCTCTGGCGACCGCGTCCGCTACAGCAGTTCAGACCGCTTCGCCAAGCGCGGGCATTGCGCCGGCAGCAAAGGATGTCGGATCGGCCGCAACGCACCACGTTGGGTCCTCATCGTTTGGCATCCTGTTGGGCTGTGTACTATCTGCCGCAGCAGTCTGCATCCTTTTGTGAAGACGTCCATTTTTGAAACGCCTTCACTTTGAATGGACACTATCCAATAAATCTCTCATAATTAGATGCCAACTAAGGCCCTTCCTGTAGCATAGACGAATTAGCAACTATTTGACGAAAGGAAATCGCTACGCGTTCTCAATCCCTTGAGCGCTTTGCTTAGTGCAGCCATGGCCCTGTTTTGCATTCTAGCACTGACAAAATAGCATGAGACGGCTATGATTACATTAACAGCATCGTCTGAACTTCCAACTTTCACTGCATCGACTTCGTTCATGCTCGACGAGCACCACAGCATCCACATACGCCGGCATCCCTGGGGTTCTTGGAGATTCAAAAAGGGCCTCAGTAACGCCAATACAGTGGCAGGCGCTTGTGAGGAGGATGGGCACTCACTGCATAAGCTACTTGACGACAGGACAGCGTTTCACATTTCCAACTTGGCGTTCTGGAAGTGTCCAAGACATTTCCACAAGCACCACACAATGCCAGGCTGACTTCGTTCTCCATCGTACAGACTTTGCACGTGGTCACACCAGACTTGGACTTATCGGATCCAGTCGCCGATTCCTGGACATTGCTAAAGCTGTCCTGTTTGGTGGATGACTTTTTTAGAGGGGGCGGCGGCGGAGTAGCGGAGTCTTCAGGGTCACTTTCCGGTTTGGTGGTCATTCGTGCCTTCATTCTGATCTTGGCAGGATTAGAAGCTGGCACAATCTCGATCTCATCGTCTGACTCTTCTGTATCGCTGTCGCCAGAGGCTTCCTTCATCGGAACGATACGGCTTCCTGAATCTTTGCTCTTCCCGTTATGATATGCCCTTGAAGTAGATGCAGTCGCTTTAGAAGAGTTTGGTCGAGAGCAAATGCCATCCAGTTCTTGCTTGAACTCATCCCACTCGTTGTCATCTTGTCCTTCTTCCTCCACCTTGACCATACGATTACCACCACCAACGTCTACGGTCTCCTCGTCCTCTTCTGTCTCGTAGTCGGAGCTATCGACTGGGCTTTCTTCCTTTTGCGATGCAGCGCCAGCTGCGAATGTTTCCGCTTTCGCGGCTACCTGTGCTTTCTGGCGTTTCAAGGCCGCTTCGAGACGGAGATCTCTGCCACGCTGGCTCTGAGCGACTCTAGGCTTGACAGCAACAGCCTTCTTGCCTTTGCCTTTCTCAAGTTCAGCTCGCGCTTCCGGATTGGCACCCATAACTTCACCCTCGCCTTTGCCGAACAGCTTTTCCTTGCGTTTCTGCTTTTGCTCTGCATAGGTAAGCTTACGCTTTTGCTGCTTGGCCTTACTGCGATAGGTTCCTCCACAGACATTCGTCGGCATTTCTTCCTCGGAAAGATGTCGCGGCGCGGTGAACTCGGCAGACACCGTCTGCCCTTTTGACCAGAAGCCTTCTCCAGTATAGCCCTTCGCTGTTAGAGCTAGTGGCATGACAGACGAGTCTAACTCAGTACGATGGTCTGAGACGAGGGACCTTATAGTATCTGGAACTTACCATCGAACTCCTTCGTCAATCCGATGCGCACCGCGTGAAAGGCTCGGGAATGATTCATTTGCTTGATCTGCCAACCAGATGCCTCAGCAAATATGTTGGAAAGCCCTCAACGTGACGAGGCATACGTGCGCGAGCTCGTGCAACATGACCTTGCATACGAAGGAAAAAGGGAGCCAAAGTCCAGTCATTGGAGACTTCAAGACCAGCTGAATGCATTCCCCGGCATTGAAGTTCCTTCCCCAGAATTCACTGCGTAACAACTCATTAGCTAAAATCATGCGAAGGTCAGTCGTCTTCGTCAGCTGTTACTCACCGATTTGGAGGGAAGTCCTCCAGTGACATTACTCCTAGTCCATTGTCCCTCATTACGGGCCAGACTGGCGACGGTCAAGGGTGAATCGCAATGTCAGTTTCTTTCATATAGATATGGATTGCCTGAGAAGTCGGACCTATGGCAGACACGCGCTCCAGGATATCCAGGGCAATGTGCTCGTCCGGACCCTTCATGGGCTTGATGAACGAGATGTTCTGATTCGGGCGTTGGCGCCTGCACAACTTCAGAGTCAACCCACGGTTAAATACGTCAGTGGACCTAGAACGTACCTCTCATTTAGTCGGACCAGTCCGAGAGGCATCTTGCCTATTGTGTCTCGCAATTCGCCACTGCAGCAGCTGGCGTGCTACGTAAAGGCGGCAGCGCGTCTCCCAGCGCGTCAGGAGTTGAGCTTAGCGCAATGCGCCATGATCCTCGCAAGAAAACAGGATTGGACGTCCCGATGCTGGCCTACTGTCTTGCAGGTCGATCCCATGTTGAAGCGGGTGCAAGGACCGATCATGGTCGCCGTAGCCGCCTGCTTCATCTTGCCTTTTGCCCAGGAGGCTTTCAATATTCAGCACAGCTGTGGAGAACATGTCAGCATCGTCTTCGTCCTCTTCGCGGACGTCACTAGCGCCGGAGGAGCTCAGCAAAGTCAAGAAGTTCTTGGGTGCAATTCCACCATCTTCCGACTCCACCACTACCAACGTCACTTTCGATGCGAGACGTGATGCAAACGAGGTGCGCTCGTTACCAAAAAACATTGAAGCCATGTTCTCTACTGAGGAGCCCACTGTCACCCACAGAGCGACCTATGTCGGCAACTGCCAGGCGGAGGGACATCGTGCACCAAGGTCAGCAGCCGCGCCAGCTTCGATGTGGCTACCATCGTCCTGGCCTCTAACGTGTCATTCATAGATCTACGCATCTTCTACCGCCCTGTTCGCCGCTATACAGAAGATGGGCTACTTCTGCCAGATGCCAGTGGACCCAGCTTCAACAGAGATTCGTCAGTCCAACTACTATTCGCCACTGCTTGTATCTGCACCAAGGCACTGAGACAGCTTGCTTACTCCATTTATACAGAATGCACACGTATAACGGAAGGTCCGCTTGCTCCAGATCTAGATGTTGGAAAATCAGGCAACCCAACGAATCCGATAGCATAGCGAGCCTGTTTGCTTGCATTCGAATCATTACTGTGAAGTGCACCCCAGCCGCGCAACAGCTATAAGCATTGTGAGGCGATGCGCCAGCCCGCATACTTCAGAGACAGTCAACGGCGGAAAGGTCGAGATCTGGCTTTGATTACTGACCAATCCGCTAAGACGAGGCTGAGAGGAGAATAGTACAACGACAGAACTGCTTTTTCAAATCCCCTACCGCGAACGCAACATGTTTCAAATCACCGGAGCGTCGCCCGACGATGTTCCAGTGAAGCCTAAGCTGAAAGTATCCTTGTAGGTATTGAGATGCTGCTGACGCAGGACACGATTCAAGTTGGCCGCTGCCAACTCGCCGTACAAGACGTCGAGTTCGCGAAGTGCTTTGCGCGTTTCTGCGGCTGCATTGAGATAGGCCTCATCAAGCGTAGTCCAACGAGCCCGACGGAGTGCGGCGCTCTGCAGAACAGAATAAAGGCATATTCAGCAAAAATTTACTGCTCGTCTGCCTTTTCCTCGCTTACCTCGGCATCTTCAGCGTGTGTGATGCTTGTCGGTTGCGCTTTCTTGACTTCTCCCCCTCCAGGACCTGACGTGCCCTCTGGCCCAATATCGCCTCTGTACGAGCTATGCCTATAGTCCCTGCCATAGCCGCCTCTGGTAGGGCCACCTCGGGGGCCGCCACGGGGAGCATGGCTACCGCGCCCTCGAGTGTTGGGTCGCCCTCGTCCATCGTGACTAACCCGATAATCTGGTCTAGTCGATGTCGATGGCGATTGACCCCATGCCTCGTCATCTTCGTGCCGGGCTGTGTGTGCAGAAGGACTTGATTCTCCCCAGTCGCCGCCTTTTTCGAGTGGGCTATCGCGGCTGCTATCGAACTTTGCATGCACAGGCGGAGCATTGCTTCTCGCTTCCCGCCATGCTGGCCGACCTTCCCCTCTCTCAGTTCGACTAGAAGTCGCAGAACTATCTCTGGCCGATGACGAAAATGGACGCGCTTGATTTGTAAAGCCATCGTTTGCTTGCGCCTGACCTGTCTCCTCGCCTTGCGCGGAAGAGGAACGCGAAGGCTGTTGAGAGACAGAGAGTCTATCACTTCGATAGGTTGGACTGCTCTCCCGTCTGAATGCGCCTTGTCGGTCACCATACTGACGACCCTGTGAGCTAGCAATGCCAGTGCGCTGCGCCTGTTGTTGCATTGCTCTGGGACCAGTCGGAGGTCGTATGTCTCCGAGAGCAGCAGTGTCAGGCTTGACAGTCGGGCCAGCCTGCCAACTGGACCATTCAGAACTTGGCGTTGCTGCTGAGGCCGGCATCGAGCTATTCCTTTCGGCACCGCCCGAAGCGTCTCTTGACAGCATAGCTTTCGGCGCTTCGTGAGGAATCTGTGCGCTGTTCCGTTGATCAGACTGCCTGATGGCTGTGGGAGAGAATGCTTTGCCATCTGCGCCCGAAACGTTTGATGTTCCAGCAGTTGCATCCGCCCGGCTCGTCGAGGCTGCAGCTGTCATTGCAGCACCCCGAATAGACAGAGTCCCGGACACGGCGCTTGTCGCGGATGATGGAGTCCGTGTAGGAAGTGGGCTGTCTGTCATTTCTTCTCCAGATTCTGGAGGCGAGCGAGGGCGTCTTGCCCGCTCGACAGCTAGCGGAGCGGGGGACGGTCTGCGGTTCATCGAAGGCTGCCGCCTTGAGCTGGATGACTGAGACGAAGGCGAGACAGATCGCCATCTTCCAGACGAAGAGGCCAGTGGTACATCTTTGAATCGGCGCGGACTGCCTTCTCTCCTGCTTGGCGGACTTCGCGAGCGGCTGGGCCTGCGTCCATTGCGCGGACCTCGAGGTGGACCTGCTCGAGAAGTGAAGGTGAGCGCGTGACTCGGAGCGGGACAAGAAAGGGCTTGCTACTGACCACTGTAGCGGTCGCTATCTTGGTATGATCTCGGGGCGCGACCATCGTCCCTGTCGTCTCTTCTCGCATCCCTTGGCGGAAATGGGTCTCGGCGGTCGAAGTCTCTAGATGACGGAGGTCCTCTGCGGTCTAGCGGCCAGTCTCGGTCTCTGTCGCGGTCATATCCACCGTCTAACGGCCTGTCCAAGCCTGTATGGGCGTCAAATCGTCGCCGTGATTCACCCAGACGAGAATCGCGTCGTTCGCCGCCGTCTTCCCACTCTCTATCTCTGTCTCTGCGCGAGTCGCCCCTCGGCCTGTCTCTCCCCCAATCCCTGTCTCTCTCCCAAGGGCGCTCCCTGTCCCGGTCCCGGTCTCTGTGACTGTCTCGCTCCCTGTATGGCGGCCTGTAGCCTCCACTCATCAGCGCTCAGTCAAGAGGCCGACAGGTTCGCATGAGAGCAAGAGCAGCAAGCGTAATGTCAGCCAGGGCGGCACGCGGTGGCGAAAGAGCAGTCCTTCTTGACTTCGATGCGATTGCACATACTACAGAGCATAAAGTGCCAAGTGCATAGCAAACTAGACTAGGGTCACATTCAGTTGCAGGGCTCACATCACGACTGTTCGGAGCCGTCTTCGACCGATGCCGTTCGGAAAGGTGCGGGGCAAGCTGGGAAGCTCGAGCAGCAAGGATGGGCAGACGCCAACGCGGTCAGCGAGCGACAGTGACGCAGCCAGCGTCAGCACTGCAGCGTCACACAATGCAGCAATCGAAGCCTTGAAGAGCCGGCCGCTCAGCTCGGATCCTGTTCAATTCGTGCAAGACGCGTTGGCACCCATGTTTACCTACAATCCGAAGCATGACGCTGTCACGATGAACGACCTAGCGGAACACCACCTGCCACGCTACTTTGCGAACTGCTACAAATGTCGCGTCAATACGGGAGAGGTCGACAATGCCGGTGAGCTGATTCACGCACGTGCTCGATGGAATTCCGGCAGCTTGTCCTATACGAACCGCTGCTGATGTTCTCGCTCAGCTTGGATACGGCGAATGGCAAAAGCCAGAGAGGTGTGCCGTCTTCAGTACGAGAGAGCTGACTCATTCACTGACCGGGATTGACATCTGGTAATGTCCACGTTCACCTTGGCCTTACCAAGATGTGCAAGAAGATGCGGTTCCGCTTTTCCCGGTCTTTGATTGACACAACAGAGCGTCATTCAATGCAAGACGCGCTCGTATCTCTGCAGTACGAAGTCTTTGTTACGATGCCAGGGCG
The DNA here is from genome assembly GCA_003351005.1 of Cystobasidiaceae sp. HBUAS51001. Taxonomy (NCBI): domain Eukaryota; kingdom Fungi; phylum Basidiomycota; class Cystobasidiomycetes; order Cystobasidiales; family Cystobasidiaceae; species Cystobasidiaceae sp. HBUAS51001. The sequence continues at coordinate 386,205 of KZ857215.1, read as the reverse complement.
GGATGAGGATGCAAAGATTCACGGTCATGGGATTTACCATATTCAGGAGGGCAAGGTGAGTGAAAGCTGCGTTCGCTCGGAATTGCCTCAGCATGCATGATTGGCCAATGGCTGCGTATCCTGTCTCCTTTGCTTTCTCAGATTGCCTCTTCCAGCGTAGTGGCAGACATGCACGAGGTTGATGACAAAGGGCCGGAGCTGGCATGTATCATTTCTTGAGGGGCAGAGCACTGTACTCCGCTGTCCGACTCTGTGTCAGCGACCAATCTTGCTGCCGATCTGACGGTCCTTGTTGTCTCAGCGGCGACGACCTTTGTTGTTGTTGACTTGCAAAAGAAGGGCTATACTCTGCCAATTGCAAAGCCGAACCTATAATCGACTTCGTTTCATGCTGGGTCAGAAATATTGACCGAATCTCGTATGTTCAGCCTGTACGTCTACTGATGTTAATATCTGCTTGATTTAAGGTAGCTACCAGATGTGGCAGGGCAATCTGCAATGATTATCAGACTCTGCCACAGACATCAATACCTACGCCTCAAGTTTTGGCGCGCAATGGATCACGACTATTCTCCGGCCCATGAGTAGGGACCATTGTGTACACGGCCTGCGCCATGCACAGACCGCAGGCTTTCCGTCCCGGGATCGAAGCCCTTCGAAACGATGAAAGCACTCGAACACCGTTCACACCGTGTGTCGGAGAATGTTGCTGCAGGATGAAAGGCAATTCAGGCATTGCTTCAAGCTGGAAAAGAAAATTGTTCAGCGCGGCGAAGTTAGACGTTTGAGCAGAGCGGGCTTGCCGGTCAGTGCAAATCTGAATAACTTCGCGAGCGTCTGCCATTCAACGAGTTTCCCTGATACAGCAACAGAGCGCGTGCGTGAGCCCATTTTGCGAAACTTGTTGCTTCGCCTGTGGCTTCGAGAAAGTAATTATTCAAATTGCCGCTGAGGAGCTTGATCAGCAGTCGCCAGCCTCTTCAACGACGAGGGAGGTAATATTGTTGCCCTTCGTGCCCGTCCCGCTTCTCTCGGCTGAATTTTCCTCAGAGGCAGAAGCTTCCCCTTTCGACCACGGCTGCCACGGGCAAGGGAAGGAAGGCTCAGAGGCGATCGAGATCTCGCGGTGGATGGGGGCAACTGCAGAAGCACCTAGAGAGGTGTCACTGAAGGCCCTCGGACACTCTCGCATCCACAAACAAGCACAATGGCCAGCTCAAGGTGAATAACGAGTGATACTGGAGCTGGAAGAGGACGGCGGCGGCAGCGGCTGGATGGGCATGGACGGACTGGATCTGGGGCAAGAGTGATGGGCAGCAGACATGGAGAGACAGCAGCAACATGAAAGCAATAAGCACGCAAGAGGCATGCAAGAGCAGTTACATGAGGGAGATACAGCAGTCCAAGGTCACAAGCAGCTGTTGATTTTGTGCCAGGAAAGGGGGAAAGCCATGATCAACGCTACAATACGCCAATACTGCCGTCGCCGCCAAGCGCCTTCCAGCTCCACGACACGCTCCCATCTACGAACAGCAGCTGATCTCATTTATATCTGTGTATCAGACTCTACGCCAAAGCCCGAATTCTCGGCCACGCGCGGGGCAAGCGTAACACCAAGCCCACGACATCACTCGTTCAGATCGAGGGTGTTGCCAACAAGGAGGAGGCCAACTTCTACCTCGGCAAGGTCAGCAAGCCACGAATTCCGCAAAAGGTCTATCCCGCTTGGACGCTGACATATTTCAATCTTTTCCCGAACGCAGCGCATCGCATACGTCTACAAGGCGCAAAAGCCCATCAACGGCTCCAAGATCCGTGTCATCTGGGGACGAGTCACACGGCCACACGGTAAGCATGCCTTTATGCAGCAGATGTCGCGATGATGTGTAATTGCATACTGACCCCTATACCTCAGGTAACTCCGGCGCTGTCCGATCCAAGTTCCGCGTCAACCTTCCTCCCAAGTCGTTCGGTGCCTCAGCACGTGTCGTGCGTATTATTCAAATCGTGCATCACGACAAGCACTTTGCCTGATACCAGTTTTTCTCCGTCGCAGATGCTCTACCCTTCGTCCATCTAAGTACCTCCATATGAGTGGGACGACCGTCAAAGCCTAGCTCGGGTTGTCGCTGTTGACCGTTATGGCGCATGGAGTCTGACACGCCAAGGTCAGCCAGCACCTCCCGAGCTGGGCAGTATAGGCAGGAATACCAGTCGTCTCCTGCACACTCGCACGCCTTTCCTCCACTTTCTGCCGGTCTCTCATCTGGCATTGCACAATTGCCCTTTACCTTTTGGATTGTGTAATCAGTAGCGAGCTCGGTAGACACCAATCCTAGCTTTTGGTTCTTTTTTTTTGCAAAGCAGAAGAATTTCGCAAAAATCATACTTGCAGCACATGCCGTATTTTCTTATACACTGACCTCTGCTCAATATGCGCGCATAGCCATCGAGCCAGTGAGACATCTTATTAGCTCGGCATGTCAGCTCTACGCACAGTAACGGCCGATAATGCTTCGCAAAATTGTCGTCAACTTTGCAAAGATTTCTGAAAGACTGCTCATAATTTGATTTATTGATACAGAAGCCTTAATTAAGGCATGAAGCTTGGCTAGTTGGAAAAAAGAATTCCCTTTCCTTTCTTTTTCTCTTGCTTTCTCTGCGACTTTGACGTGTATCGGGCAAGTGTCGTTTGCCGTTGTCTCTCCTTTGCTTTGCTAGCTATTAAAAAGTCGAAGATCGTGTATGCGCGGATCAACGTTTGTATTTGCTGGTGCTGCTGCGGTATTTGCTGGTTTGCGCATGTATATTCGCCAAGGTATAGATGTAAGCATGTTTTCTCCGGCACTCTTGTTAATGGTCGGAAGTCGTGTATTCTAGGCAGGTGGTTGGGGAGTAACGACGTTATCGTGTGTGTCGGCTACGCCTAGAGTCGATGATCTCGCGTCTGCCGCAGTGCGCCAGCAGAGCACCTTGTACCCATCACGCTGCAGGCACAGATAAAGTCAAGTCAGTTCAAGCAATCTAAGAGGACACTAAGTAAGGAAATAACAAGACTCACTAGTCTGATTTCTGTTCCTGCAAAAGGGAAATTGGCACCTTTGAGATGCTTGCCCGTCTTGCCTGGTACCCAGAATTTGTCGATCCGGGCAAGCGCGTGATGGAGCTGTTCCCCGGATTCTTCATAGCCTCCTTGTATTGGTTCTCGTCCCTCTGGCACAACTCCATCTTGAGCGTCGACCCATTTCATGCTAAAAGAAAACAAAATAAGTCAGCTAGCTAGCTAGCTAGCTCCGCCAAAGACTTGCTCAATTGCTCACTCTGATGTTATTGGAAGCAAGTCAAACCTTCCATCGTGTAGTATCTCCTTCCCTGCAAACGAGATGCGCACAGGCGGCTTGAGGTGCGGTCCAGCTTTGCCGGGATGTATCGCCGTGCCGAGAATGGCAGAGCAGACATAGATAGGGTCGTTTCGTACGTCTTTGAAGGCAGGACCGCACATGCTCAAGACAGGGAATGACGAATGATGCAGCGACCCAGACGCGGGTATGCGATATCCTGCTACTGGAGGGGGAGATTTGGCGGCTGTCTCGAGGGACAGCATGGACGGCTGGAGCGAGGCGACGGAATCTTGCGAGCCTTTGCGGCCGAGTCGATCAGAAGCTGAAGCTGAAGCAGGCGGAATATGTGATGCCGCAATGTTGTAGGCATTTGGAGGCAGTTCGCCATGTCCAGACGGCGCTTCTGCTGCCACTTGCGTCACATCTGGCTCTGCGCCGTCTGCGCCGTGGGACACGTGCCTCGAATTGACGGAAGACAAGGAAGACCGAGTGGACCGGCGAGAGTGCGTGGACATTGCAGAGGACGAGCCAGAATAGACTCGTGGCCGACGATCAGCTGTCGAGCCAGCTATCGCAGCACCAGCCATTACTGCGGGCACAAGGCCATGTCCAGGTGCTTGTCCAGAGCCCATCGACAGGGAAACGCTGGGCGACCTCGAGCCAAGCGGGTAGGAGGATGATAATTTTCCAGGCAAGGGAGATGAAGCAAGGTATTCTGCCTGTGTGAGAGGTGCATGATTGCTCTGCGCAGTAGAGAAAAGCGGAGGGGAGGGCGGTCGTTGCTGCTCGAAAAGCGAGCTCGTGCTGGCCGAACTCGCACTGCCAGTGCCTTCGCCGCCACTGCTGGCCAGCAGAGAAGCAGCGCTCGCACTCGTCGAGCCAGAGCTTGCACTGTGCAGAGGTGTCCCAGACCTGCCTAGAGCTGTAGATCCAGCTGGACTTGGGATCTTGAGCAGGGTCAGGGAGCGCGTCGTTGCCTGGATGTCGTCGTCTTCTGTCGCAGCACTTTTCTCATCTAGCGCCAGGGTTCGGTCATTAGCGCTGCTGCTGCCGCCGCCAACGCTGCCGACGAGCTCGTCCCCAAACGGATTGAAGCTCAAGGCGCGCGTCTCCTTTTGCAGGCTCTCATTGTCCATCCCCTCGAGGCGCTGTTCTTGCTCCATCGCTCCTGCTAACGTGCCTCCTCCTCCTGCTGGCGCTGTCACTGTGTGCTGCAATGCGTCATCGGTGGCGCCGAGATGCAAAACAGGTGGAACAGCTCGAGCTGCAGCAGAGCTGCGACTTGCTTGTGCTGCCCGTGCAACTGTGCCTGTGCTCATGCCGGTCGGCCGTGTCGCTGGGCGTCGCTGCTCTTCATCTGGCGCGTTGAGCTGCGGTGTTGATGCAAAGAAAAGACTATTTGACACGGCCACGCGGCTGAAGCCAAGGCTGCGTAGGAGATTTGTATGATAGAAGGTGGTTCGAGCAGAGTAGAAATGCTACTAGTGCGTCCTGCTTGCGGACTTTTATGTGACAGATTGATCAAGTACCAAGATGCTAATGGTCAGCTTGTGACCGCTTCTCATCTTTGAGATACAGTAGGCCATCTGCGAATCTGCAAGCTCGTCGAGTCTGCGCGGGAGCCGTCAAGTCTTTCTTTTCCTCACACAGGCACCGCAGCACAGCAAGAGCAACGCCCGCAGGATGACAGTTCTGCACTAACTCCGGCGTACTACACTTCGAGCAAACGATGGTGACCCACACGATTTCCCATCGCAAGATCTTGGATTTCGGTCTGTCTCGAACTGTGAACACCGCACCGTGACGCGCGACGTCACTCGAGGTGAAACATCAGCCGCTTCGCAAGGCGACAGGCAATTACAAGCCGTGTGCAGCCAACGTCGAATCCGTACTATAGCGCACACGATGCGGTTAGATCGTGCTTGCCATAGACTAATTGACGCACTCGAGCGGTTCTCGTACGAGTAACGAGACTGCTCATGAGTCTCAGAACGGCTAATGTCGCGCATGGAGGGATAAATAGGTCATCAAAGTCAAAGCACAAAGACAGGTCGACAGGCCAACTGGCTGACATGACAGCACCTCGACAACGCTCTCCTCACGTTGTCAAGCTTTCGGTCTTTGCTGTTATCCAGCTTTGCTGGTTGGGTAAAGTTGCCACATTCCTCGAACAAGCGACAACTTTGGCCTTCTGCACAAGCTCAGCAAGGAGACTAGAACACCCCACGCGCAATCAGACTGACAGATGCACGAGTTGATAACACCGGCATACGTTAGCCCCGACGTGGAGGATCTAACCCCGAGACATCGAGGTCCTGACAGTCACCGTTTGTCACCCACGTTTTGGCAATTTCAAGATGTCGTGGAGGATTGAGAGCTCACAGTACAAGCGCTCTCCCCAGCCCAGGCGATGATTGCGGAGAACCTCGCCCTGCGCTTCACTCCGCAAAGGTGATTGTGCCTTTCTTGCTTTATTGGAGGTTTGATAGCTTGGGCTGTCCGGAGATGGTCTGACCGTGATAAGGTCGATGATAGCGTCAAGCCTCGCCAGCATTGGCTTAATACATTGCAGTCAGCTAACACCGGCAAGCCGGTCGTCTTACGCGGCCCAGAGTGACCTCGACGCTCCATCCTCCGCAGTCACCAGGTCAATCGCGCAGCTCGAGTGGGCACCGAAGTCTGGAGAGACTCCACCACATCTTGACCAACAGCCGACAAGACGGAGGAAAGCGACAGCTGCCTCAACTTTGTGATTTTCCTCAAGCGGATAATCAGAGAAGTGGGGGTGCTGCTGAGAACTGAATAAATTGGCGAGGTTGCTTCTCTCTTCTGCTTCTTTCACTCCCCATCCTGTTCTGCAGTCTCACAGCAAGCTTTGACCCAGAACCGACGACCCGACGCAAAGTCTACACCTGTTTCAACATGCAAGTCCTTACCAACAACATCCCTGCAGATGTCTCCAATACTACCGGCATCGCTGGCGTAGCTTTCGAGCCCGCTCCAGCTGTTGTCCGACAACCTAGCTCGGCAACTTTTGACCCAAACGTCCACCTATGCTACGAGAAGCCTTCAAAGACATACACTTTTGAAGATCTCGGACTTGATGCAAAGGGAATCACTCCTACTGCGATCACTGAAGTGAGTCAACCTGAGCTTTTCACGGTGTTGTTGCCCGACTCGTCTAAATATGCCAAAATCTAAACTCGTTGCTAGGCCTTCCCGCTTTTCACAAGAGAGGCTATCATACAGCTGAGGAAGGATTGCTTGAGCACCAAGGTTCTCGACGACTTCACCTTGTAAGGCGTAGACCTCCCTCTGCTTCTTAGCGCAGACTAAGAAAGTCCGTCATCACAGCTCCAGCAAGCTTGCCGCTCTTCAGGCTCGCGAGTTCCACCCTAGTGTGAGTCTTGGTGTTGCCCAATATGACAGCCTGATGGCGCCTATGCTGAGAAACCTTACAGGTCGCACCCTTCACTTGCGCAACCTTTTCTTCTCAAGCCTTTGTGGATGCTGTCTCGGATGCAGCTGGAATCGAGTTGGTCCCAATCATGCCTCGTACGTGTCCACATGCGAAGAGTGTGCTCTCATCTACGTTTTGCAATCGATACTGACAGGTTCGTCTTCGCGCAGTCGAGTATGGCAACACCAATTTCCAGGTTGGCCCCGGTGGAAAAGCTGCCGTCCGACAGCTTGGTGATGAGCCAAGCAGCCCGTACCCGCCCGTCGAAGACGAGATAGTAGAAGACGGCGACCACGTTGTCGGCTGGCACCACGATGCTTACCCCTTTGTGGCGGTCACTATGCTCAGCGATGTCACAAACATGGTGCGTTGGGCTTCCGACCTGCTGGGCTTCCATAATTGACCGTCTTGCTTGCTGGCGATGCAGATCGGAGGCGAAACAGCTATCGAGAAGGGTAATGGCGTTATCGCCAAGGTCAGCATCACCCTTGTAAAACTACTCTTGTAAATTTCCAGGCTTACAGATTCTCTCTTTAGATACGCGGACCTGACATGGGATGGACCGTCGTAATGCAAGGTCGCTACGTCAAGCATCTCGCTTGCAAAGCCTACAACGCGCCCGAGGTGAATCAGAATGGATACTCAGCTTCACAAGCGGTCGGATAACCTGACACTGCCCTCATCTAGCGCATCACGATGGTGACCAGCTTCCGCGCCAAGGACAGTTCAGTGCCGGATGAATCTGTTCTCACTACCATTCGACCCATCACGAAGAAGAACCGCGTCAATGCGCAATGGTCGATCTACCGCCTGCGTCTCGTTGGTAGGTGTCCCCTGGCATGATGTAAATCGCGTGTTAGCGAAACAGGCTAACCCTTGCCATTGCAATAGCGGAGCGCATGCAGAAGCTTGCCAACGAAATCGAAGCTGCCAGCAAGGATGACATACTTGCAGAGAAGGACGTCTGCAACAAGAAGTCAATGCAGGAATTTGTCGACGCTCAGACCAAGTATCTCCAGCACGGCATCAATGAAATGATGAGCTAGGATCCACGGAAAGCTCGATAAGCTTTTGTACTTTTACGAAGGAGAATACGACATCATGATCGCGAGATAGCTCCAGTATGACGACAGATTTGAAACACCCTGCAGTAGCGGTAGGAAGACTGGTTATGTAGTGTCTCTAGGCTTTGTGATCGTTGTAGGGAAAGACTGGGGAATATATAGGCTACCAACAAGTCACGTTCACTCAGCCATGCGTGAAGCCGGCATGAGAGAAGATCTTCGAAATTACACAGGCAACTTGCTCTAGACAGAGATGTCTACACGCTGAAATGGTAAAGATAACGGTTTTCATTTGTCGGTCCTTCGCTCCTTTCAGTCAGCTGGCAGGTCCAGACTATCGCGAATCACGAGGCTGCGACTGCTGCTTTCTGTTCCAAGCGTTGCAGATAGAGCCTCAGCAGCCAGCAGCACGAGTCCCCAACGCAGAGGTAGTGACCCGAGCCAACGTGGGCCGTGGGGGCTGCCCTTTTCCGATTCTAGACCAGCGGAGTGTGGGCCAGGTCCTCGTCTCGATAGGGCAGGCCCCAAGCAGGAATCTTACACATGTAGGTGGTAAACACAGTGACAAGGGATGTCCACCCTTGCACTTTACGGCCTTGGTGAGGCCCAGAACAAGTTGCTTGTGGCACCTAACCATGGGAGATCTGCTGGGCATAATCACATGTGCAGTTAACGCCTCTCAGGCAAAGCGCGGACATCTCTGGCGGAGCTGTGCGGCATGCTGCGTTGATAGCAGCGATAGAGGCGGAGGTGTACCCCATGTGATCCACGCGCCTGGGGACGTCGGACGGACTAGTTGGCTGGGATAAGCGAGCTGAGAATGGCGGGGTGAGCCGCTTATCGACATCAAACGCGAAGATAAAAAGAGACACTGTGCAGGCTTTGTTGTTCTCACTTCTCTTTCCTGGACCATCAAATTCCCTCTAGTCAACTTGCCACCCAGGTTCCGATACTTCCAAGAACGAAAGCACACCTCTGCTGAGATGCAGGTTCTCGTCGATGCCGCGCATGATGTATCATCGACTGCAGGTATCACTGGTGTCGCCTTCCAGCCAATTTCCGGCACGCGCACGCCCAGCTCCGCGACTTTCGATCCCAGAATCCATCTGTGCTACGAGCCTCCTTCGAAAACGTACACTTTTGAGGATCTCGGCCTGACTGCCAAAGGTATTTGTCCTACTGCCATCAGCAAGGTTCGTGTGCTCAGTCTCTAGGGCATAAATGGGTAGCTTAGTATTTCGTCACGCTTCTTAGGCTTTTCCTCTCTTCACCCGAGAGGCAATTATCCAGCTGAAGAAGGACTGCTTGAGCACCAAGGTGCTGGAAGATTTCTGCCAGTATGTCATTCCGAGTTGCATGTTCTTACTGCCAAAGATGGCTGACAAATATCTGCCTCGTAGCTCAAGCAAGCTAGCAGCCATGCAAGCCCGCGAATTTCATCCAAAGGTATGGCCTATCGCAAGCTTCAGTAGCATGGCTCTGACTTGTTTTGTACCAAGATTGCACCCTTCACTTGTGCTGCGTTTTCGTCGCCCGAGTTCGTCAAGGCCTGCTCCGATGCAGCTGGGATCGAATTGACTCCCATCATGCCGCGTACGACCCGATGACCAGTGCCAGTTCATTGTTCTGTCGGCTGACGCTTATGTATGCTTGCCAGTCGAATATGGTCACACGAACTATCAAGTCGGTCCTGGCGGAAAGGCAGCCATCAGACAGCTCAGCGACGAGCCCAGCAGCCCATACCCTCCAGCCAGTGGTGAGATTACCGAAGACGGCGACCAGGTGGTAAAGTGGCATTACGATGCTTATCCTTTCGTCGCCGTGACTATGCTGAGCGATGTTACAAACATGGTAAGATGCTTGTTGACGCTTCGCCAAGATCATCAGGGTCTGACTGAGGATTTGCATTATCGCCAAAGAATCGAGGCGAGACGGCTATTGAGAAAGGCAATGGCGTGATTGCCAAGGTATGCACTCTGACTGTCGCTGAAGATGTGAGGCTATGGCTGACACGCCTGACAGATCCGGGGACCCGAGCTAGGTTGGACTGTTGTCATGCAAGGTCGCTATGTCAAGCACCTAGCCTGCAAGGCCTATAATGCCCCCGAAGTAGGTCCGCGCAACCGGGTCGCGCAAATGGTGGCTTTCAAGCTGACTCTCGAGTTTTTCCAGCGTATCACCATGGTGACCAGTTTTCGTGCCAAGGATGTCTCCTTGCGAGATGAATCGATGCTTGCTACCATCCGGCCCATAACGAAGAAGAACCGTCTAAACGCGCAGTGGTCGATATACCGCCTCAGGCTCGTGGGTGCGTGCCGTTTCATTCCTGCCGCAAATTATGATGTCGAGGAGAGCTGAGGTATTTTGACGGCAACAGCTGAGCGCATGCAGAATCTTGCCAAAAATATTGAAGCTGCCAGCAAGATCGATGTACTTGCAGAGAGGGACGTGTGCAACAGGGACACCATGCAGCATTTCGTCGACGAGCAAGTGAAATATCTCCAGCATGGCATCAAGGAGATGATGGAGTGACGTGGACATTGTCTCGTGCCGCTGCTGCACATCTCATCTTGGGCATTTGTGATGAGAGGACTTGCTTTGCGTGGCTATGGGAAGCCTAGTAGGCTCATTGGGGGACTACATGACCATCTGTGTAGAATTTCTTGTCCGTTTGAAGAGATGCGATAGGCTCTCATGTAACTCGATGCCTTGCCGAAAAGTGTTCATTCGACTTCGGTCGCAAGGGTGCGGACGAAACTTTCTGATGGAGAACGGTCATCCATCTTTCTTGCCTGAACGAGGTCGACGAGGAAGGGAAGATGAAGTTCGCGTACGCCTCTCCGCAGCTTCTTCGTGGAACTTGGAGTGCGCCTCAACGGAAAAGGCGAACAGTCGAGAACCGCAAACCTTGCAGGTCACCATACTAGGATGCCCTTCTCCTACATAGACGAGACCATCCTCTGGGCTATCGTCACTGACGTATCCCTCAACGTCCACAAGGTCTATAGCTGAATTGACAACGCTGGCTTCATCAGCCAGTGGCTGGCGCACAGCCTTGTCTTCCTCTTCTGAAGCCTCGTCCTCTGTCGTCGACTGCGTCAAGTCGATCTCGTCACGCTGAAGAGCGTTGTCCGTCGCCAGGGGGATGCTCTTTGACTTTGATGAACCAAGCAAGGAAGCTATTGCGCGATCAGGTCGAGCTTTGGCGAAGTTCGTCGCGCAGATGTTAAGTCTGCCGGGAAGATTCAGCGCTTGGAAGAGTGTGCTAATGAAGAGCGAAAGACTCACATAGTAATGCGAAGCTGCTTCTCAGTAGCTGCGCCTTTGAGTAGCTTTTTAAGCATTGGGACGAGCGTCCGCTGTACTAGAGCATTGGCTCGCCCCTCCGACAGGTGAGACTCGTCCAAAGCATCTACTGGAAAGCTCGTGGAGGTACTCTGACGGGCGTGATCATATCCTTGCCGAATTGTCAATCGGAGGGTTGTCGGGTACAGAGCCCAGTACGCCATTATCGATGTGTTGGTGTCCAATTGTTTATCGCGAATTGCAGGCTGGAGCGGCTTGCCGTGCATATCTTCCGTCAGGTCTTCCGCAAGGCGCTGCAGAAGGTGAACGCAAAGCTTTTCCAGCTCAACTACGGCCTCTTTGATTGACGTGATGCCGTAGTGGGAATCTTCTACTGAGATCTGGACCGGATACTCTGGTGAGGGATTGACCGGCTCTGAATCGTGGCCGTGCAGCAATTCGTGCAGCCGCTCCCCAAGCCTGTTTCCAAACATGGACCGCAAGGCCGGACCGTTCAGATGATCACGGACTATTTGAACGGTCAACTTCTCGGTTACTGGATCAAAGATGCTCTTGGCTACCAGCGAAGCTTGCACAGTATTGGCTATAGAGTGACCAAAGCCTTGCAACCTGACAAGGCAAGCGTCAGAAATGCCGAGTGCGACCGGAGATCAACCAGATACCTACTTTCGTGCTTCAAAGCCTCCAATAAACTGCTCCTGGTCCTGTTGCCAGGTACGCAGGTCGGGTGACCAAGTAGTTTGGAGATTGGGTTTATTCAGGTTACCCACCAGCTTGGCAATGAGCTTGTTGTGCGCGATACCGGCCGATGTCGTGAAGTGCAGCTCTTTGAAGATGCGTTCGCGAATGTGAGCAGCGAGATGAGCAGCTGCAGTCAAGTGCGGAGAGTATTGAGCGTCGTGCGCTTTGGAGGTGCCCGGAATTTGCAGAGAGGGGTTCGCATCTTGAGAATAATGGAAGCCATTCTCAGGCTCACGCGATACTGAAGCAGGCGATAAATTGAAATAGGTTCGTTCTTGACCATTCGAGGAATCAGAAGCCGCAGGTATACTTGCTAAATGAGCCTGGACCATGTCTGTCACATCGCAGAATAGTTCGTCCATGCCTAGCCGTTCGACCTTGCGACCCCAGACAATAGACTTGACCAAACGGGCTATGGCTCGACTGTACCTGCGATAATGAGTGAGATCCTGCAACACATTCTCAGCGCGAAGTCCTTGATGAGCTTCACGTGCTAATGACCGCCGGCCTACTTCTCCATTAACCAGGATGAGATCAGGACACATCCTTTTAGCATCTTTGATGCTTTGAAGCTATCACAAATGACATAATCGTCCATTAGAATCAAGGGGGCGCGTGAGCTGCACTCTTCAGCTCACCTTGCCTACACCCCATGCTCTGGCCTCGTAAGAGCATGTTGCGAGAATGTGTTTCTGCTGCACGCCGACAGGCTTGCCGACTAGTGCAGGGTTCCGGAGTCTCTCACAAGCAACGTAGAAGCTACACGCATGACGGATGGCAGACTATCAGTGCCAGGTCGCCCAGGTTGGGTGAGGTCTAGCACTGACCAGTCGATATCAATCGCAATCACGACTTGCGCAGGCCAATTCGCCCGGCCTGCTGAAGCCTGCTTCTCCATATTCCGGCCATTCAGAAGTACAGCTTCAAGTTATTTCGAGATGCATGAGGCAAGTGGGTGCCATCCATTGAGCTCTTCCTTCTGGGCGCAGTCGGCAGTGGCAAATGCAACGAGTCGAGGCAAAGGCAACGAGCGCAGGAGGCCGAGGCCAGAGAAAAAAGGGCAAGCAGAGAGCATTCCCAGTCTGACAAGCGCAACGACAAACGCTCGTCATCTGAACCTGATGAGAGGGCCGACCGTGAGGAAAAGCACAGGTTACGGCGGAGCACAGCATGCAATATAGATTTCGAGGCGAAACAAAGAAGGCAGGTCACGCCTTGCAACTAATGCAGGATACAATGACGAGAGCTTTGATCAGACCGCATACCTGTGGGCGCGAGACAACATATGATCAGCAAAAAGCATACCCGGACGTCTGGCGTCGTCTCTCAGCTCACTTGCGGGTCCATTCTCGCGCGGTCGCCTCATACTTGGCGCGGTCTTGCTTGTAAAGACTGTGGAACATGAGCCTTTCAGTCAGTCTTCCTTTCAGACGCACACAGCACACCGGACGCACGCTGCAATGTCCGGCACCAACGGGTCGTCTGGGTTCGGGTCGGTCAACATTGAGCAAATCGATAGCAGCACTGCAGATGACGATGAAACACGACAAGTCAGCGAAATGGCGATACCAGCTGCTACCAAAGCGTGCTGCACCCACCCTTGCTGACTGTCAGCGCTGGACTCCATTGGTCCTTCAGAATGTCGAGACAGATAGAACCGTTCGAGTTGATGTTCGGATGATAGCATCTCGTGGTGAATTGAACTTTGGGAGGCTTGAAGGGGTAATCAGTCGGGAAGTGAATGTCGACTGCGGCCCATGAAGACGATTGGGTCAGTTTGACATGCAGCATGACGTCCTTTGCAGGACCAGGCAGAGGACTGCGCGCCACGCAGTATGCCACTTCATGACAGAAGGGTGTAACAAGGCGCGCGAGAGATCTCGCCCAAGTACAGCCACTCACGGAAAAAGACACCTCCGGCGTAAGGAGAGTCGCCCTGTATTCGTGACGAGTGTCGAACGGCGGTACGAGGGCAAAGCACTGCATCAGATCGGGCACGGCAGAATCCGCCGCGCAAGGGCAGCGACGGGCTTTGTCCCTTCTGAGAAGCTTACGGGTCCCATGATCGTGGCTTGCCAGCTGTAAATCAAGCAAAGAGTGCTGTGTCAGCGCCGGATGTCTGCTGCACAGTCTCATCGTCCGCCTCGTCGAGGCGATTGACGAGATCGTTGCGTCGAACCGGCCAGGACTAGCCTCACTCACTGGAACATGTCCTCGCCGTGCGGACCAGCGCTGCATGAAGAGGGCGGGTCTCGTCCAAGGTCTGTCAATTCCTGTGATACAAGAGGACACTATGTCAGCAGCTGTGCTCAAAGGTGCGCTGGCGCGGACAGCCGTGTCGGCGGTTGCGCTGACGAACCTTGCGGATGCGCTTGAGGGCCATTGTGAGGAGAGTGGGGTGTGGATGTAGCTAAGCTGACGAGCGTACCCGCTGCTGCGCGGGCGTTGGTGGATTCGGACGGGGGAGTTGGTTGACGCAGAGCAGAGGTCAGGACCCAGGGCCAAGCCGGGTGGTGAGCGAGCTGGCTCTCAGCGGAGAGAGGCGCAAGAGAGACAACGAGGTTCTTGCTACTGACATTACAAGGGCGAACGAAGAATTGTAAGACCATCTTAAGCGAGCCAGGATTTTACTCAGCCGCAGGCTCAAGCCAGCGAAGGTCGTGGAAGTCGCCACCAAGTTCCAGCATCTCGAGCTGCAACGAGCACAGCAGCACACCGTGTAGCCGGAAGTATCGTCGGTATTTAGGTCCGCCAGCCCTCCTGCGGCTGACATGACTGACAGTCTTCCTCCTTGCATAGCGGACAGCTGGAAATTAGCAAAATGAACTGGAATAACGCCTCGACTATATGAGGATGCTGCATTTGACACTAGACGACAATCTGGAGACTAGCATACAAGCTCGGCATATAATTATGCTGCTGAGTTCAGCTTCCTAATCATCGATTCCCGTCCAGGACCGACACCGATATACTCGACAGGCACACCAAGATCCTTCTCAATGTACTCGACATAAGCGCGGCAGTTTGGCGGCAGTTCTTCGTATGTCTTGCAGGACGCAATGGACGTCTGCCAGCCGGGAAGTGTTACGTATTGCGGCACTGTGCGACTTGAGGACAGTTGTTCAAGATCCGCTGGACACGCAAGAATGATGGTTATCAGTAAGTGTTACGGGGATAGAGGTGACAGCCTTGGTAGGCAGATGTAGTACTCACATGGGAAAGTAGAGATAGTCTTTCCGTCTATTTCGTACCCAGTACAGATCTTCAATTCGGGAAGCTGGTCCAAGACGTCGAGCTTTGTCAAATTGAGCGATGTGTAGCCATTGATGAGGTGCGAGTAGCGCATTACGACCAGATCTAGCCAGCCGCATCGACGTCTTCGTCCTGTTGTAGTGCCATATTCTGCACCAACTTCCTGAAGATGCGTGCCAACATCCTGATAGTCGGCGAGTTCACAATTAGGCTCCTGCACTGTAAAACGACAGCAAAGATACTCACATCAAGCAATTCGGTCACAAAGGGTCCAGCACCGACTCGCGTAGTGTAAGCCTTGACAACACCAATGACGTTGCCGATGTAGCGAGGCGGGATACCGAGACCTGTGCAGACGCCACCGATGCTCGTTGAGGAAGATGTGACGAATGGGTAGGTACCAAAGTCGAGATCGAGCATCAGCGCGTTGGCACCCTCGGCAAGCACTCGCTTGTTTGATAACAAGGCTTGATGGATGAAGGCTACGCCGTCTACTACGAAAGGACGCAAGCGGTCTGCATATGCCTTTGCAGAGAGAAGTCAATTCAGCTCATGCTGTCTTCAAAGCGTGCATCCCAGCTCACTCTGTAACGTTCAATGTCTTTTTCGGTATCGTATTCAAAGTGACCATACCGCTTGAAACGGTTCTCGACCAGCTTCCTGAACTTGTGTTCAAAGTTCTCAAAGTCGTAAATCAGGTGGTGTACTCGCAAGCCACTTCTGGACGCTTTGCTAGAGTAAGCCGGACCGATGCCCTTCTTTGTGGTTCCAATGCTCTTTCCGCCTAGTTCTACCTCCTTGAGACCGTCAACGATCTGATGGAAGTCGAAAACGAGATGAGCCCTGTCAGACAGGAAGAGGCGGCCTTTGCAGTCCAAGCCTGGTGAAAGAAACAGATTGGTAAGCGGCCAGATCAAAATCAGGATGTAACCCAATTGCACGAACGCACCCTTCTTTTCGATGGCATCCAGCTCATCGAAGAAATTCGGGATGTGTATGACCACTCCGTTACCGATGAAATTGATGCATTCCGGGTTCACGAGACCTAGTCGCCCAAAAGTCAGCGTAAGTAACAGGCTGGAGTGATGTACTTTATCATCATACGTACCGCTTGGAAGCAGGTGGAAGTCGAACTTGACTGGCTTCTTGCCGCCGGACCCGTCATTAGTTGGCATATCTACCACGATGGTGTGGCCGGCATTGTTGCCTCCGGCAAAGCGAGCGCAGATATCGATATCAGCAGCCAGAATGTCGACGAGCTGAACAGAGCCGGGTTGCAAGGTTATATCGCTGTTAGAGTAGCTCAACGAGCTTGGCAGATTTGGAAACCCTACCTTTCCTTTGCCTTCATCACCCCCTGTTGTGTGCGCGCGAGTCAGAATACTTCGTGAGCCACATTGGATGCTGCAAGTACTAACACTGGCTACCGAGCACCACCGTGGCCTTGTTGGCCGTGTTGAGCAGCGCCATCTTGTAGTGATCACAGTACAGGGTAGAAGGCTGGCCTGCCGAGCTTCACGGAATGCCCCGTATGGCTCGGCGCTTTGCAACGGCCAGACTCTTGTGGAGGTGTATCTGTCTCCCTTGCCTTGCCGTACTTGAGCTCGCTGGTTGGTGTATCAATCCAGCTGCCTGGGCTTGGGAAGAAAGAGAGAGGTTGCGGATGGGCCGGACAGACGGGAAATGCGAACAACTGATCACGTTTTGACATGTGCATTCGAGTCATGCGCAGGGCTGAGGCAGCAACTATTATTGCAGACTCTGGCAGAGCTGATACTCTAGGTCCAGCTCAGCTAGTAGTCTGAACAGCTCTATGCCTGCTGACGATGGAAGTCCTCTCGCCCGGTCGATCATCCTCTTGATTGCAGATGCCGCCTTGCCCTGCGGCCAGCTGTAGCCTGTCTGACACCACCAACATGCTTCCTACATTGACAGCATCGAAGATGATTCTCAACCTTCCGCTGCGCTTGGCGCGGTCTCAGCTTCGTAGCATTGCAACAAGTCCACATCTCGTCCCTCAGCAAGCATCCTCGTCTACTGCCACCTCCAGCACAGCGGCAACGCCAGACCTGGCAGAAGCATCAACATCACGGTCTAGTGCGCGCAATCATACTCAGTCGCAAACACAGAGCCACACATTACCATATCGAGTAGCACGCACGGAAAGAAATCGCACATTGCCCGTGTACACCGACTTCAAAAGTGGTGGCTCACGCGAAGAGATACAAATACGTCGCGTTTCAGGAGATTTCAACGTAAGCGGACTTCTGGTGTGCTGGAACGATCTCAAAGAGGGGAAACGGGGTAATGCACTAACGCTTCTCTGTTGTTGCCTCTGTCCACCCCTCAGAGCCTCATTCGAGATCTCAAAGCGGATTTCCCAGCCATGAAAAGCGCGCGGATCAACGAAAGAACAAGTAGCATTATCATCAAAGGCCTCTACCCAGATCCTCTCACAATCAAATCCTGGCTGGAAGCGAAAGGCCTGTAGAGAAATTCGTCGCACTCGTTGCCAAACGGTGGCAACAGGACCGCATTCTTGCAGGCAGCAATAAAAGGCCAAGCTATTTCACGAGCTGCTTATCGTACTTCTTGATTGAGCCTCCGTAATTCTACCATGCACAGCTAGTGCTTGTCTAGCTTGCCTGTGATCTAGTATGTTCGCCATAGCCTTCTTCATGGCAAGCAGGTTGCCAACGGTCGGCCTCGAGATTAGCTGCAACCCGACAAGACTGAGTATGTCAAGGCTAGCGTTGTACTTTCTTAAGCACATCTGAAAGGCAGTAGAGCCATTTGGGAAAATTCGCAACAAGCATCTTTGCATCTGCGATCTTCTGATACTCGTTCCTTCGCCTTCGAACGACTACACGCGGCCCGGACCAGCAAGATGGCGCAGTTCATAGGCTCCACCATCAGCTTGGTGAGCAAAAGTGACATCCGCTACATCGGTAGACTCGAAGGTGGGTACCACTTGGCGGGTTCAGAAGCAACCTGCGAACGCTGGCAGGCGCTATTGCAATGACCGGACAACGTCTGACATGACTTGATGTACCTGCAGCCATCGACCCAGAAGCAGCAACAGTCTCATTGTCTGGCGGTAAAGGCTTCATAGCAAATCATCAAGTGTTTGAAGCGAGTACTGAGGTTCCACTGCTTCTTGTGACAATACAGTGCGGTCCCAGGGCACCGAAGGTCGTCGCGGCGATGGCAAAGAGATTGCTCCTAGCGATACCGTCTACGAGTATGCTGGGTATCTCATGCGGACGTTGGGAGCTTGCAGCTGACTTCTTCGTCCCGCGCCTTATGCAGCTTCATCGTCTTCCGAGCTAGCGATGTGAAGGATCTCAAAATCGAGCAGAATGCACCAGCTCCTCAGCAGCCGCCTGCGATGCCTGAGGATCCTGCCATCATGAGCGTAGGCTCTTTGTTAGCATGTCCCGTATTATGTATTTCTTCGCTGATATAGGTTCCATCTCAGTCGCGCGTGCAGACTGGCCAAACTGCAAGACAACCCCAAGGACAGCAGCAGCAAGAGCAGCAGGCAGCTCCTCCACAGCAACAGCAGCGTACAGAACAGCCTAAACAGCAGCAGAATCAGCCCGTCGGTGGTCAACAAGGGCCTCCGCAGCATGCGTCCTTCCCGCCTGGCCCTCCAGGAGGTGGTCCTCACTCTCCCTGGGGCATGCCTCCACCACCACCGCATGGCTTCTCGCCTTACGGCTATGGTATGCCGCCCCCGCCTATGCAGCATAGCTTCCAGGGACCTTTTGCTGCTCAAGCTGCACATCAGCCATGGGGCCCGCCGCCGCCACACTTGATGGGTTCGCCCTACAATCAAGCACCGACCGGACCGCAGCAGCAGGCTCCCTCCCAGCAACAGCAGCCACCAAAGTCTCTCGCAGCAGCACAACCGGCTCAGCAGCCCACTAGTCAATCTCAGAACCTGGCGCAGGCTGCCAAGCCAGCGCCAGCGCCTGCACCTGTAGCTCCCGCTGCCAAAGCTGAGACCAAGCCTGTTCAGACGACTACGAATACTCTGCCCGTATCAGCCAAGCCAAAAGAGCAGCCCACACCTGCAACCACGAGTGCAGCTGCTCAAGCACCTTCTCGCGCACCAGCTCCTACTCTGCAAACTGGTGCTCAGCAGACTCAAACTCGCAAAGCGCCGGCGGCAGCAGCACCAAAGCAAGCCGCGCAATCTGCACAGGCTCAGAATGCGTCAACTACTCAGCAGCAAAAGCCTGCCGAACAGCCATCCGCTGCTCCGAAGAAGCCAACATCTTTCGCTTCCGCCGTCTCGCAGTCAACGGCTGCCAATGGTCAGCCAGCCGCTACAGCAGGTCCGGCATTGCAGCGAGCTGTCAAAGCTTCCAACACAACCAGCGCGCAGAAGTCAGATGCGGCAGCTGTCAACAAGGTTGCGCAAGATCTGAGCGCTCTCAACGTCCAAGGCCAGCCGGC
The DNA here is from genome assembly GCA_003351005.1 of Cystobasidiaceae sp. HBUAS51001. Classification (NCBI taxonomy): domain Eukaryota; kingdom Fungi; phylum Basidiomycota; class Cystobasidiomycetes; order Cystobasidiales; family Cystobasidiaceae; species Cystobasidiaceae sp. HBUAS51001. Next base: position 366,580 of record KZ857215.1, on the reverse strand, counting down.
TGGGCAGACCAGAAATTCTGAAGGCGCACGCCGGCCCTCACGGGGAAGAGGTGGCATTAACCAAGGATATGGCCAGCCTCGCGCTCAACAAAAGGTCGATGTGCCCTCGAATGATTTCGACTTCCAGGCTTCCAATGAAAAGTTCCGCAAAGAAAAGGCCGAAGATGAAGATGATGGAGCGGAAGATGGCGAGGTCGTTATTCCAGCCGCAGCATCTCCTACATCCTTCTATAACAAATCTTCTTTCTTTGATAACATCTCATCCGATCTAAACAAGAACGCCGATGCCGGGGCTGGTTCAGGAGGCCAGCGCTTCGATAGGCGCGAAGAGGGCAGAAAGAACATTGCGACATTCGGTGAGACTGGCGCTTCAGTTGGCGGTCGCGGGCGAGGACGTGGACGCGGTAGGGGACGCGGTGGCTTCTATCGAGGCGGCGGCGGTGGTAGCAACTTCCGTGGCCGTGGACAGGTGAGTAGGCGCGGCAGAAGAAGTGGTTTGTCTTTCCTAACGCAAGCTATCGCAGGCCCAGCAAAGTTCTCCAAGCGTTTATTGAAATGCCATTAGGGAAAGCAAAGCAAATGAACGGAAATTGACGACCTGTGAGGCGAACACACAGGTGATTACCCATACGAAATGCAGCACATGTAGTCGCAGGGTGAGCCACATACAGTGTGTCCCTGAAGGTAGTTCCTCGTCCATCCGTCAATCACATGGATTAGAATTGCTCCATTTGCCTTGCGGCCACGCAGAGACAATTTCACGTCTCGGCCGGAGTGCGTTGAGCGACGAGCGTCAGCTGGCTTTTGGTCACGTTTCTATCGGCGCGCCGAGGCGGTCTACCGCTCTACCAAATTGCTGCTGCTGTTTTCTTCTGTCTGATTCTCACTTCTCTAAACCCACCCGGTCGCCAACAAGAGCAATATACGTAGACGTACGCGACATACCTGTACTTGCAGCGGTACTCGCACGCTGGGCATTCACGAACACCGATCATCATCATGAACATGTTGGCGTCTCCGGCTATTTGTGCAAGGAAGGCGGTAAAGGCTTCCAGCAAGCTAGTTGCGAGCAATGCAGCATCGCGGACCTTCTCTGTGTCTGCCTCAAGCTCCGCGTCACATGGTATCAGCAGATGTGGTGTTATCGGCGCTGGCCAAATGGGGCTGGGCATTGCCTACGTATCAGCCAAGGTACGAAGGTGCATATCTATGTGAAGGAAAGGGGAGGCCTTCTGACACTCAATGCATACTCCAAGGACGCAAAAGTTGACGTCGTTCTGTCAGACGCGTCAGAAGCCGCGCTGAACAAAGGAATGGCTTTCATGGGTAGGTTGTGGCCAGCCCGGGGCTTGGGCTTCTGGAGTACTGCAGCTCATGCCTCACCCATGCAGACAAGCTTCTTGAGAAGGATGTCAAGAAAGGCAAACTCTCCTCAGAGGACGCACAAGCCATCAAGAATCGAGTCAAGCCTGTACACGATGCATCGGCCTTCGCAACCGAGGAAGTTCAGCTGGTCATGGAGGTGAGTGCGCTTCTTAGCTTGAGTAGTGTCTTGCACAGCGCATTGACGAATCATTGGCAGGCCGTGTCGGAGTCGTTGGCTCTCAAGCAGACAATTTTTGCTGATCTGGCAACCAAGTGCAATCCCGCTACCATTCTCGCCACGAACACGTCCAGTATATCCGTAGCCAAGATCGCAGCTAGTGCCGTCAAGGAGGGGGCAACCACCGAGGAGAAGTTTTCAAGCAGCAGCAGAGTGGTCGGAATCCACTGGATGAATCCAGTAAGCTGCCAGCCTGTATGGTCAGCTTACGACGTCACAGCTAATCTTCGCTGGCCAGGTACCTCAAATGAAGCTTGTCGGTACGCTGCTGGTCTAGTGAATGGTCAATACAGCATGTACTGATAGCTGTGATGCACATCACAGAGCTCATTCCGTGCCTTCAAACAAGCCAAGAGGTAAAAGAACGTGCGAAATCCTTCGCCGAGGCTTGTGGAAAGGATGTCACTATCAGCGCAGACACACCAGGTGAGGCCTTGCGAGCCGCGGTGCTCTTTGGTGCTAACAAGTCCGTTTTCAGGCTTCTTGGCCAACAGAATCTTACTGCCCTACATAAATGAGGCAATAACCTGTCTAGAGACGGTGTGTATAGTGGAGTCGGTGTTATTGGAGTTCGCTGACCACAAATGCTCTACACAGGGCGTAGGCAGCAAGGAAGACCTGGACAAAACCGCAAAGCTGGGATTCGGTCATCCTATGGGCGAGTTGGAGTCGTCATGGATCATGAAAACCGCTGCTGACAAGTCACTACAGGCCCGCTAACTCTGGCAGACTTCATTGGCCTAGACACTTGTGAGCCCGTTGCTCAGGCTGCAAATGCCCGCGACCATGGCTGACCTGCCCTATTCTCTAGGCTACGCCATCATGCAGACTCTTTACAATGAGTGAGTTGCGCACCTTGAGCTAAATCGACCTGTGCTGATTAGAATCGCAGAACGGCCGACTCAAAGTACCGGCCATCGGTATTGCTGGGCCGCATGGTGGATGCAGGGTACCTTGGCAAGAAGAGCGGGAAAGGCTTTTTCGATTACAGCAAATAGCCGTGTTGATGTTAAGAAACTATATCAGAAGATGCAGAATATGCAAACAATGTTCACCTCGAAGGCAAGTTTTTTAGTCCGGCCCAGCTGAACCCGGCAGGAAGTCTTTCTATCAGAATCGTTCAACAAGAATTTCGTATTCCACTGGACTTCGCAATACGCCTTCAGGAATCTCATGCTTCTTGTAGTCACGGTAAAGCTGCTCCCGGTCCATCGGCGTGACCTTCGTTGGGCCACTAGGGCCAAACTCTTGCATCTGGACGATATAGCAGGTAATCTTGCCAAGACCCGCAGATTCGGGATTTTGCGACTCTTGAAAGCGTAGATGTGTCACTGCTTGAGCGCCATAGTGAACAGCGACCAAGCGAAGATGGACGATGACGTTCTTGAGTTGATAGCTCAGAATCTCTTGCAGTTTATGATGATTTGCACTCGCTGTGGAAGGATGATTCGGCTCAATTGATCCGGCTAAGGAGAAATAACATACAGACTTACGCAATGGATAAATGGAGCTGTCAAGGGCACAATATCCAGTCAGTGCCAGGTGCATTACACCAGATCTTGGGCTGACTCACGCTGCAAGACGCATTTGGGAATTTGCAAGTGCTCTCAATTCGTTTGAACAATCCAAGGTCACCTCCACGAAACGGGACTTGTCGATACGAGAGTCCAAATTCAGCATTGCCTCTAGGGCAGCTTGGCGCGCGTCTTCTTCGGTCTCGCACAGTTGTCGCAGGATAGCTTCGACAAGAGGTTTGAGAGGGCGCGGGCTTTAATTGACAGTGAATCAGCTCGGAACAACGGTATGACTAGATGCTCAAATTTCACCTGTGTCCGCCAGACAGCATAGGACTGGGCATGCCGACATTGGGCATGCCTAAACGGATTGCATATGCGTAGTAGCAGCTCTGATCAGTAGTATTCGCTTGAATACGCTACAGTGGAATGTGTACCTGGGGATCCATTGACAAAAGGACCGGGATCACTAAAGGGTGAGCGGCCTGGTGTTCTGAGGTTCATGTTTGCTACTGCAGCAGCTACGGCAGCAGCTCTTGTATCAAGCGCGACTTGCTCTGCCGCCAACTTGGCGGCCGCCTCTGCTTCAGTAGCCGCCTTTTCCTTTGCAACCTGCTCATCCTGCTGTGCTTGTAGCTTGTCGGCTTCAGCTTTGAGCTCCTGAGCGCGTTTGAGGTCATCCAAGTATTGCATGAGAGCAGCATCGGTATGCCCCATTGCATAGTATTTCTTAAGAAGCTCCTCTGTATGATGCGAGGAACGCGGTCAGAATGGCACTCCAGTGCGACACTGGATACTCACGATATTGAGGATGCTGTCCACCACCCGCTTGCAGATGCAGAAGATACATCGAAAGTTGATGAACTGGGACCGCAGGACATGATCATTAGCGCGAAATACATCCTCAAAAGCTTGGTTCGTACACTCGGCTTCGGTAAGCGTCGGTCGCTCGGTCGTTGCAGCGGCTGCTTCCATAGCGGCCTTGACCTTAGCCTCGTGTGCTTCTTTGTCCGCCTTTTCCTTGTCTGCCTTGGCTTTTTCTTCAGCCTCTTTTTTAGCCTTAGCATCGGCCTCTTCTTTGGCTTTAGCCTCTATAAGTACGCATTCAGTAAGCGCGAGGTATTGCCAGATCTGAGAAAAGGACCTACCCGCTGCCGCGACGATTTTGGCCTTATTTGCGATGTAGAGCTCGTTGAGCGCTGCAGGGGTCCCGTCATATGAATCAGAATTCGTTGACGGTGTACATTTGAGATCTGCACCGCCCACCTTTGTCTTTGGCAAGCTTGGCTTCCTTGGCCTCAGCTTCTGCACGTTGGAAGGCCAATCTTTTCTCTGCCTCGAGGGCTTTCAGCTGAGCCTTCCTGTCTTGCTCTTGCAGCTGATGCAAGGCTTTTCGCTCGGAATACGGAGCAGGACTGAGAGCCGCAGCGGCGTCTAGCTTCTCTTGTGCCCTAATAAGCTCCAACTCGCTTCGAGCCTTTTCTTTGTCGGCGATAGAGGCGCTTTTGGTCCGTACGTGGTGCAGGAAATCGTCCGGAGTCCACTGCGGAGTATAGGAGCGTGTTGGGCCTACACGCCTCAGCATTTCGTCGCTGAGGCAGGCAAGATTGTTCTTTCAGCTCTCTGCATGAGCTTGACGCGTGTGGGCAGAGCTCACCTAAAGCTTGGAGAGGAAGACGTAGAACCGGTAACTGAGGTCATGCTGGGCGACTGTGAAAAGGTGTGAAAACTGCGCAAGGCGGCCAATTAGCAGACTGCACATGCTAATATCGAAATGCGAGATTACCAAGACCCACTTGTTCTGGAACACCGGTGTTTGACTTGACACAACCAGCTTCAGCTATGACACTCAATTTGGCAGCAGTACTCACGTGCTTGTCGAAGCTGGACTAGCGTTCGTACGGGGTCCAGCCTGGCCAACGCCAGCTGCAGCTTTTGCATTTTGCAGAATATCTCTCAGCTGGTTGCTAAAACCAGCGGGAGGCACCATGTCCTGAGGCTGAGAGGGTCTGCGAAGATGCAATCGCGGGTCCTGACTTTGGCTCGCTGGATACTCCGTATTCGTCACTTTGGCAAGAGGCACAGGCTGTCTGAAGCTCTGCTTGCGAGCTTTGCCGCGCTTGGTAGCTTTGTCAACGACAGTGCTGAAGTCGTCGTCTCTGCGAGGTGAAAAGGTGTAGTCCGTCAGTAAGGCTAGACAGCTAAACCTGACTCACGGGCAGGCGTGCACAATTGCAGCAGTCGCGACATCGGGACCGTGCTATAGCATGGGCCATGTGTTTCAAATACGTACACGCCGCTGCCAAAGAAGTTCTCCAGGTCCTGTGCGCCGGCTCCGAAGCTGTTGTGCGGGCTATGTATCGAGGGGCGAGATCTGCCATTGATGCTTGCGCTTCGAGTGCGAGCAGGCACACCGTTGCTTGAACTTGCAAGCGGATAGGGAGAGTTCCATGAATCATCGAAGCCCGCGTAGTCGTCAAAGGCACCATCCTGAAGTGGCGGGAACGCGTTTAGCGAAGAGCGAAATGGCGTTGATGGCGTGCCCTTGTCCCGAGCAAAGGGCGAGGCCTCGAAGGACGTGTTCGGTGGTGTTGGCGCTGGTCGCACCTGCGGCGATACAGGCTTGCACTTGACTTGTACTTCGGGCATGTTGCTGTGCTAGGTGCGGATGACTTGGTCTGTTCAGTCTGCTGAGGCGTTTGAAGCGTTGCACGTGGATACGCGCGAAGCAGCGAAGAGACCGTTGGATGTGCAGGCGTAGTACGAAGGGCTAGGTAGTACTGCGACTGAAGGACGATGAGTATGACAGGAGGAGACGAGCAGCACCCTCCTTGTGCATTCAGTCGTCAGCGGGCTCTGCGGCTCCAGCGCTGCGAGACAGTACGTGATCTAGCGTTGTCGAGGCGCTGTCGAGGCGCTGTGCTGCCCAAAGCCAAGTAGCGTACGAACGCCGTTGAAAGCCTGTTGCATGCTCCATCCTGTACGCCAAAAAGGCAGTGCTGCAGTTGCGGCGCGACAGTATGTTTGGTCGCGTTTGTCAAAGCGAAACGGTGAGTCAGGGTGGCGCTGGCTGCCTACCGGCGATGGTCTGAAGCAAAGCGGCAAAAAATGATGGAACAAGGAGAGCAGCAAGCCGAGGTATCGCGAGAAAAGCGTCTGATTGATATTGCTTTAGAAACAGAAACGAAATGCTGCGAGGAGTCTTTTGCATTTGCGAAATGGAAACAAACGAAGATTGCCTTGGTGGCGAACGATTTGTGAGGATGTGGCCTGAAGTAAGACGACTTTTGCTGGGGTCTTGGACTGTCCTTGTATTATACAATTGGTGAAGATGGATTTGGTTTAGTTTGAATGAGGCGATGTCTGCGCTCGCCGTTCAGCAGACACCAGTAGGTTCCATAGCGACGGCGTTCCTGTACGCAGAATCCAATCAGTCATTGCCAGCCGATGGAAGCCAATTCGGTAGAAGGCTTACCATGGATCCAAGTAGTTGCTGCAGCCTGCAATTGGAGTGTAATAGGGACGGCTGAGGACTGGGGTTGCGATCCGAGAAGCTCCAGCGGCCGTTGGCGTGGCGGTAGCAGTCAAGGTCAGTGGCCCCGCTGTGGCTGTATAGGTCGGCAAGAGCGCGACGTCCAAGCTCGTAGGCAAAGGTATGTTGGCCATCGACGTTGGCGGCCAAGTAGAATAGCTGTAGCAGCGAGATATGAAAGAATTTGTCAACCCCGTCCTCAAGTCTGATGGCAGAGTGTTTACGTACGATGCGAGTTGGGTGGCCTCGATGTCGCCGGCACCGGGCCCACCAGTCATCCACGGCTCAAGACTTCCATCAAACGGACGCGGGGATGGAGCTGGCTGATTGTACTTCTCTGCAAGAGCGGGACATGCTCCGTGATATAAGCGCGGGTCGGTTGGGATGTACCCTTCTTGCAATCCAAGTGAGTAGCTCCACAGAGGCGTCTGTATCGTCAGTGGCATCATTAATAGTCAGCTATATCGACTCTCCTTAGCTATGCGGAGGTTGGCAGAACTCACGGCGACCCTATTGTAAACTGTCGACTCGCCAATCTTCCACGTCCAGAAGAACCAATTCTGGAAAGTATCCATCTCGGCGAGGGCGAGGTCTCTCAATTGCTCTTTGAACGCCGGAGTCCATTGAGACGCGTCCATGTAAGGGTCACAGGAGCCCGTAACATTAAACGGGTCAGGGACATACGTCCCATCGAAGCGCATGCCTTGTCCGACACCGTTCAAGTACTGCCCACAGTCGTTGATTCCGAGTGAGAACTCGCCGGCGTACGTGAAGCCAACATTCGTCATTGACAAATTGAACATAGCCCCCCACTTGTCGCAGGGTTTCATGATTTGCTCATCCATAGGATCGTTGTTGGGCGTGTCAAAGGCGAGGTAAGGATGCGAGTCCATCACAATGCGATCAGAACCTGACAGGAAACCGTTCCATGTCCGCAGATTACCAGAGAAGCCATCGTGAAGGGAGATGACGGGACCATTGCCCTCGCCGAAGCCAGTGATTTCACGAATGGTGTTGTATGTCTGGAGATAGCTGTTAAGAGTGCGGGATCCATCAGTCCGCAGCCGCTATAGAATATACCCTACTCAGTCAACTCACTACGAACGAATGACCTCGTCGCCAATGACGTTTGCCTGCGCTTCGTTGACAATGCCCCACATGGGGATGACATTGCGATACTGCGGCTGATTGATAAACTCGGTCAAGACGCGTATGTAATTTGACGCTCGTTGTCCATTCGCCATGCCCATAACGCCGTTCAGAAAGTTGATCTGTCCCAACTTGCCAGAATGACTTGAATGACAAGAAGACTTGTAAGCGTGGGGTAAGTTGAAGAAGGAACTGCGACATTGGCTCACTTCCAACCATTCTGCGATCCAGGAATCGTATGCAAGTCCAAATTGATACGCAAGCCATATTTCCTCGCCCATTCGATAGCTTTCAAGAAGTACGTCCAGGCTACGCCCTCGAGGAACGGTTCTCCAGGGTAGGTCTCGATAGCCCAGTACGGCAAGGCGATTCTGACCCAGTTCAATCCTGCGCCTGCAATCTGTGCAAAGTCTTGCTCTGTGATGAAAGTTTCGAAATGCTGGACCATCGTATCGTGAAGCTGATCGCCTAGGCGCAGCGAAACATCCCATTCATCGACCGCCGGATTGTCCGTCTTGAGAACGAAAAAGAAAGTCCCCGAACAGAATAGGGCATCAGCAAGGTGAATGCGAACATGGATCGTGGCTGCTCACGTTCGCCCACGGCTCGAACATCGCTGGAGCAATGAACGGTTCCAGATGAAGCCAGCCGCCGATGCTATCGATGAGAGAAAATCAATCAGGTCCTGCCCGGCAAGTCCCAAAGGCTTATGCAGCTCACTTGACCCCGTATATTCTGTGCAACGCGCACGAGACGGAACAAACCCGAGGTCAGAAATTATAGTCCAGAGGGCTAAAGTACTGTAGCGAGTGTCGCTCACTGCATGCTAGAGTAGTCCCACCGCTCATTCAAGGCGGGTGAGTATGACTGCGCCCGCGCAGAGTCATTAAAGGGTGTCGAGACCCAATAGCCTCCAAAGGTATTGTTATAAACAAAAGTATTTCCGTTCCTGCAGCGCAAACACATATCACGATCAATCAGTCAAGTCATCTGCAAAAGCAAGGTGCGATGAAGTGCGCCAGACCCACTCCATTTTAACAATGGACCCGTCACCGCCTGTTGATCCGTCATTTGAGTCTGCATTCGAATTAGACTCATTGCCTGAGGTGCTATCGTGACTTTTGCTGTCTCCGTGCTTGTCGTTTGCGCTGCTTCCCGGGCTGGAGGATGATGAAGACGAGTCCCTGTTGCGGAGGTACATGACAATACCGATGATGGCGGCCAGGATGACTGCAATGAAGATGCAGTGCAACATGCAAGAAGCAGCAGTAGGAAAAGGCGTCAGTTGAGAGAGACTACACGCCTGTATGTCGTCTCGTAGGTGCCACACTTACCGACAGAAACAAGCGCGCCTATAACGAGCCACTTCTTCTTGCTTTTAGCGTCGCTCCGACGCGACGAAGTCGATGCATTCATCCATCCTTTGCCGCTCCCACCGGCGCCGCCCGCTCCTCCTCCTGCTACTCCACCTCCAAACATGCTTTTCCGCTTTCCTCTGACCATGGGCTGTGTCTCATCGATGCCACTGCCTGCAAAGCTCTTGCTCTCAATAGCGCCATAATAGCCCTTTTCATTCCCATCAGGCGTATCGCCATAGACTGTGGTCGCAGATTCCGAAAACCCGCTTGCAGCATAGGATGGTGAGCGTTGATAATGCGCTGCACCACGAGGGTTGCCAGAAGGGTACAATGGCATCATGGCCGTTGCGCCGGAATAGTAGCCCGGATGATGATGATGGTGCGTGCCACCAGACATGATGCTGGCGTGTTGTGCATGCGGCGAGTGCATGCTGCTAGGCGAGTATGAGCATTGATAGTCGTAGCTGTTGTCATGGTATTGAGAGTATTGCTGCTGCTGCTGTTGTTCGTTTATGAGGGGCGAGGCCGAGCGCGAAGGTAGTCGCGGTGATGCTGGAGTATCGTACAGCGCGCGCGTCGTCGCCAAGTCCGGCTGAGATGTGCTGTAGGCGGCGCTGGTGGCAAAGTGCGCGGACGAGGATGGCAAGGGGGATCCCAGGCGGGGCGAATGCGAGTGGAGGAGCGAGGCGTCTACTTGTGGATATGGCTGGAATTGAGGATGGTAGTTGTCTGCAGAGGCCGACCTGAAGCGTGGACTCGAGGGCAGCTGAGGCGAGTCTGTATATGGGAGCGCGCCTGCCTGCTGCTGCTGATGTTGTTGGCCGGCAGTACCGAGGAGGGGCGCATAGAGCGTCGGCGAGTCTGCCTGTGATGCGGGCATTCGAGGACTATTGCTTGCGTGCGCAGACGACGACGAGGAAGAGGACATTGATGCTGACCGTGGAGGAAAGGTAGGCGGCGCGACCAGCGGCGGAGGAGGGCCAGGGGGCAGCCTGGGCAGAGGCAAGGTCGCGCTGCCAGAATGCGTGCGAGGTGGACGGGGAAGCTGTATAGGCGAGGCGGGGGTGTGTTCAAAGTCGAAATGAGGGTGAGTGTCGTAGGACAGGTGGTGCTGTTGGGCTGTGGACGTGCTGGCGACTGCGGGCGTTGGGATAGGAATCAGCTCAAGCAGAGAATGTTGCCATGGCGATAGAAAGTGGAAACACGCATACGAGGCGATGAGCGTGGACCAGGGGACGAAGGAAGCTGTGCACCCGTGTCGAGCCAGCTGAAGGACTGCGCGTCCGACTGGCGGTGCTGCTGCTGCTGCTGTCTGCTGGCCATGGCTGCTGGATCGCCGTACGCATGGGCCATCTTGGAGCTTCTTCTTCCTGGGCTGCAGGATGGCCCCGTCTAGTCTAGTGTGAGAAGAGGGCAGCCAGCCCGCGCGGTCCTCGAGATGGGACACAGTCAACCCAGGACTGGCTCTCCCTCCGTATGATATGCCAATCCTCCACCAAGAATCAAGAGCCGGCTTGTCTTGGGCGTGCTGTATTGTTCTTGTGCCCCCCGGGTCTGCGTCGAGGACTCGGCAGGAACGCGATCGAGGAAGCGCCAGAGAAGAAGAGCCATAAACACGGTGAGAGAGGTGTACGTCAGCGCCAGTCTGTGGACGACCGCCAGATCTGCTTCACACGCACAGCCAGGAAAACCATCTGTAAAAGCAAAGACAAGCCTCACTTTCGTAGCTATGATAGCCTCAGCTTTGCTTGCTTGTTGCCACGCGTGAAGAGAGCGACCGTGCACGTGCCCTAAATCTCCCGCACAATCTACGCGTCAACCTGCTGCAGGAAACAGAAGCAGCGCCTCAGGACTGTCCAGACAGTGCTTGACGGAGACGATGTGCTCTTCAGGTCGCTCGTGCAGTCGCATCCGCACTCTTCGCGGGTACTCGCCCGCAATCTCTACCGAAAGTCACGCGGGACGGCCTGCCACAAGGGTGCTGTCCATATATCATACACAGACGAGTCCCAGGCGAGAGGATGCTAGCATGACCACCGATACAAAGAGACCTGTAAGCTGACCAGCACGCTGTACTGGAAGCACGCCCTTATGCTTCGACGGCCGCCCGATCACCTGGGATTCTCGGGCTGCAGCTCGCGAACAAGCTCGACGTCCAACCCATCATCAGCAGGCTTGCTCGAGCAGTTGAGCCAGTCGTCATTGTACTGAAATGCCTTTGTCTATTTGCCGGGTCTCACTCATTGTCTCTCTCGGACGACCCGGCGGGCATCGAAAAAGAAACGGACGGACGGACAACGGCTCCATCATGCACTGCAGGCAGACGAGCCATAATCAGGACAACAGCAGCACGTAATCAACAAATTCGCATGTATATCTGAAGGAGTGACTTTGGAGCCCATGCTGCTGCCCTTCAGGCGACCACCCGCAAACGCAGATACCAGATGCGTTTCGCTCTCATGCTCAGATATTGCACTATGCCTGGACGCCCACCCACGCTTGCCAGCGGAGCTGATACCAACAGCCACCATCTCTTCAAGTAGGCAGGGCGATCCACTGTTCTTACAGGCTGTGCGCGCAAAGCATGTCTTGTGTGCAGTCGATGCTATCTGCACGCGTGCGCCGGGTCGCACCAGCGCCGCCACAAGCTTTGATCCCAGCTTCTCCTTTCCATCCAGCTCGCACTCAGTCGACCAAGGCTGGCTGGTCCTAACTCTCTCTCTCTCTCTTCCTCTCTAACCCACCTCACAATTCAAAAATCACAAAAAACATATATCCTTGCTGCTCTTGCTCTTTTATCCCCCCTCACACACGCCGCCTTGAACACGGCACTTTGACCACAAGCAGTCCTCCAGGCACGGCCTTTTGCGCATCCAAAACAAGGCCCAGTCGATCTTAACACATCAATACCACGCTCTTTCAGCACACTCTTTGGCTGCTTCGACACTTTTCACCGGATCTAGGCGTCCCATCACTTCCTCTCAATCTCTTGGTTCGCCTCTTGCTACGCAGCTGCGCCAAGGATGGCTATCTGGTCTGGCAAGGTCGGGCAGCTTGGTAAGTCTCACCTCACTTCACAATTCCAATTGAAGTAGCTTATTTCGTAACAAGCTGATGCCGTATCACGCAACTCACTTCTTCCTGCGACTGTTCTACGCATGCCATCGACCTTCTTACCCCTGCACGTTCCACTGGCCTCTTCACTACTCCATATTCCGCCTCTTCAATGCTCACAGCACCGCAATATAGCAACCCTCGAGCAGCATATCACAACGTCAGTACCGGCATCCGGCAAGAACTCCACTTTGCAGATGCGAGCTCTTTGCCCGACACAATGTGTCAATTTGATCCTCGTTCAAGGAAGACATACTCGCTCTGGGGCTATGCACTCAAGCTTGCAAATTCGAAATGGATCTTTGCGAGCTTGGCTAGCTGGAAGAGCGCCATGTGCGCTGCTGTCGAAAAGGTGGTAGAGGAGGAGGATGGGTTTCGTGCTGAATTGCTCGCTACGCGGTAGGCTCTCATACACGCTCATCATCATGCTCGCATGCATGCCCACAAATGGCTTGATTCTGATACATCATCACTTTATTTGCTTCTGACGCACCAGAGGCTGCATCATCATCTTTGAGCAATCGCACTGGTTCTGGGGCCGCTGGCGGCCCATGGGCGACGAAATTTGGCAAGGTCGCAACGAGCTCGGCGAGCTTCTCATGATTGTCCGAGACGCATATCAATTGTCTTCACCTTCGCTGTCGTCGGCGTCTCCCAGCCTTCTCCTCGAGACACCCTGCCCTTCTGGATGTCCATGCTTCGAGGAGTCATCCGCTGGCAACTCTGCTCATGACCGCGACGCGTCACGCCGCTCGGCTTGGCCTGGTGGTCATCTCGAAGCCACAATCTCTCCAGCGGCCTCGTCTCTGCGATCCGAGAACGAAAGTACATCATCTGCCCAAGCCACGCCGGTCACACGTTCCCCTTCCTTGCTTGAACTCGCAAATGACCTCAGCCCGCTGCCTCTGTCGTCCAGACCTGGCTCGTTCAGTCTGGCCAGCTCTGTTCCTGCATCATTTGGCAGCCCTGCACCGTCCTACTCGTACCCCAATGCCTATGCAACGTATCGTCGACCTCCCTTGAGCGCTTCGTCTTCCCTGGGCAGTCCACCTCCTCTGTATACGAGTCATGCAGGCTCACCGTTGGGCTCTCCACCTCATGCAGTTGGCCGCTTCTGCCCGCACCCTCTTGGATCGCGATGTATTTGTCTGCCGCCCTCGCCCGGTCTTTCCGCAACAGCGTCTGCTACGATGCCCCGACCTGGCGCTTTCGAGTCAAGAGCCACAGCCATTGCAAATGACAGGCTCAATCGCAAGGTCCGTCCTGGAAGTGCATATGCCTATCGCGGCAATAGGGATCTCGTTCGCCTCAATCTGGACAATCTTGAAGCCCATATGGCGCGCACAGAGGAACGTCAAGACTACTATCGCAGACAGCGGGATAGATACGAGGTGGATCGAGCGGCTGCATATCGTCTACAGCAAGCTCCCTCATGGCCAGAACAGCGCAAGGCTATTGCCGCGCAACTTCATCGTGTCGATGCACTGGCAGCAGAACGAGCTGCAGCTATCAATGCACAAATTGTGGGTCATCGTCAATCAGTCGCTCAACATCAGCGCGACCGATTGGCTGCTCGACGAGCCAGCATTGAGCATCTGATGGATCGGGCCCTTGGCTGGGACTATGTCACCCAACATGCGGGACACACTCCGCACCCCAACTGCAGCCCGATACCAAGTCTGCGCGATAGCTCGGAGCTCCGTCGACCGTTGCCGAACCCAAGCTGGCGCTATTCTACACCCATGCATTTGTGATCATGCATTTGTGATCATGCATTTGTGATCGTGTCGCAAGCAGGACACGCCTCAACTTTACTTCTTGTTCATGTCGAATGTCGAGAAATCATGTCAAACCCGTCAATGTCCATGCCTGCGCAACAGAAGTCATGTATAAAAGGAATTTTCAATTGAGATCATATGGTACATGTCGAATCGTCATATCTTAGTTTACATGTGTAATCAATGTCGAGCATGTTTAGGCTTTGCTAGCGTCTCGGTCTGAGCGAGCACATTTTGTATCGCCGCTTCGTCGACTGGAGGTCCACTGCCATCGCCCACTAGCACTTTCTTGCCGGTACTGGGTATGCCATTGACAAGGATGTACAGCCATGCTGGACCGCGAGGATAGACGAGAGACGTTGGAGGACCTTGGACTTGTAGGATTCCTTCTGCTGTCAGGCGCAAGGGCTGGAGCTGGACTAGTCGACTGTTCATGTGGATGGAATGAGTCACGAAGCCCAAGTCCATCAACGAGACTGCGCAAGAGTGTAAGCTGAGACATAGTTCTTTGGGACATGTCAGAAGTACATACTGCTTATTTGCTCCAACGGACTTGTGGGAGGTATATCCGTTTTGACTTCGAATGACTGTCCGAAAAGAATATTCTGCGATATCAAAGAATAGCTCGGTCGCAAAGACGCCACGTATGGAGGCGAGAGCGTTTCCACTCGGTACTCGCTAGAGATAAGCATGATCAGAGAGAGCTAGAGAGAGAGGGAAGGTTGGCTCTAATCTTCATGCTTACGTTGGGTACCGTGCATTGGTGCGGTCCAGATTTGGGTTGGATCCAGCAATGAGCACTTCTCCCGAAGGCAGAAGAGATGCGACGCTGTGGTATAGCCTCGCAATCTGTGAGGTCGGCATCCCCGAGCCGATGAAGCGCTGTCCAGCTGGTGCGGATGGGCGGTATACTACGGGCGTGTAAGCTGGATTATCTGCGTTTGACTGTCCTGCTTGGTTCTTAACGTTGCCATATCCTGCTGCACCACTCTTCGCGCCGTTGACAATCATTACGTCTGACAGTATAGAAAATCTTTTAGCGGATATGTTTACTTTGACAACTGCTTTTCGGGCAGAGCACTCACCTCCATTCGGCAGCAAAACAAGATCAGGCATGAGGCGAGCTTCCGGCATAGTCTCCACTTGCCACCCAGCAGAGATGCCATCTGCATCGAGAGCCATTCGAATGCATTGAGCTGAAGCAGGTGCTTGACTATCAATCTCCCAGCTCGGAACGGTGTCGTCCAGTATCGATCCACCACAAATGAGAATTTCTGGAGTATAGCCATTGCTCTCGCTGAGAGGTAGCATGACGGCACCAGCTGTCATGGGATACGTTACGCGAATACCATTCGGAATATCTGGAAGTCG
This sequence comes from Cystobasidiaceae sp. HBUAS51001, assembly GCA_003351005.1. Lineage (NCBI taxonomy): Eukaryota > Fungi > Basidiomycota > Cystobasidiomycetes > Cystobasidiales > Cystobasidiaceae > Cystobasidiaceae sp. HBUAS51001. Next base: position 351,161 of record KZ857215.1, on the reverse strand, counting down.
CTGCTCGGTGTTTGCCTTCCAGTCGTAGATCATGGCCTTAGTATTGGCGGCGACAAAGATGCGATCGTCTGGAAGATGAAAGACAATCGGGAACAGGTTGGCATTCAGCGTTTCAGCCAGGAAGGGCGAGTGGATAGGCAGTCCATTCGAGCTATGGATGTTCTTGGGTGGATAGTACTCCAGAGATGGGTTGTTTACGGTTCTGGCCGACAGGCGGCGAGTCAGTTCGGTTGCAACTCGAGAAAATATGGTGTGACTAGCCCGACTCACGCATTGTTGATCCAGCCGCCTTTGATTGATCCGCCAAGTATTAAAGCAGATCCGTCTGAAAGTCTAGCGACCGACGAATACCACCTCGCACTTGCCATACGAACATGCTGCGGATCTTCAAACAATCCGCACGAGTCATCATCGCAAGGATCGAACATCCGAATAGCTTGCAGGCCATTGACGTCTCCAAAGTCTGCTGCGCCTGTATGATCGCTCTTGACTGGGTTGCCGCCAACATTGATGAGTGTGCCGTTGGAGAGCCACGAGCCACCTGCGCAGAACGAATTGGACTGCAAGTCGAGTGGCCGAGCCGTATGCGCGGTGAAGTCGTATACCGCACCCCATGCAGGATGTCCGTTGACTGTCATGAGATTATGCTCGACTTTGTCAATGACGACGGCATGCTTGTCGTCGACGACTGCGAACTGCATGGCGGATACGCCAAGCTCGCCGACTTGGGATAGGAGTGTTTGTCCGTCTGTCCAGAGATTGTCGTAGGTGAGAGGCTGTTTCAAACGTCTTTCCATTCGAGGTGGAGCTTGTCTCTTGCCCAGCTGAGCAGGAAATACACCATCGTCGGCGGGTAGTGCACTGTCTAGCGCTGCGAGGTCGCTGATAACGAAGGCATCGAGGTCAATCCGGGTACTCGTTGATTGTGGGTCCTGCAAGCCGAGATTGACGATCTTGATCATATGACTGCCTTGCGCCAATTCCACAGGTCTGAAAAGCAGTTGCTGGGTATACGTCTTCTCTGCATAGCAATTGATGTATGTAACAAATTTGCCATCGATCCAGACACTAGCTCGACCGTGCTGAGGCGACTTCGAGCCATACCACTCGACGCTTGAGCCGGTGAAGGAATAGCCGATAGAGGCACCAGCGTGCGTTGAGAAGTGTGACGTTCCGCCTATGTACGACTCGGACTTGCGCTCTTTCCAGTCTTGGGGTTGAGACCAGGTGATGGAGGGATCATTGTCGTCGACAGTATGCGAGCCAAAGGGTACCCAGTAGGGCAGAAATGGGACTTCGTCTTGCTGTGTTGTGTCCGAACCGGGCGTGACCTGACCATGCCAGGCGGCAGGATTGAGCTTGCGGGCGTTTGTTCTATGTCCGAAAAGCGCGACCAGTGCTGCTAGATAGCACCATGACCTCAAGGGTCGAAGCGGTCTCTGACGAATCATTCTATCGTTGCCTTGGTGATTTTCGAAGGGTCCAGTCGTGCGTGAGCTGCCTCTGAGTAGTGCTTGACGCTACTCGCGGACCTAGTGGACGTTCAGACGGCAGCAGCAGGCAATGTAATGAACGGCTCTGACTGTGGTCGGCCAGTTCTTGCATCAAGAGTTAGGCGAAAAGCAATACTCAGCCAGAAGCACGACCTTAGCAGCGCATCGTCTTGCCGTTGTTGACACTGCTAAGAATGTATCGCCGTCTTCTTCGCATGTCTCGCCTGGTCGAGGCACGCGCACTGGCGTACAGCGAACGATGCTGTGCATAGCGTGCTGCAACAGCGTACAGCGGACATGGCGTAATGAGAGCGTCTGACAGAGCATTATAGAATCTCGCCAAAGCAGCACTGCTCAGATTTCTTCAAGGTTGGGGCAGAGTCGAGTGCTGCTGGCTGCGTGACAAAACATCGCAATTGGAATTTGCCACCCATCCAGCTTGTCAGGCAGTGTAGACGCAGTCCGTGCAGTGCTCCAGAATGCACGATTGTGTCGTTCCATGTACTTCGCTTGTCGGTTTTCACAGCCATCGGGTCCCCTTTCCCAGTTGTGCTGCCACCTTTAACGGTCCGCACACATACCTTCGGAAACGAAAAGAGCTTTCTACCACGTCCAGGCAGTGGAGAAGCAGGACCTGGAAGCGATAGCATCCCTGATCCACAGCTGCGAGCTAGCCCTTCCAATCAATCGTCTCTGATTCAAGACTGCCCAAATGATGCCCATGCACGCTGCTGCTGTAGCTGGCGTGCTGGCAGGTGTGGACGCGCAAAGCTGGAAGGCGGTCGATGACGCGACGGGCGATGTCGTGGGCTATATCGCAACCACTCGGAAGCGTACACAGATGGAGACGAACGCAACAGAGGGCATCCAGGCTGAGACGTCTGCTGGCCTGAATGCGGCGGTGTTGCAAGCGGTCATGAATGATTCGCAAAAGCTCAAAGCTGGGCTGCAGCAGCTCTTGCGTTGCGACTATCTCGGCGAGCGAAAGCTTGATCATATCGCAAGAGTGAGGTCGAACTGACTCATGGGGATTATGCAGAAGTGCCATGGGCTGGTGTGCGCTCAGACAGGCGGAGAGAGGGGATTGCCAGCGCTCTCCTGTCTCGGGGTTGCAGGAAGCGAAAGAACACGGGCTGCCAGTGGCGCTTGTGTCGGAGCCCTACAGTACGCGCATTCTGCGCCAGTCGAGAATTGGCGGAGCACGAACACGTCGAGTGAGATCTCGCACAGTGGGCAAGCGAGGAGAAAGGTGGATTTGGTCTTTTCCGCTGACGAGCATGGTGCAGGAGGTCTCCGAATCCTCGCAGGGTGTCTCTACCGTACTGTACTCATTATTGAATGCGGGCCTATCAAGCGTCGTAAAAGAATATTGTTCACGTTGTTATCATGCGAAGAAACACGCAACGTGCGTGCAAGTCGCACACCTTGCTGATTACCCGCGAGCCTGACTTATCTCCGACCGTAGAACTAGCTCCTGAGAGCTTGACTCGGTCTCCAAGTTGCTCTCTGCTGTCCGCTGCTCTGTTTGAGACCAATACAGAGATGCAAGCTGGTCCCACCGCAGCCATTTGTGCTGTCCCTCTGCGCATCTTTTTCGAGCGCTGCCAGCCCGCAGCTTGCATCGTCATCGTCGTGATTGTCCTCGCCGTAAGAGCCCCGATCATAGAGCTTTTTCCGAAGACCCAACTCAAATCTTCAATCAAAGGGCAGGGGAGCGGCTCTGACCAGCTCCGACTCCTGCAACAGCATCATACAATAGGCAGGAGTGCCGTAGCAAGACTCGTGCTGGCAGAGGGACGACGGCGTCTGGGGAGTGCATTGGCGGGCAGCTGCGTTGCAGAGGCCCCATGTTCCTGTTCAGGTCGTGCTGCGGCGGCAACAGGCGACGGAAGGAGCAGCAAGAGGTGAGAGTGTTCGACTGCGGAGCTATTTTGCAGTTGCTGACCTCCCGCCATGAATATGCCCACAGTCCCAGCCAGATGAGACGACACGCCTGCTGGCCACTTCAGACGCCCTGTTTCCGTGAGCACACACGCCAACGCTGAACGCTGCCCCGCTCGTCTCGCAGCACTAACCTCATTATCGTGAAACGCAGGCAAGTCGCAGAAGCACCGAAACCAATAGATGACGAGGCTCTCCTTGAATACCAGCGGCGGATTGACAAGATCCTAGAGGAAACCGCCGAGTGCGTTTGTGCAAGGTGTTATGTCACACCTTTCAGAGGCCAAGGCTGACAGTTGGTCCACTTCTTTGCAGGAAATTGATATCCGTCAACAGTCCTACGAATGCTCTCGTGCATACACAGTCGGAGCCCTCGTCCTCTGGAGCCAGCTCGTCTACGACCAAACCCTCCGAAGGCCAAGGCCACCATCATGGACGGACAGGCAGCAATGGACAGTACAGCAACGGCAGAGATACGATATGGCGAGCAGAGCCAGGGACAAAGAACTCGGTCTATTCGATGAAAAAGGTCGCCAAGAGTGCCAAAGCCAAGGGCAAGCAGGCCGCTTCAACCGACTTGCTTTCGCCCAGCGATGACGATGGCAGCAGCCGCAAGACGCTCCCAGAACACGATCGAGACGCAACATACGCCTCGTACAAGACAGCACAGCAGGAGGAGGACGCAGAGACAGACGAAGGGCACTACACGGACCACGAGAGCAGTGTCATTGGGACTGCTGACCCCGACAATCCTCCCACAAGCGAGGGAGCACCTGCGACTGCCACGCCGGTTCGGCAAGGTCACCGGCCGGTACATGCAAAAGAGATCTTCACAACATCATCTGAACAGCAGCGATCATTAGCCAAGGTGAGTCGCCAGCGAGCGTTCTCCGACACCTTTCTTCAATGGGGAGGGTATAAAGCAGGAACAGATGCTGACTCCTTTCATGTCGACCGTTCTTCTCCACCCTGATCTCCTGAACGCTGTCCATTGCTTGCAGGAAAAGACACAAGAACGACTTCAAAAGGCACTGACCATGTCAGACGAAGACTTTGCAAAACACCTCACTCAGCGTTGATGCTGGCGGGCAGCTTCCTAGCTGTCCCCTTGTCTTTCATCAATTATCCTCACCTCTGTGATGAGCGACTGGTCTGGAAGAGCACCGCCAAGCTCCACAAGGAAGTATCGTTAGCAGTCAAGATGCTGTCGCTCCGAGATACACGAAATAAGATCCATATCGCTCAAGCACCCTACAAATCAAGGCAGCAAGCTATATTTTAGGTAGTCAGTACGTTCAGTGCGGTCGCTGCGTAGTATACCTGCAGTACCGGACTGCGAAGAGAAGCCCTGTTGTCGTATAGCAGCATATCAGACATAAATCCTAGCCTGAGCAATACATCTCCCATGAGCAATGCCTGAAAAGCAGCTCCTCGTTTCAAAAGGTCTATTGATCGGCTTTCCGGACACAGCCGCGTGGCTGCGTCACTGCACTGCAGCTTGCGTAGTCTTGCTGCCCGCAGAATTCAGCCCTTTCGCCAGTCGAACTCATCATTGCTTGAGTCTCGAGCAAAGCATCATGGCAAGCCAAACGCCTCAAGCATCAACGAGCGGGAGCGGGACTACGAGGTTGCCAGCTACGTCGGCTGTGCCAGCGAGCGGCTCCAAGCTAGGTGCCCCAGAGGGTACCGTCACAGGAATGATGGAGCAAGTGAAGGAGGGAGAAATTGACACGACGGACACAAGCGCGCGGTATCTTGCATTGCTGGGTAGGTATCCTCATCTGGACTTGAGGGTGTGTGTCTTCGGCCATAGGAATGTCGACTGATCGTCAATATGGATTCACAGGTCGCATACGTCCTGTGTTGCTGCCTGCAACACGGTACCTGGCATACACTTCGTGAGTTTTGTTTTTTCGCTCGTCGGTGCCCGCTGCTTGTCCCGAGACACGCCAGCCTGACTTTGCTTGCTTTCACGAAAGTGACATTGGCGAAGCGTTTCGCCCTATTGTCAATCGCAAGGTCGTAGCCGGAGCATACGGCATTTCAATAGCCTACGTGGTTGGAGATATTGGCTTTGAAGGCTACAAGGCACATCTCGACCGTCAAGACCGCTTGCTCGCGGGGGACAAGGAATCATGCAGCGCGTCTACGGAAATTGGTCTTCGAGTGGCGCGGCGGACAGGTACGTAGGGCGCTGTGTTAGCCTCCAAGACCTCGCTGACTCTGGCTTCTTCCTCTAAAATCAGTCTTCCAAGGTCTTGCGTCTATTGTCCTGCCAGCTGTTACGATACATAGTGCTGTGAAATACTCTGCGCCGCTCTTCCTGAAGAGCAATAACCCTCGCATCAAAGGCTGGGGCCCAACAGCGTGAGTCATTGGCATGATATCTCGGAGTTCACTCAGTCACAAGACTGACGTGAACATTCAGTGTCGGTCTGGCAATAGTACCGGCTCTTCCAGTCATGTTCGACCACCCGGTAGAAACGGTAAGATGGACAAGCAGGATTCATACCGACTTAGGCTGAGGCTGACTCTGCCTTCAATGCACGTTTTCAGGCTACCGACATTGCCTTTGACTACATCGAAGAGAATTGGATAGGGTCAACCGCTGAAGCACACGGGCGTCGTAGAAAGGCAGAGCATGGTGCCGCTAAGAGCGAATTGTGAACAGGCACGGACTGCTTTCCTGATTACTGTTCCGGGTGATAATACCATAGATTCGAGCAGGAGTGCGTAAGGAAACATGGCTTCGCTGACGCTCTCGAATCTCTTTGAATCTGACAGCGGAAAAGCTGACCAAGACTGATCTTTGCTGTTCGAGACATAGTACAAACCCAACACAACCCGGCTCGTCCTTGGACGAAGTTATACGTACTGCTACGTCCTGCTGTCCTCAAGATCTGCAGGAAGCGTGAGAGTTAATAATACCTACTGAAATCCCGATGTCACTCGGCTTAGCCAAGAGTGGTTTGCTGCCCCTGTAATGAGGACTTGACAAGGTGCTACTTCATAAATACATGCATGAGCACGCGTGCTGCTCCCTGTAGTCTATGGCCGCGGCAGCCTCTGCGATTGGGGCTGAACTGCTTGGTCTTGTTCGTCCGTGCAAGACGTCTGAGGAAGAGGTTGGAAGTGACTAATGACCAACGGAGCAAGTGTGTGGCACAGGTCATAATAGATGCGTGTTATATAACTGAGAAGCTATTGCATTAATGTCAAGTTGGTGCTATGGCAAAGTATTGCTACACGTTCGCATAATTTTGGGGAAAGTTCGAGTGTCCAAATGAATGTCTTGGAATGGGGGCCGAGTGATGAGGCCACGAGTGATGGAATCACCGCGTATACGGAACTAGCCGGACTGGAAAATGGCAGGCTACGGAGTATGGTCGCGTCAGCACGCGAAACTTTTGGACTTTGGCTTTCCGACTTACTCCGGCGACAGTGTGGTCCGCAACCAAAGAGAGGTTGTAGACCGTGTACGTTGCGTATTCGTCAACAAGAGCGACAAAGCCTGTACCATTAATGGCTGGTCCCGTCACTAGAACAAGTCTTAGTGCTGAAACGTTCTCACAGGAGGTAAAGCAGACTCACTGGCAATCTCGGTGTCGTAAACATCACCACCTGGCAAAGTTGCGTACCCAGAGTTTGAGCCAGTCATGGTGAGAGGTGCCATGGTTGCGTTGAGCTGGTGGACCCAAAGAGCATACTTGGGCTCCTTGCCGCTGTTCGACGTAGTGTAGCTGCCATCAGGTCCGACCTTCTTGCCAGGGTTTTCCCAGCTAAAGTAGATCTTCTCGCCAGGCGTAACAAGCTGTGTGATGTTGGTAGATACGGCCGCTTTGCTGCCCTCATACGAGAGAGATGGATTGTTGTCGACCGAGAGCTTGGGATAGTTGGACCAGCGGACTCGAGGATTCTCTTCAGGGCACGACTGGATGTAAGGCGCGAGAAGTGTCCAGCTCCACGACTGAGGAACGCCAGGCTCAAAGTAGACATCCATTGCGGGAGCGCCAGTGAACTGACGGAAGACCATTTGCTGGCGTGCTTCCGTAGCGATGGATTGAGAAAGGAGGTGGGCAGAGTCTCGGCTGTTCAGCAAGGTAAGGAATCCCCACACGCCGCTTTCTCCCCAGCGTGTGAGCTTCTGGTTGAAGTCGACGTATTCGCGGACAGAGTTAAATGCGCCAGTGTAGTTGTAAGTGCATTGCTTTGCGGCGCCAGGTCCAAGAATCTGTGGAAGGCAAATTGTTGATAGATTGGTGCCTCAGCTTGACGGATGAAACTTGAATTGACACGTGCGCTTACGTTAGTAAGAAGCTGAGCGTGACCAGTCTCCTGGTTGGCCATAAACTGGAGCAGGCTACGGTAGTCGGCAGTCACGCCTGCCTCTTCCCACTCGGCATCAGAGAAGCGCTCGAGACCGTAGTTGAAGAGATCAAGCTCAATCCACTCCTGATAGAGACCTGTAGATACTGTTAACACATTGTTCGGTTGCCTCTGGAGGCGCATAGAGCCCACCTAGGTTGAAGCTCGCATAGTCGAACTCGCTAATGGCTCGGTAGGCTGGATTCTTGATTGTATTGTTACCCGTTGGATCTTTGATGGTTTTCTAACACCCAAAAGCCGTCAGTATACAAGTCAGACAAAAGACTGCAAGACAGCTGCACTGACCGGAGGTCCGTCGCCAAACTTGACGGTGCCACCAGGAGTTCCCTGATACGGCTCACGCGGAGGGTTGCTTCCCTTGGAGCCGTCGTTGTTTCGAGGCTCAACTGCAGCAGGTGCAGCGCTAGTGTGTGCCACAAGGGCTAGGAGAGCGGCGGTACCAAAGACGGACTTCATGTTTGCTTCAAGTTGCCTTCGCCAAGTAGTAAACTGGGAGTGCGTGGTGGGAGAGAAGCAAGAGCGCGGACTCGTCTTCTTTACAAGGGCCACAGTGATCTTGATGAGGCTAAGACGTCAATTGATCTGCTGTGTAAGCTGGTAAGTATCCCCGCGGGCCCATGAAGTCTGCGTTCATCGGTTGGCACTCGATTTGGTGTGGCGGATCTCCACGATCCATGATGCGGGATCGGCAAGGTTGGGCACGTGCAAGTGCCAACGGCGGAAGCAGCGGCTTGCAGTGGGTCATCTGCATATGAAGCAAGTTGTCGAGAAGTACCGGCTATTATGTATTTGGTCTGATCCAGCACTCTTCACGCGACTAAGCACGACGCACTCTCCAAGCCCTCCGTGCCCGCTTCCGTACGTATTTGAGGGGTCCTCCACAAAGTTGTCAATCCAGCGGCCGAGCATGCTCTAAGTGTCACATGTGAACAAGGCGTAAGGTGCGGTCTATCAACCCAGTATGCAGCTGATCTCCATCCAGCTTTCGGCAAAGGATTCAAATGCTGGATAGGGTCAGATGAGTCGCCTACTTTGATTTCCAAAGACGTGAGCCCAAGAGAGCTTCGAGATAGCATTGTTACGGTCGGTCAGTCAGTCTTTCCAGCATATGAACCACCGGATTACCAAGTGCAGTCCCCTATACAATTCACGATAAGGCTTCTCAATCAAAGCTTTGATGGGACATGTTGATGGACAATATAAGCGTCGTATATGACGTTGGTCTCTGTACGTTTGGCAGAACCAACTATGATGGCTTTGTTGAGATATGCTAGCCTTGGTGCGCCGGTTTCGAGCGAGAGCTTGACTTGGAAAGTATAGCCGCTGACATGCGTTTGACTTGCTATGTGTTTGGCTTCTTCGCCTTTCTGGTCTAGATCCAGAAAGCCCTTTCAGCACTTCGTGGGATCATGCAGACGTTTCGTCAATATCACAATTGTTTGACTTACTGCTTATACCGGGAGGATAACGAACGCCCGAAGACTCGACAAGTATATATTCACCTTGATCGGTCTTCAGCACGTATTTTGCGTCGGGTCTGTAGGAAGCTTGGTGAGACGGAGTAGTCTATACACCATAGTCTGGCCAGACGCTCACTTGGCTGTCATGTCGCTTTGCATAACAAGCGCGTCAAAGCCAAGATTCATGACTTCGCCGCTGATTTGGCCATAGAATCGTCCGCCGGTTATTGGAATGACTCTTCGGCTGGAACCTAGTCAGTACATGCAGCAAGCGCAGTCAGTTGTGTCGCGGATCTTATAGGAAGCCTACTACAAATACGGCTATTTACCCATGCCACCATCGCCAACTTCCAGAGGTGTGCCAACTGCGCATTCGAGCGTGAAGAGGTGCTTGAGCTCAAGAGAAGGGAGCCCAGAGGGCGATTTCGAGGCCATTGCACAGCTGGAGCGCTGCGTGTGATTTATGCTACAGTCTGGGCAGAAGGAGCGGAAGCAGCGCAAAGCGACAGAGAGCCGTGGCAAAGCTTCTCGCTCCAGCAAGGGCCGGGTTGATCGAGGTCCATACTTCCCGCCGGGCTATTGTGAACGCGGAGCACCGCAGTTACACTTCCGCCAGCTGGCATCTGTATCCCATAGAGTCACGAGGAACATTGTCGACAACCCTTCGATTGCATTCAGGGATAACACGACCAGATCGACCATGCAGCAAGCTGTCGAAGAGCTAGCTGACCGGATAGTGACCCGGTATCGCGAGTGCGTCTGACGCTGCCAGTGCCAGCTGCCAGTGCTGCTGCGCATTTGGGGTATCAGACAGAGCCCAGACTGAGCGTATATGGCATACTCATCGCCTGTCATGCATCGACAGGTTGGCCCCTGGTTCTCGCATACTTGTTGGAGTCGCAGGGTAAGCCAGTGCCGGTGCATGACTGTCGAGGCTCGTCAAAACCGACATTCAGCTATGTTCAGTTGCGCTGATCAGACATTGAAATGCGTTTGCAGAGTCCCTGGAGCTGGGAAGTCAACTCTGGCCTTCCCACTCACTGAAAGGATCAACGAGAAGCTCGGTGTCCCTGTGCCCGAACACACGCATGTCGATGCAAATCAGGCCCTGGCGTCACCGCTGCATCGGAAAGCTCACCAAACAGCCATTTCTGTTTCGCTGGATGGCTGGCATTCTACAAGAGCAGCGTTAGACCGCATGCCTGTAAGCACGAGCGTGGTGACAGTAATATAGTCACGCGTCGTACTGTCTGACATCGCGCATTGTAATCTCCAGGATCCTGTGGAGGCAAGACGCAGACGAGTGGGCCGATACGATTACTGAGCAGAAGCCAAGCTGAAATTACTACTATTGCCAAAGGGAGCCGCTTTCACTTTCGATGCAGACGATTATTGCGATTTTGTCAAAGCACTCCGAGAAAGTCCAGCTCGCAGAGAGATCGCATTCAGGACGTTCTCACACGCCAAGAAGGATCCCGAGCCGGGTCGATTTGCAATTACTCCAATGCATCGGATCATCGTTATCGAAGGTCTGTATTGTCTGCTATCTTCACAGCCATGGAAAGAGGCCACGGATTTGCTAGACGAGCGCATCTGGGTCGACTGTCCGGACGAGATTGCAAAGAACAGATTGATAGTCCGACACGTTGCAACAGGCGTGGAGAGCGATACCGAGTCAGCTAATAAACGAGGTAGGCTGACCTTATCGCTATGTGACAACACTGGACTGAAGCCTCGACACCGCAGTCGAGGGGTCAGACATGCATAATGGCACTTTTATCCGGCAGAATCTTGCGCAACCTACTGCAATTGTTGAATCTGTCCTTGACGAAGATTATGTCAAAGATGTAGAGGGCAGGATAGCGAGCCAGACATAGTCAGGCAAGACCGACGAACAGGTGTCATGCTAGCCGAGGTAGCACTGTTGTCAGCATATACTGTCGGAGTTCGGTGCTAGGCTGGCGTTCCTTCGATTTGCACATGTACTGCTTCCTCAGCTTTGGTTTGATGATGCTACAGACTAATATGGACTACAGTCCCCTTTCCTGTTACAGGGTAAGCTTGATGCCCAACTTGCTTTCAGTGAAGCCAGTCGAGATCCGATCTACCACACTCGAAAGCCATCGGATGGGAAGCGTGTCTGCCAGCATGGAGGCTTGCAAAGGTAAAGACTGAATCGCTTGACTATGACTCGTAGTCGCGTTAACTAGCTGTATTGTGCGTGGCTGCAAGAGAGCGCCACCGTTGAAATCGCACCAGCATGCTGATATCGCTTCAGGCAGGTACGTTTGTACCATTCCGCTGAGCAGAGGTGTGGACGTGGACGCCGGCGCCAAGTTCCAATAGCATGTCGAGGCGTGGATCCCTATGAGCAGCAGAGTGCAATAAATGCTGGATCGCATACAGGCGCTGGTGTCAGTCAAGAGACACGGTAGAGGCTGACAGGCGAATCCTAGCTGCGACTCGGCCTGTCAACGCACCAGGGACGTTTAGAGAGATAGAAGGCCACAATGAAGAGAAGATTCCAGACAGGCGGCGTCCATGGCATGGGCAGGAGCAGCAGCGTTGCAACTGTCAAAAGGGTGTGGCGCCACGGACGGTCAGCCGCAGCTCTGCTCGACGCTTTGTGAATTCTTGTGCACCTACAGCTACGCAGACAGAACATGTCGTTTGTGTTCCCAGCCGCGCCAGTGGAGTCTTGCGGGTGTCAAGACGGGAGAGAGCGGGCGCACAATGCTTTGCCTTTCTCATAGCCAAAGCCGATCACGCTTCCTCTCTGCATTTCAGCTTTCAATTGCTTGTGCTCGTACAGCCCAACAGAAGCTCGTCAATGGCGACATAGCACCATAGACTTGCGCACATCTTTCCGTTGCGATAGCTCGAGCCGTCATGCTGCCGAACGGTGGGCAGCCAGGCAGCCAAGACCCAGCCTCTACGACTTCACACTCGGTCTCCCCAGGGTCTGGGTCAATACTGCCTCTCTATGGCAACGGACTAGGCGTCTCGCAATCACCTACGAAGCAGTCGGTCACGCTCACTCGTAAACGGCCGTCTGCGCGCTGGCGGCACAGCAGTGGTCACTTTCATTCAAAGTCAACAGACCAGCATGGCCCATTCTCGTCTTCTGGGACGTGGAGCTCTTTGTTCGCCTCGCGCAACTCTCCCTTGGCAGTCCTTCGACCTAGCTACCTCACAGCTCGAGCACGCACTACGAACCTTGCGGTGCTCTTGCTCCTGCTCACTTTGGCTCTCAGTCTGCTCTACAACGTTCGCTTCTACCTGCACGAGCATCCTTTGAGTGGCGAAAAAGACAGACTACCACTCAGCATCCGCGCAACACTGCCTCAAATCAACAGACTTGCGGTATCTGAACAGGGTCAAAGGCATATACCTGGAGATACGCGCCAAGCGGCAGAAGGGGAGGGTGCAAAAGCTGCAGCACGTGCGCCTTCAACAGACAACATTGATCTTTCCAAGCTGGACCATTTGATTGTCGTAGCTGGACACGCAGTGTGGAGAGGTAGAACAAGAGAGGAAGCCGTGCAAGATGATAATTGGATCTTGGAAGAGGTACAAAAGGGCGGAAGCGTGCAGACCTTTGTCAAGCACATCATGAAAGGGTTAGTCCTGTTCGTTATCCTCACTCATGCAGCAGCAACTCATTTCAGAGTGGTTCTCCTTCTAGCGTTGAAGTGGCAGTAGGCGACCCTTCTAGCCTCCTGGTCTTCTCTGGCGGTCAGACGCGAACAGCCGCGCAAGAAGCAGAGGGCGATTCCTATTTCCGCTTGGCCGAAGCCTTAGACCTCTATCGACAATTTTCCACGCCGAAGACACCTGCGCAGATGTCTGACAGTGCGAAAGACGACACTGTTGGGAACGACAGGAAGCCTCCTGAAATGCTCAATGTCGACAAAGCCGTGGAAGGCAGTTCTTCAGATTCCACCAGTGCGAGCAAGAAAGCGGGAGCCATTGTACAAGCCAAGCCGCCTTTCGCACGGGCCACGACTGAGCAATTTGCGCTGGATTCGTATCAAAACCTCATCTTCAGTCTGTGCCGCTTTAAAGAGTGAGTTGGCAGAATTGAAAGACCGTCTAGGCTGCTAGAGCCTGCAGCTAATGTTCGCGTGTCTTGCAGAGTAACGGGTCATTATCCAAGTCGCATCACCGTTGTCGGCTTCGGCATGAAACGATCACGTTTCACGGATGTGCATAGGGCGGCTATAAAGTGGCCTTTAGACTCTTTCACATACATCGGCATAGACGATGTGGGCGAGACCGGTCAATCATATATGGGAGAGAAAGAATTTGGCCTCAAGCCATTCATGGAAGATCATTACGGTTGCAAAGGCTTTTTGCTGTCCAAGCGCAGGAATAGAAATCCCTTTAGACGGATACACCCGTATTTTACGTCGAATCCGCTCTTGAGAGACCTGCTGGAGTTTTGTCCGACAGACGGTGTAGCGACATTCCCAAAGACTTTGCCGTGGGAAGGGCAAGCATAGAGTACCGGGAGAAGTCATGTAGCAGTAGACACAGTATGTGGAATCTAGATCAGCAGGGACAATACGGCAGCATAGTTAGCACTGCACGCTGGCAGAAAGGCGGCACGTTCTAGACAAATGTATATGGGCAGGGTGAACATGTAACATCAATCGCAGAGCGAGCGGCATCGAGCAGCTTGAGTAAAGGCATAGCCAGGTCTTAGAGTGAAATTGGATTTCAAGATCTAACGGCACGAAAGGACACATGACATGACGAACGCTTAAAGCTTCTGCATGGCAGCGACGTCGGCAGACTGGACGTAGTCTTCGAACTCGACGCATCTGTCCTCGAGGTCCTGGAGGGAGACCTTGTCGTCCTCAATAACCAGGGTGATCTGCAGACGAAAGGTGAACAGGTCAGCCAGAGTCTAGATCAATACAATGTCAAGACCTCGTAGCACTTACCTGGAGCTTGGAGACACCGTAGCCGACGGGCACGAGTTTGGAAAGACCCCAGACGAGACCGTCCATCTCGATAGATCGGACAGCGGCTTCGAGCTCTTTCATGTCGGTCTCGTCATCCCAAGGCTTGACCTCGAAGGTGACGACGGACTGGAGAACAGATACAAGTAACGTGAGTATACTTCATCTGGATGTGCTGATAGTAAGCTACTAGAGAAATGGCCTACCTTGGCGGCAGGCTTGGGGCCCTTTGCGGCCTTCTTGTCCTGGTATGCCTTGAGGCGCTCGGCCTTGAGACGCTCGGCCTCAGCATCCTCCTCCTCGTCATCGGAGCCGAAGAGGTCGACATCGTCGTCGTCGTCACCACCAGCGGCAGCAGCAGCCGGTGCAGACGAGGCAGCAGACTTGGGGATGAGCTCATCGGCGCTCTTACTGGAGCCCGAGAGGCTGCTGTGCTCGGACGAGTACGAGCTGATGTGCGAGTACCATCGCTTGGCGTGGGGGTACTGTGCGGAAGGAGCCTCGGAGAGAGACTTGTAGACCGAGACGTCGGCTTGCGATGGGGCGTAGCTGAAGTTGCGCGAGGAGAGGCGAAAAAGCGGGAAGAGCAGGATTGAAGGGGAACAAGCATCAGCACAGTGGCTCATGAAGTGGTATACGACATCAATAGCGTATGCGTGCGGCGCGCGGAGGGTGTGTGGATCAGATGGCTTGGAAACTAAAATTTCGTCAATGCACGAAGCGGGCAGCCACGAAGGACTGGTGAACGGGGTCTTAAGCCGTCACGCAAACCCGGCCGTGCCGTGTATAACTCAGAAACACGGACCAAAGCGTTGTGTTCATCGTTTCTGGGGTTGGCGGAGGGGTTTGTACGTCCTGCCTGCCCGCGCTGCGGTGCCTGCCTGCCACCAGCAGGACGAACAACCAGGTGGGCGCGCAGAGGGCACAAGCATGTAAGAACCGGGCACTCACCCCTCGATGTAGCTCTTGTCGGCGAGGAAGGCGTTGAGATCTGCGAGTGCGACCATTTTGACGATGTGGTTGGGCTTATCGAACGTGGCCTTTCACAGGCGAAGCTGGCGCAGGCGAAAAAGACGGGCCTGCAAGCGAGCGTGATCGAGGCGCTCAGCTTAGCCACGACCGGCACCCTGCACAATACACGGAGACACGTACAATGGCAAACGACGATCTAGCATATCTAACAGGCGTGCTGAATGGCCCTGCCTCGTCTGCTGCACCACAAGATGGAACAGGTCACAGCGCGAGTGGCAATTCGAGCACTCAACAAGCAACTGCACCCAATCCCACGCAACAGAATGGCCAGAAGATAGACTTTGCGTCTCTCCAGCCTGTACTCGAAGCTTTGAAGATCTCCGCATCCTCAGATCAAGACCTCGAGAATCTATCCGAGGAGTCTGTCGCAGCGCTCTTGGCCAGACTCGAAGAGGCCAACCTTGTCACCGATGGACTGGAGGGCAGGCTCGACCAGCTGCTAGGAGACCTTGATGGCATGATTGAAAGCTTGGAAGGTAGCACTGCGGGTCAGGTGGAGCAAGAAATCGAACAGAGCGTCGAGAACGCTTCGAAGGATGCACAGGCCGATTCCACTGGCACTGTCACGCAAGATGGACAACTGGTCAATCATTGACACGATGACAGCATAAAATTTGCGAATGAAAGACATGTCTAAAACCAGAGGGTATGTCATTCATTGTGTGTAGTGCAAGCTCGGGCTGCGTCGCTGACGTTTCTTTATCGCCAGCTTCGAGACAATGCAGCGCTCATCCGAGTGCCTGAGTACCATCGGCATCACGAGAAAGTCTACTTTACTCAGCTTGTCGCCGCGACTCGAAGCAGCTTCACTGGCTCTCAAGCCATAGGATCACAAGCCACACAGCTAGCTGACAGACGACAAGAAATACAAAGGGCCTCGCTAGCCTGGGCAACATAGGCTCAAAGCCAGAAGGAACTTCAAGGGAGGCGGCTCGATAGCACCCCAGCACTACTAGTAATTCGACGGCTACATGCATTGCGAACGAGTTGCCTGCGATGATTCTGTGTAATGGGGTATCGAACACGAATTCTGGGCCATACAAGGCGGTATGACAATCTATTATCCCGGTTTCGAGTATTACGACTCGCTACAATTTATTGCAAATTCAATTGTAAGAGTCCTCTGCAATGCTGTCTCCATAGAAATCATCTATCGCTTTCTAGCTGCGGCAGTCTTTTTCCGTCTTTGTTGCCGTCCTCGTATTGCTCGTTTTGCGTTACTTCTTGCTAGCTTTGCATTGCGAATGGCATAAGCTCGCCTAATTCGCATTTTTGAACTCTCCTGCTCGTTGATCGCTTCCTATGCCATCTTGCTCGAGCTTTTGCGCCCAATTGGCAGAGATTGTGCCAGGCCCGTCTGTTTGATCGCAGTCACTGGAACTGAACTGTTTAGACGCCGTCTCTTAGGCAGCGTGCTGCTCGGAGGCACATCTTCGTTTCCCGATGGCAAAATGTCATAGTCCGTGTCTGCCTTGTCTTCTTCACTCTCAGACCCGTCAGTAGCGCAGCGACGCGCCGATTTTCTGCCTCGAACCGTCTTGACATGTTCAGTGCCAGGGCTTCTTGTGGGCTTCAGCGGCTCTGTACGGCGGATAGGACTGCTCGAAACGGTGATGGAGGGCTCTTCGTCTGATTCGTCGTCGCTGTGTGCGGCACTTGACCTGTGCACGCTGGTGCTGCATGTACGTTTCGATCGTGATTCCTCTCCGGTGCGTGTGAAGCCGGAAGCTTGGACATTTGGAGACGTGTACAGTCTATTGAACCGAGGCAAAGCGGTGGTGTGATTGCGGTTTATGCCAGCTAGCGCCATTGCAGACTGATTTTTCCTGGGAGGATTGGCCTTGACCACAACAGGCTTGGCAGTGCGCGGCTTGGCTTCACTGAGGGCCCCGGCTCGTACATGTACGGTGTCTTCATCTTCATCATCTTCCATATGCAGACTACGCTCGAGCGCAGGATGTTTTGCGACAGCTTTGGACTCGGGCATATAGACGGGGGCGGCCCTCTGCGAGACCTTGTCGGCGGATGGTGCCTTTGGCTTGCTCTTTGCTTTAGCAGCCGCCGTCGAAAGCCTCCCCTTGCATGGTGCGAAGGACATCTCCTCGAGCGTTGGCTGAGTTTCAAAGTCTTGAGGTCGCAGAGAGTGCCATTGCTCGATGACGTGTTGTACGAAAGTGTCGGTTGTTCCAGAAACTGGAGCGAAACAACGTCGTATGAGGTTCAGCTTCACCGAGGTTGCGGGCTCGTCAGTCGGCATATCATGCTCACTGTGGTAATCGACTACGGTATCCCATTCCTTGCCAGCCTCGCCGAGATTGACATAAATGACTTTACCATCATGCTCTTCCACCTCACGGGCGAAGTCCTTGACGAGCTGCTTGAAGCCATGGACCTGCAATTGCAATGGCAACAAAAGAACAATGCGAATGGTCAATATACGCTAAGAGAAGGATATATGAAAAGTTGCAAATGATCCCACCTTTAGCGAAGTGCCAAAGATGATGAGGCAGTCGGGCTTGCTGCGCACGTCTGCATTAGAGATATCCGAGATGAAGAGGTCTTCTAGTCCTTGTTCGCCATAGAGTGTGATGGCAGGTCTCAAGGAGCCAACGGCCACGCTCGTCCTCTTGCCGAGTGCTTGTCGCACGGATAGCCGTTGCTGACATTTTGCACATTGCATTGAATATCCCGCCTGGTATGCTTGTGAGATGGACGCTGTCCAAGGGCCTGTATAGTGGCAGACTGTGCATCGGACAGTCGAGGCGCGGCCGTGCAAGTGCACCAATTGACCACTGTATTTTGATTGTTTCCTGCCTGGGCCTTTCCCTTTTGTCGAAAGCGATGATGAAGGCATAGACGATGACGACGAGGAAGTGCTCGCTGTACAAGCCGAGTCTTGCGGATTTGCACTCTCAAGACCAGCTCGCAGCTCCAGCCCATCAATATTTTGCGTATAGCAACGGAGCAACTTGCCCTTGTTTGCTAGGGTTTTGATGAAGCGATGCGTAGGAGTGGGTTCAGCCTCCTCGCTAAGCGTATTGAGCGTGGAAATGAGCTTGTAGAACTTTGCGAGAGAAGATGCAGAACTAAAGACTTGCGTCGAGAACATGTCTGCGCCTTTGAGATTGGACGAGGCTGATGATGATGATGAGCCGGAACGAGTGGAGGAGGTGGAGACAGGGGCTGATGCCTCGCTTGACACTGGCGACCAGGACCGAGAACTTGACGCAGAGGACGTTGAAGCCTCTGACGAGGTTGAGCAAGCGGACATGGACCGGCTCATGCTGCCCGACGAGCCTCGCGAGGACGCAGAGGTCGCTTCTGCGCGTAGGGCTTTGGAAGGCGATCGAGCAGCCGCGAGTTCATACAGGCCATTGGCGCTACGAAAGTCCTGGGAGGGTCACAGGAACGCAGTAAAGAAAGTGCAGCTGATCAGCATGAGATGATACAAGTAGTGGAAGAGAAGTCCGATATCGCGCATACTGGTATGCCAGCTGAGGTGGAGATGCCAGCGCCGGCCAGGCAGAGGGTCCGCTTGGACCGCACGACAGCAGAGACGACCTCTGCGAGAGCCCTTGCCTCGTAGCTGTTCTTCTTGCCAGAGGCGAGCACACGCTCCAGGTCGATGATGAGCGTCATTCTTGCGAGTAGCAAGGCGTGTGCTGACCGCCGTCTTGTCTTGCCAAACGTTTCTTGAGGCGCCTCTCTCCTTTTGGAAGTGGACGCAGCAGCAAGACCAGAGGTGGAACGACAGACAGGCGTTGTAGGAGGGGCAGTTGCTGGTGCGGATGACCAAGTGCCGGTACGTAGACGTGCTGCAAGGAGTGTCGTGTCGTGTCGTGTCGTGTCGTGTCCGCTGTCATCCGCGGTGGAGATGCTGGTCAGGATGCAAGACCTCGTCGTCGTTGCCCAATTTACGCGGATCAACAACAATTCCTCGATCGCAGCGGTTGGGACGCGCCTGGCTTTGTTGCGGAATGCTTCAAGGCGACGAGAGGCACGTGACCTGTCTGTGCCATGAGGCGCAGAGGCAAGCTCTCAAAGGCTGCAGGCGACTTGGGTGATATGCCCTACAAGTGCGTGCAAAGTCAGCGAGCCGATTCGACGATTAGCAGGCCAATGAGCAGCAGTCTCGTATTGTGTGCCCCACACTGTGCTCGTTGGGCGCAGAGCGCTTTCCTGTTTTGGCGGCTCTCAGGGCCAGGCTCCTCTGTAGTCTCGCTATCATACGAATAAACAGTCTCAGCACACGAGTAGTGAAGATGGGCCTTGTATACCCCATGCACTACTCTCGTATGCTTCTAGCATGTGCAAAGGCCGTCTTGCGGTCCCATCGTGGCTCTGACCCGCACACTTCGTTTCAAACCTTCTCACCTTGCACGTGACCCAGGGTCCCAAGGAATGTCTTTGCCATACGAGATCGACAGAAAACAAGCAGACGTCAACAGCTCTGACTGTTGCGCAGCGGTTGGCAGAGGTTCAGACAGGGTGAAAGCGTTGGATAAAGGACAGAAGAGGCTGCTGGCATCACTGGACAGCTGGAGAAACTGGACAGAAGGAGGTAGATAGGGCTGCACCACTTCGAATTCGTGGGCCGGGGAGACAGTCGGAGTTGGGAGAGTTGAGGGTCCGCAGCTCAGCCAGCAACAAGGCTGCGACTCGACAAGAACGTCAAGTGAGACGAGACTCGAGCACCTTTCATAGCAAGACTGCAAGCAGCCCTTCACAGCGCTCATCATACTCGCGCTGCTCGCTTGACAGACCACGGCCACAGAAGCTCGATCTGCAGCGAGAAGTTGGAGGACAGATTCGGGTACAGTATTCGAATCGCTCAAAGCAAAGCAGACCCATCAGCACAAGTATCACCCTTCTCCCTCCTTTCTGCCAGCCTTTCAAGCACCTGCTTGTCTTTGGCGCCAGCGAGACAGGCTCACCTCCGTCTGAGCTGTGATCAAGTCCTCTGGAGCTGGGGGAGAAAGGATCGCCAAACGCAGCATCTCATCGCATCATTCGCAGACTATCAACGACGAGACAGTCTCTACACCTCCAACTCTCCAACGAGCTTCAATCAGCTCCTCTCTTCAGCCAACTTCAGCCATCGTCTGGGGCACCAAGCCGGCGACTTGTCATCCGCTCGCTGGGCTTTCGTCTCGGCGTCTCGATTGCTTCCAAACAAAGGCAGCACAAACACGCACCCGGAAGGGACGTCATTCCTGTGGGACGCAACGCCTGTCGCCTACCTACACAAGGAAGCTCTACAGCTTCTCTACCTGTAGGTCCGACACTTTGCTCTTCCTTAGGCTACATCAGTGGGCGATTCAAGCTGACTTTCCCCAAGCCTCGCCGCCGCACTTGGTTCCGCGCTGGTCCCGATCGCCCTTCGCCGGCCACGAAGCTGCGCGCCGTGTGTGCGCACGGTGCTCAATTGAACCTTTTCACATCGACGGGCGAATTTCCTACGCCTTGCAGACGTCCTCGAACCTCTCCGTCTGTTCATTCTCTGTCAGTCTCGCACATTGGCCTGGGTCGTATAGTTGATAATTGTAGGTAGGCACCCTCTTCCTTTTTCCCCTCCCTCCGCCACGCTTCGAGTCCTGTCACACCAGCTAGCAGCGTTCAGCCCAATCAGCCAGAACCGTCTCCGAAAGAGCGCAGCCCTTCCTCGCCAGAGCTGCACTTTGAGAAATGCAACGCCTAGCGAGTGTCTACTGCTTCTTAAGCCTCTCGTGACGGCGACTGCTCTGCGACAACGCTGCGCTGACCTTCCGCAGTTCGCCACGAGCCGGCCGATGGCGGGCCAAAAAAAAAAGCAGGCCACACAATCATCAGCGACCCTCTACCGCCAGAGGCAATGCAACTACAGCAGACGAACATTCTCAAAACACATTGTCTGAGAAAGAAAGAGAGCGGTACAACTTGCGCTACATAATTCGTGCCGGTCTATATTGGGAGAGGCCGTTCGTCACGTCAGCTACGCTCGCGAAAATCTCAATGGGGAAAGCACATCAGTCATCATTCGAGCTCGTCAGGCTCGTCTTCCACAGCATCAGCACCTCAGCTTTTTCCTTTCCCTCCGCCTGCAGTCTGTGAATTCGACATGGCGCGAGCGCATCGCTGACATGTTTCGCCTTTTTTGTTCAATCCAGATATTCTGTCTATGAATAAGCCTACAATTTGGAAAAGAAGTTCTCAACGAACAGTCGTATAGCCGTAATATACAATGTCTTCTGCCGCTGCGACTGCTCCGGGTAAGCCCCTACTTTTGATCTGAGGCTCTCACTCGCTTACGACAAGCAGACAAATACTGATTGATTTCGTCCGTACATCCTCAATAATTGTCAACGTTATTGCCACGCTTCTCTTACCTTCTCTCACATGCTACTTGCCAAAAAAAGCCGCTGGGCAGACTATACCTCCAGTGACATCCTCAACAGCCAAGTATCTCAGCGCCGAGAAGGCGTTTCCTCTGCCAGCAATCATCTGCATCGCCATAGTCGGGGGCGTCATTGCGATATTGCTCGTCTACAAGCTCTACAAGTGCGCATACGCAAGACGGCAGCACCTACGGTCATCTTATCGCGAGCCGCCTTCACCTTCTGCAGCGAATCTGCTTGGATCAGGCGAGGGTGGGCTCTCGTACATGGCGCAAACGCAATCGAGCTACGGCAATTACCATCCCTCTCTCTATGCTCGTATGTCTTCTTATCACTCTGGAGGGACACTAGTCAGTCCTACAGTAGGCGAATTCGGCAATCTCACCCGAGATCTCGACCACCCTCTGCCACCGCCAGCGTTTTCATCCCGCACAAAGTTGGCATCAGGCCTTCCAAGCAGCTCAAGTGGGGTTCCGAGCTATCAAACGAGCGATTCTATCGCTTCATATCCAAGCTATGCCTTCCACCAGCAAGGACGCTCGGAAAGCTTGTCTTCGGTCACCGAACAGGTAGAAGCCACCGATGATTTGCAACGTAATCTGGTTGCAGGACCATCTAGCACGATCACCACTCCCTCGGCAGAAGGAGGCAGCGGTAGCAGCAGCAGCGAATTCTGGTCCGATTCTTCTCCCATGGTTGGATCAAGAAGTCAGTCACCGTTGGGGTCCAATAGAGGCGTCTCGCCGGCGCCTAGCTCTTATAATCCGGGCACAATGCATCGACCTGGAGTGCGAGGCGATTCTAGCATGTCCACAGATCAGCTACGGAAGCAAGGGTCCCGGGCATCCCTGAGGATTCCATCACATTCGCACGCTCACTTGCGCAATGCGTCCGCGGGTTCTGCCGAGCGTCGCTCAATGGCACACGCATACTCGCAATCTTCTGCAAGTAGCGGATCGCATCATTCGCTCTCGCCGCCTCTACATGCAAGATCATCGCAGTATGGCCTTCAGCAGCCCATGCCTATTTCCACACCTCGTCGGCCGCGTGTGTCTGGGCCACCGCACGCACCACATTCCAGAGTCGAAATAGTCCCGCCCATGCCATTGGCACCGCCTCCTGGGACTGTTGTCGCAACCGACAAGACGACATTGGCGTTCTCATCCCTTTCGGGCATTGGAAACGGCACAAACCTTTTTGGAGGCCAATCGGGTGCTGGACTGCCCAACTCGTACAGCACCAACAACAATCGCCTTTCTACGCTATTCGCAGTAGTACAGGACAGTGCTCAGCCGGTGCACCCTCGCCCGCGCCCTCAGACTGTCCAGCCACGTGCGGAAGCCAGCTCATCCGGGCCAAATAGCAGCAACGGCAGCAGAGACGATGTTTCTTCGGTGGGCGGTGGAGCCTGGTTCAACACTCCTCTAGGAAGCAGTGAAGACAACCTCGCTATCAGAAGCGCCGAAGGCTCGAGCGATTCTCGTGTCCAGCTGGCTATGGGTCCGGCTTCAAGCGATGATCTAGCGAGCGAAGAGCTGATGGCTGGCGGCGCGTCCCAATCGCCTACATATTCGCGACAGCCCTTGATCCCGGCATCGCCTACAGCGGCCTCTCCAGCACGTAGAACATATGTCGCGCCTTCTCAGCACCATAGCCCCCTAGACAAGCTCCGAGCGAATCTCCAAGAGCGCGCTGGCTACTCTTCTCAATAGCACAAGCTGAGACTGGGTAATTCGCTCTATCGATCATGCCTGCCCACGTCGACAGAAGACGTAAAAGGACTCTTCAGGTGCGAATGGACCATGCATTGCAGCAGTACCTTCTCGTTCTCGACCCTTTTCTTGCGTGAAAGCCCTAATCGACACTCATACTCAGTACATACCGCAACAGCGCTTATACACTGGTGCGCAAATATCCTTCAGCGTAGATACTTTCAGCACTCTTCGGGACCACTTCCTTCGCGCTTCTTTGGCAGTGGTCTTAGCCGCTTTTCCGTTCCACTCATACGTATATCAGTAAACTGGCTACTCCGTAGAGACGTTGTATAGATTCTGCATCGCCACACAGCTTCATGTTGAAAGAGACAGTTTAGCGTTATAACATAGTGAGGTTGATCTTGACGTTTCGGATACGCTGATTCGAATTGACGCTCACATCACAAGCAAGTGAACCGGCCAGTGGCGAAGCGTTCGGACATCCACGCCCTGAATCGATACGCAGCCTCTTGTACTCGCGCCTATTGGCACATCAAGCGCACCCAGCAGCATCCGAAGAGTATGGCTATCATCCATATAGTACACTTTGGCTACAGCTGCGATGAAGCGCAAAAGAAGGAGATTGCCGGCCGTTTTCTCCGTCTGCAAGGCGAGTGCCGCACGAAAGGCGACAAGGGACAGCAATACATCCAGAGCATCACTGGAGGCATTAACAACTCGAAAGAAGGAGCTTCGCAAGGGCTAGAGGTAGGCCATGTCGTTACTAGAGCTTTGTCTCAGCATTGCGAGGATGATCGGCCAGCCATGCCAGCCTATAGTGCAGACGAGGCTGATCCTCGATCTCTATCCGACTCGTCTTACGACCTGGACACATCTCCGTGCAGCACACATTCGTCGTCAAGTTTTCCAATCTCGAAGATCGCGACTACTACGTCTCTAAAGACCCTGTCCATGCCGCATTTAAAGACTATGTGGGAGGAAGCGTCTCCAAAGTTGTCGTCCTGGACTTTGAGGAGGGGATCTTCTGATCTTGCTCCTGAGCATCAAATGTCTGGGATCACTTCATTACGAACCCAACTGTTCTCTGTAGCGGGCAGAATGAGATACCACAGTACAGCTGGCCGCCAACACCCAATATTAGTAGCCAAGTTCCGTCATCCAGCTCTGGCAAAACCTGCGTCACCGCGCACTTTCCAAGAGAGCCTGATCCTGCTACCTCGTGCACACCTGCAGTGTCTTCAGCTGCGTGCATCCTAGCAAGCTGAGTGCTGTCGGTCTTCTTGCACCTCAAACAGCGAACTTCATCGTAGTAGAGGAGCACCAACCTCCTTTAGCCAAGCGAAGACTGGATCAAGCAGGCAGCACCGGCATCATCATCATCATCATCTACACTATTCATCCGTCGTCACTAGTCAGTTGCGCTCTGGAAGCAGCGCTATGTCCTGTAACGAAAGCTGGTAACGGGTCTGGCAGCTTGCGCCCTCGAGCCAGGCCGGCATATCTGGTGCCTGAAACGCGTCGGACGATCACGACGCGTGTGATAACGCCGTCCCCCCCCTTTTTTAAAAACTACAGACGCGTCGACCTTCGCCACCAACCACTTCAGGCTTTGGCTCGAGCTTTCAAGCATTGACGTTCCACCACCATTGACCGCCTGCCCTGAGCTCTGTCACTGCTGCGTCATCTGCAGATCATCTTATCTTACAACACCTTTGATAGGCCTGACCTGCAGCTTCCCACAAGCATGCGGCCAATCTTCCGTGCTTTCTCATGGACACCACAACCGAATACCGTCTGAAGAGGTCGAGGGAGGTAGAGTAGAAAGCAAGCCCATGCCACGACAATGGCGAGCTTCAAAGGTGGCTCAGCACGCTGGCGGGAGAGCTTCGAGAAGCTGTGGTGTGTCCGAGGGCACTTGAGTTCTGGTGATCGCACGTTTGAACCTTTTTTCGCCTCCTTTTCTTACCGATTATATTCACTGACATTATGGATGTGAAAGGGTGGCCTTGACCCGAGTGAAAGAGGGTTGTTGCATTGTCAAGACTGACGCACCTGCATTCAGCCATGGTGGCCAGGCCGTCGAGCGCTGTCGCTAATTGGCCTGGTGAGGCGAGTCGAATATGCGTGGTTACGCCATTCTGCAGCTGGACCCAGGACGCCTTCTACCGTCAAGCAAGGCGGGAATGTGGAGCCCAACATTCACCGCTGCGCCTGCTCTCGCTTGTCGGACTGACTGACCTGTACTTGTTGATTTGGCTGGACTTGTACGCAGCGACGGTGAAGATTGCTTGCCTACCGGCGGCTCTGATATATCAGCCAGCTTTGAGACATCGACAGTCGTGTTGCTGCAGGCGCTGAATGGAATATTGCACCTTGACCTTGACCTTACACGACCCGAACGCAGTCGAGTCCGTAGACTAGCCAGAGTGGTCACACGAGAGTTCAAGTTGCTGGAAGGGTTGGAGGCAGTAACCTCGACAGCATCAGCCTTTGGGCGTGAAATTGAGATGTCAGTTGGGTGATTGCACTTCTTTGCCACTGAGAAGCAGGCAAAGGTTGGGGCACCGCCTTGGTCCTTGAATGAAGAACTGTCATTAAGCTGCACATTGCATAACCGATGTCTTGGTCGTCGCGAAAAATTCAAAGGCTACATGCGTTGGCATGCTGTCAGTGCCTCGGATTTGCATTTTCCAGATGCAAACTGGGGATGTCCTGGTTCTTATGTTTTAAAGTAAACAATTGGGATAAGAGTAATCCCGACAAACATAGGCCTAGCCAGGTAGATTGCACTTTCTTTGACTTCACAGAGCGGTAAGAGTGTGAGAAAGACGCCGCTTGTCGCCACCAGTGCAACTTCGGGGGTGGGGGGTGCGCACATGCTGTGATCAGGAGAGGATCTTGTTGGGATGTCCCATCTAGCACCTAGAGTGTGGCTCTGGCTTCTTCAGAGACTGCAAGAGGCGTCCTTTACTTGCTGCAGCTTCACCAGTGTGACCGTTGCATCGCTCCAGCAGGATCTCTTCGGGAGGACGGGCTGCGTCCAAAAAGCACGCACTATCGAGCCCAGCTTGAGACAAGTGCTAGGGAAAGCCGAGCGGTGAGGTTGTGCGCGGATGCTGGGAGGCTGGAAACTGGGCAGAGCATCGACTGAGGCATCCATCGC
This sequence comes from Cystobasidiaceae sp. HBUAS51001, assembly GCA_003351005.1. Lineage (NCBI taxonomy): Eukaryota > Fungi > Basidiomycota > Cystobasidiomycetes > Cystobasidiales > Cystobasidiaceae > Cystobasidiaceae sp. HBUAS51001. The sequence continues at coordinate 324,633 of KZ857215.1, read as the reverse complement.
TCTCCACAGGTCGCTTCAGAGCTCTTCCACTTGTCAGCTTCTTGTGCAGCAGCTCTTCACCTTTCCCGCCCGCCTTTCCAGCACCTGGGTTCCCGCTATCGGCCTTTGCGAGGACGACGGGCAGCAGTCGTTTTTCTTCTCCAACGCACTCCCAGGCAGCCCTCACCGGTTGAGGTTGACCCGCTCTATCGCAGCGGCTATTAAAGGACGACAGCAACACGCACGACGCAGGTCTTCGTCGGTCGTCTACACCGCTCGTTGCGCCGTTGGTCGCTCCTAGCTCAGCTGGCGCCCTCAATAAGGGCCGAGGTGGTGACATACTGGACAAAAGGGCCCAAAGTGCAGGCTCACAGACGACGTACACGACCGAGGAATTTTTCACGACTCTACGACACCGCTACGATACATTTGGACAACAGCGGAGACTGTTAGCAGCAAGCAGAGACACCTAGTTAGCCCAGCCATGGCTCATCAGCCGAACGGCTCGACGGGCTCTTCCGCCGAGTCGAGCTCAATGATGACCTCGACAACTTCAATAGCAGCAGACTCGCAGCAGACGCGCAAAAAGCAGCGCCAGACGAGGATCCCAGAACACCTGAAAGCTGTCAAAAAGGGCTCGTCTGCAGCCGCTCGGCCCAGCAAGGCCATCAGGGGCGCCGACCAGCCGTGGTCTGCTGCTGCACTTCCAGGTCACGGAGGCACGCTTTTGAAGCCAGACCTTGATTCAGTCCTCAATGCTCAGCAAGAGGCGGCCAAGTGAGTATCATCTACCAGTAACAAAGCCAAGTCACATCGTCTCCCCCAATCCACCTCCACACTCGACATGGCAATGTCCTTCAGCGGGCAAAGGAGTTCCGTCACCATGATTTCACAACCTTCCGATCATGTCAATTCTGTGCTCCTCATGCTGTCTGACCTGGGCTCTGAATATCTTATTCTGTCAATTCAGCAAAGAGTACCTTACTGACACGCGCTCTCCCTCTCTCCCATCCGACGCAACAGTCACAGCCCGACATCAATGTTCGGTGGCGAATACTCGACTTCGCACCCAGCATACCCTCTACAAAGCGCCATCCGTCCGGCCGGCAGCTCTGCTCAGTCTCCGACATCAGCTTCTGTCTTCTCTCCACCACGTCCACGAGCGTTCTCCAGCGCATCAGCCATGCAGTCATCGCAAAATCAGCAACCCTATCCTTACCACACAAGCCAACTCGCTTATACTTCACCCAGCCAACCAACTGTTTTCCAATCACCAGTAAGCGCTGCAAACCCTTCTATGGGTTCGAATCCGTACCATCAACCTGGTTTTGCACAAGGACAGGTGCAGTACTCTGTTTCTCCGCCTGTTCAGGTCCTCCAGCGAGTTCCATACTATAACAATCGCCCACCTCCTTCGGCCACGGCTGCTATGCACAGAAGCTACAGTACACCTGCATATAGTCAGCCCGAGTTCCAGTTCTCAAACTCCATGAGCCCGCCATTCAACGGTCACTTTACCGCAACAGCCGGGAACAATGGTGTTGTCGACGGCTACATCGGCACCCGCAGCTTGGACCAAGGAGCACATCAAGGCTCTCCGCCTGGCATATGGCCCATCAACTCATCTCCTCAGCATTACAATGCAGGTGCAGCAGCGCAAGCTCGCTTCTGCGTTGGCTCGGGCCAGAGCGAGATCAGTACAACACCTCGACCGGTCGCCAGTACTAGCAAGTCTGCGCAATCTGCACAAAGGAGCGCAAAGAGATGCAACACCTCGTCCTCCTCGGCCACTGTCTCATCTGCAAGCACATCGTCTTCAAGCAGGCACTCGCAGGCTTCCTCAAGAGCCATCATCTCCTCGCCCCGCACACCCTCGTCTTCCTTCTCTTCCTCGCTCGTTCTATCGACTAGCTCCACCGGAAAAGCTTGCCTTGCACCCGCTTCGACAGTCAAGCAGCGTTCACCTGCGTTCAGTCTCTCCAACGCGACAACGCCGATTCATTTGCGCGATGAAACTCCAAGGCAGCCAACAGGAGGGTAAGGAGCATTTCCTATCCTTCGATGTGGAAGCGTGCACCTGCTGATACACTGGCCTGTGCCAGTTCTGCAATGTCTCGCTCTAATACCAGTATCCCTGCGTCTGTGGCGTCAGCCCGGCCTGGCATGTTCCGTTCCAATACAACGGACCCTCGCATGCATATGTCCACTTTTCCTGCCGCGGCCGCGACTACGCCCTCAGCACCTCTTGACGAGCGCAATACCTATGGATTGGCAGGCAGCGGACAAGACAGCCGCCAAGGCAAGGTACTTGCCTTGCAAGATGACTCTTTGTCTGCTTGTAAACGGGAGCAGGCTCATTTTGCACCTCAGATGCTTGAGCTCGACATCGAGATGGACCTTGCAGCGGCCGCGAAGCGTAGAGCAGAGTATCCTTCCTCTTTCGGCAACGTGGCATACCCAATCGTTGGTAATCAGGCCCTGCTCACCCCACCGCAGTCTGCAGAGATGGGCAAGCAAAGTCTACCTGGCTCCCGACCTATGTCGCAAGTGCATAGCAGCAACAGGCTGGACGTTGCATTCTACCCAGAAAAAGAGCGGTTCCAATCATCATGGAAATTTCCATCCGGCACAGGACTCAACTTGACAGCCCGCAATACCAGCCTGAGCGCTTCGTCTTCGCCTTCATCGGCGTCAATGGCTGGTGGAATGGTGCAATCTGCCTTCCCTTCCATGACGTCGCTCAACGCATCCATCGGGAGTGTCATGAAGGATGAATCTGCTCATGCAGCTGGTTCCGAAGAGATGTCCCGGCGTCAGTCTAGGATTCAAGCCTGGCTCGATTCTCCAGACATGCAAGAAGGCGATGAAACTGGACGAGACTCATGGTCCGTGTTGCCGAAGCAGGATGATCGTCTTGACAGCACTCGGCCGAACACAGTTTCTAGCAATCTCGAGCTCACAATTTCCCCTGCTTCGATCATGACGCGAACAGCCTCAGAGATGAAGTTTACCGATGGAACGATACCAGAGGAATATGAGGAATTTGAGGTCATGCATGCTACTGGCAAAAGTGTCCATGCTCTCAAAGTCACTCGGAAACGGAGACTCAACGACGAGGAGGACGAATCACCTACAAGCTCTCTGACGGACAAGGACCGCGACGCCCTAAAAGCTGGTCTTGGCCTGCCTTTCCAGGCCACCGCTCCTGGCGGTTCATCTGGGTCGCCTGACCTCACTGCTGTATCGCCGGGCAAGAGGAACAGGACAGACTCGGCGAGTGGTGACTTGGTGTCTTCGCCTGCTAAGAAGAGTGGTACCGATACTTCTAAGGGGCGCAAGGGTCGCAGAAGCAAGAAAAAGGCACTCGTCATGTGCCCTTGTGAGGCTGGAGACGATGGCGAGGCGATGATCGCCTGTGATACGTGTTCTGGGTGGTACCATATAGCATGCATGCACCTAGACGACGAAAATCTTCCCGATGAATGGTTCTGCAAAGACTGTCAGCAGCCAGCATCCGACGCCGATAGCCTGGAAGAGTGCAATGCGGTTCCGACACGGTCAACACCGCTGTCTAGCTCGCCGGCAGGCCCCTCCCCTGATAAGACGCTTCCAAGTACTCCAAAAGGCCCTGGTCTCATACGAGAGCCTACCTTTTCCAACAGCATCACGCCAAAGTCTGAGCCTAAGAGGCAACTTGCAGAGACACTCCTCGTCTTGGCACCCTCCCCTCCGCCGGATGGACTCTCTGCGACACCTAACAATGCTGCACATCAATCACTTGCCAGTCATGGCCATTCTGCTTCCTTCACCCGAGCCTACGCCCCGCAAACGCCTCGTGTTGGCTTCACTGCCGGTGGGCAGCGATCAGCCCCGAATTCTTCGTACCAGTGGGAGTCTTATTCGCCGCGTACACCCAGCAATGGTCTGCTACAGGGTCGGCGGCTCAGCAAGACTCTTGTTCACGGCCAGCATGGATCTTGGGCCGGTCACCAACATTGGAGCGACTTGCCGCCCGCATCAATGCCAGCCTTCAGAGAGGAGAACGGTTCAAGGGCTCGGCAATGGGAGCAATATTACAACACGCCAGCTCCTACCTCCAACAACCCTATACCATTTACGCCCCCTTTGACGTCACACGCGGTCTTCTCGGCGAACCCGTCCTACTCGCCAGCGCTTGATTCGGACGCATCGGTCTCGCAACGATTCCTTGCCATCCATTCCACGCCCTCGAACTGGGCTGAAACTTCGAGGTTCCCTAACAATCTCTGGTGATAGACTCGCGCTTCTGTACCTGCCTTTCTGCTGTTCTCAGACCTCATGTTTGTTGTTCACTGCGCCCTGCAACGGTACAGACGAGTATTGCATGCCAAATCCCTGTGGCGGCGGGGGTCGTTTTGTAATGCAGATACCGGGAGGTCGCAACCAATGAATTGCGGATGGCAAGCATGTGCAGAGGATGGCAAGACAAGCAGATCAATTGCTTCTACACATACGCTGTGCTCAGCCCTTCCGCCTTGCAGCGTGCTGAGCGTGATCGGCGGAGGTCCAGCTGAAAGCACAAGCAGCTGCAGTGGACGAGGTCTTCTTTCGAACAATGGCGCATGACAACGGACACGCAGCACTCTCTGATACATCTACGTACTCGCGCTGATCATTGTTCGTAGCCACGGCCGGCTTGATAAGGCGTTATGCAGGCTGACTAGCACCGCGCCAGCAAAGCGGCACCGCATGCGCATCTGCGGATTATTGTGCAGCGGGCGGTTGTGCGTTGGCCTGCCTCTATCTCCTGCCTCTATGTCAAGCGGGCAAGCAAGCATGCCCTTCTGGCGCAGCTCTCGAGAGCCAGTATACTACGTAGGCAGACGTGAGTCTTGCAGCAATTCAGATCGTCTCCCTTGCTTTCTTGACTGACAACCCAAGTGTGATGCCTCTGCACAGCGTCGCCTGCCCGTCGACTGCTAAATTGCATTCGCGCAGACCATTCTGTGCACGTCGTCTGCCCCTCGCACCCGCGTGCTGGCCTCTGCGACTGCGCGCAGGCTGATCATGGATATCCGCCTGCTCGACCGGTATCAGGATATGCGCTTCAGAACCGCCGTCCTGGTGGCAGGACCGGTAGGCCCTTGATCGTCTGATGAAGGCTCGTGCCAGCTGACCGCGTACACCTTTATCAAGTTCGAGCACCAGGTCAGACTCGTACAGCAAGATTGGCTCCTGTTACACAGCCAAGGCAGCCGCGAAGTACTGCTGCCAGACAACCCAGCAGGGGTCCTTTGGGACAGCTGTTCCTAAGACTAACCAAGAGACCACCACAAAAAGTTGAGTCCGTGACTCGTGGCAGGAGAACACGCCCTGCACCCACTTCGCGTAATACAAGTGGACCTCCTCCGCCAGCTCCCTTGGAGACAGCAGCTCCACCAAAGACACCGAACCCGCCAACTCGTCCTGATCCTCCTGCATCACGACCAGTAGGGCACGAAGACTCACTTTCTGGCGGTATCACGCCGCAATACATTCATCTGACTCCGCCGACAGCAGAACAGCGCGGGGTGGCTGCAGGTTATGGAAGTTCGACATCGTCAAGCAAAGACAGCAGTTCAGACAGTCAAAGCAATGGCACTGGTCCTCGGGATCGTGCTGGTCGTGCTCGATCCTGGCCAATAGGGAATTCAGGAAGCGCTCCAGGCAATAGCCGCGCCTTACCGCCGCCGAGAGTGGGACATGCTGAAGGCGGGCAATATTCTACTGACGGGTTCAGCCATCAGCAACATGGCAGTACACGTTTCCCCGCGCCACCTGCTGGGGGCCTTCAAGCTGGCCCCCAGACCATGCCAGGTCCCTTTATGCCTCCCGGCACTATGCCTGCACGTCCAACTCCGCATGCCAATAGATCGTTGGCGGTGCCTCAAAAGGTCAGCTATCCGGGTGGGCCAGGGTCAGAATTGATGCCTTCAGGGCCCCCTCCACCTCCACCTCCGCCGCCTTCACACGACATGGAAGGAGAGACCCTCGTGCGGGGTCCTCCCCGCGTAATACCAGCATCAGCATCAGCATCAGGACCAGGACCAGGACCAGGACCAGGACCACAGGGGTACCTGCACCCAGATGCCAACGATACTTTCGGCCGCAGATCTAGTGAGGCGCGAGACTTCGCTTCTGGGCTGTCGGTCGTGCTGACGCCTTCTCGCAACAGGACGAGGGCGAAGGCATGGGCAAGATGTCGACCCGATGCCATTCCCGCCACCGCCTCCAGGACGGCATCAAATGGACAATCCGCCCCGAGAGCCGGGCCCTTCGCTCGGAAAGACTGTAGGTGACTTGGTGGATAGGGTCAGCACGGCAGTGCAGGGCTTTACACCATTCGGTCCACCTTCCGGAGCCCCGCCCCAGACTGGGCAATCTTATGAGATGTACTCCAGAAGGTAGAGGTCTTGCTGAAAAATATCACACACAGTAACGACAACAATCTTCTCTGTAAAATATATGCATAGCAATACAGCTACGTCTGTGTCCCATACAAATGCCGAGCCAATTTTGGTATGGTGAGCTCGGCCCTGTTACCCTTTCCACGTTCTTGTTCGTGAGATTCTCCGGGGACTGGCCCTACTGTACGCTACATTCACAATTTCCCGCCTCCTTCTGTCTTTTCTACATGATGGTTGTCTCGCCCTAATAGTGCCTCCAAAGTATGGTACCTCCAATTCAGCTGCCGTGATTTGACGTGTCATCAATCTTCCATTCCACGCCCTCGGACTGGGCCGAGACACTGAGGTTCCCTAACAATCTCTGGTGATAGACGGGCGCCCCGGTATCTGCCTTTCTGCTGTTCTAAGACCTCAGGTTTGTTGTTCAGTGCGCCCTGCAACGGTACAGACGGGTATTGCATGCCAGATCCCTGTGGCGGCGGGCTCGTTTTGTAATGCAGATACCGGGAGGTCGCAACCAATGAATTGCGGATGGCCAGCATGTGCAGAGCATGGCAAGACAAGCAGATCAATTGCTTCTACACATACGCTGTGCTCAACCTTCCGCCTTGCAGCACGTCGAGCGTGATCGACGGAGGTCCAGCTGAAGCACAAGCAGCTGCAGTGGACGAGGTCTTCTTTCGAACAACGGCCTATGAACACGGACACCCAGCACTCTCTGATACACCTACGTACTCGCGCTGATCATCGTCCGTAGCCATGATGGCAGGCTTGATAAGGCGTTATGCAGGCTGACTAGCACCGCGCCAGCAAAGCGGCACCGCACGCGCATCTGCTGAAGGACGTGCAGCTGTCGGTCGTGCGTTGGCCTGCCTCCATCTACTGCCTTTACCCAAGCGAGCAAACAAGCATGCCCTTCTGGCGCAGCTCTCGAGAGCCAATATACTACGTAGGCAGACGTGAGTCTTGCAGCAATTCAGATCGTCTCCCTTGCTTTCTTGACTGACAACCCAAGTGTGATGCCTCTGCACAGCGTCGCCTGCCCGTCGACTGCTAAATTGCATTCGCGCAGACCATTCTGTGCACGTCGTCTGCCCCTCGCACCCGCGTGCTGGCCTCTGCGACTGCGCGCAGGCTGATCATGGATATCCGCCTGCTCGACCGGTATCAGGATATGCGCTTGAGAATCGCCGTCCTGGTGGTAGGACTGGTAGGCTTTAGATCGTCTGAATCGGGCTTGTGCTAGCTGACCGCGCACACCTTTACAAAGTCCGAGCCCCAGGTCAGACTCGTACAGCAAGATTGGCTCCTCATACGCAGCCAAGGCAGCCGCGAAGTAGTGCTAATAGACAACCCAGCAGGGGTCCTCTGGGACAGCTGTACCTAAGACTAACCAAGAGACCACCAGAAAAAGTTGAGTCCGTGACTCGTGGCAGGAGAACACGCCCCGCACCCACTTCGCGCAATACAAGTGGACCTCCTCCGCCAGCTCGCTTGGAGACAGCAGCTCCACCAGAGACACCGAAGCCGTCAACTCGTCCTGATCCTCCTGCATCACGACCAGCAAGGCACGAAGACTCGCCTTCTGGCCATGTGCCGTCGGGATACATTCATCCGACTCCGCCGACAGCAGAACAGCTCTGGGTCGCTGCAGGCCAGGGAAGTTCGACATCGTCAAGCAGATCCAGCAGGTCAGATAGCCAAAGGTATGGCACTAGTCCTTGGGATCGTGCTGGTCGTGCTCGATTCTGGCCAATGGGGAATCCAGGAAGCGCTCCAGTCCACAGCCGCGCCTCGCCGCCGCTGAGAGTACATCCTGAAGGCAGGCAATATCCTCCTGACTGGTTCAGCCAACAGTATGAAGACGGGCAATATGCTACCGACGGTCCCGGCTATCAGCAACATGGCAGTACATCCTTCCCTGCGCCACCTGCTGAGGTCCTTCAACCTGTCCCTCAGACCATGTCAGGCCCCTTTATGCCTCGCAGCAGCACGCCTGGACTTCCAAATGCGCAAGCTAATAGATCGGCGGCGGTGCTTCCAGAGCTCCGCTATCCGGATGTGCTAGGGGCAGAACCGACGCCTGTCTACGATACTTTAGGCCGTAGAATTAGTGAGGCTCGAGACTTCGCTCCTGGGCTGTCGAACGTGCTGACGCCTTCTCGCAACAGACAGAGAGAGTGGGAGACGGGAGAGAGGGAGACGGGACAGAGGGAGACGGGACAGAGGGAGACGACATCGGCGTTGGCATCCGCAAGACGTCGCCCGGAATCCATTCTCGCTACCGCCTCCGTCTCCAGGAGGGCACCAAATGGACAACCACAACCCGCCGCCAGTGCACGTCCGTACGCTCGGAAAAAATGTAGGTGACTTCGTGGATAGGGTCAGGACGGCATGGCAGGGCTTTACACCATTCCGTCCACCTTCCGGAGCCCTGCCCCAGACTGGGCAGCCTCATGAGATGTACTCCAGAAGGTAGAAGTACTGCTGAAAAAGATCACACACAGTAACGACAACAATCTTCTCTGTAAAACATATGCATAGCAGTACAGTTACGTTTGTGTCCCATACAAATGCCGAGCCAATTTTGGTATGGTGAGCTCGGCCCTGTTACCCTTTCCACGTTCTTGTTCGTGAGATTCTCCGTGGACTGGCCCTACTGTGAGCTACATACGCAATTTCCCGCCTCCTTCTGCCTTTCCTACATGTTGGTTGTCTCGCCCTAATAGTACCTCCAAACTATGATACCCCCAATTCAGCTGCCGTGATATGACGTGTCATCAATCTTGATTTCTACAGCTTGGTAGACTTCGGTATCAACATGAACAGCTGGGCTTGGCTCTGTATTGTCGCCGCTATATTCTTCGGTGAATAAAGTCTTTTGACCTTTGCCTGCCCTGCTGCCGCGTCTTCCGCCGCTGCTGGCCCTCGGATTCAGAAACGAACCGATGCCATGCAAGCTCTTTCCCTCCATGTCCTCTTGCCTGCTCATTGCGTAGTGCAGTGAATGCACTTGTGCTTCGCCTGAAGGATAGGGCCATGATTCTGAAAGCGGCCCGAGGCACTTTGAACATCGAGAGGAAGTCGCGCGACTGGTTGACCTCGCCGCCTTTGCAGAGGCGACGATATCCAGACTCCAAACATAAGAGAAGGTGTCTGCATGCACTGTGAGACAAGACTATTGTCAAAAACATTGATGGAACGCTTACATAACGCAGGTATTGGGTACTGCATGGCGTAGTAGACTGAAGCAGCATTGTTGCGATATGTCAACAGCGAAGCCAGGCTGGCGCCTAGCGCAAACGCAGTAGTCAGGGCAGCAGTTTGGAAAGCCAGATGCATGAGCTACAGCGCACGGATTCAGCTGGAGAAATGGGCAGATGCGATTAGGGGAGGGCTTACCCATGTGAATGTCTGATTCCAACTAATACGCTGGTTCAGCCGCATTTCGATTGGAAAGCAGCGATAATTACGAACCTTTTGTCAAAGCCAGCCCGGTATTTGAAGACACTGCTGACAAGGACAACGCTTATGCAAACATCTGTGAAGGCAGAAGACCACAGCCAGACTTGTGTTGGCACCAGGACATTGTAGAATGACTCGGCCGTTGACTGGGGTTTCACTGCCAGTAGTCGTGAGCAAGCTTGAATTTGCGCATAGTGTTCAAGACACACTTACGGGATTCTGTTGCGGTACCAAGCGCGCCGCCCAAGGCAGCTATCCATGCTATTCCGGCAATTACGACGAAGACTTTATTGCGATTGACAACCTGTAAGTCAAAGTTTGTCAGACCACTGTGATCTTCGCATGCTTGTGTATGAACCGGCTTCCGAACCTTCCATGCTCGCTCGGCGAAGAAGGCTTGCACAATGGCTGCTAGTATTCCACCGGGTATTGACACGATGGCATCGGGGACCGTGAATTGATAAAGTTGGTCGATGGAAGTTGCTTGCAAGCACCCCCAAAAGAAGATTTCGTAGACTGCACATAAGAAATACGGAGCAGGACCAGGTATAAATTCAGTAAGCTTCTTCCAGTGGTCGTCAGACTGTCCTCTCACAAGTGAGTCCGACTATGAACAGGTTGAGGAAGAGCACACTGCATAATGTGAGACGTGTCTTGGCACTGCAGCTTGTGGTCTCGGGGTGTAAGTGTCTGATGGCCGCTTGGAAGCATGCCCCGGAAAGTAGCAACTGCAAAGACCTTGTTGGAAGTAATACTGGATCAGCCGAGGACCAAACGGTTTCCTCTTGAGCGGACACTCACCATCCCACGAAGGCGGGTCCGATGCTGATCCCAACAAGTTCAGAAGAAATAGCAGTTGCGAGGGTCGATATCAGCTGTGACCCAAGTCCATTTCTTCCATAGGCAGGGCTTACGCTAGCGTTGGTCCGGCTTCTAGCCTTGGACGGTCATCGGACGACATCTTCAGGGCTGAATATGGTAGTCGCGCCGCCGAGTGTACCCTTGCAGGACCCTTGCTTCTGAGTTACTGCCGCAGCGAGTCTGGCTGGTCCTGGTCCCTGTCTTGTTGTACCGATCACCCTAGAGCGAGCACCAAGAAACATGCTGCGTGCGCCGGCGCGAAGGGCGCAGATCATGCCTGTGCCCGATGGGACATGAGTCAAAGCTGAGATGGCCACGCCGCAGCTCGGTTGTCGTTCTTTCGTCTGTTGTGAAGGTGTCACAATGAGTCTCAGCGGTCGAGCGCAGTAGTTAGTGAGAAGCTTCATGCGGGAGTCGAGAGCACCAAGATATGTCCGATTGATCACGCCGGAAACAAAGGCCTGTACCGGATTGGGTCATCGTGGTGAGTGATGCTGTCCAGCTATCGATTACACGGGTGCGCTGTTGGTATAATGTACTGCAGAGCGCGGTCTGAGCCATAAGAGTGCAGATACTGGTCACGAGAGTCAATGAAAACGTTCGTCGAGCTAGTGGCCTTGCTGCTGCGGCGCACGTGATTCTAGTACTTGTGGCGGGGGATTCCGGACAGGTTAGCCCGTTTAGACACGTCGTCGTAGTAGTAGCCTAAGCAAGTTGGCATAGCGTTGCCTTACAACACGATAAATCTGTCCAAGTGTGGAGCCACCAAGCTTGCGAAGGGCGAACGCTGCAAACGCGCGGCAACAAGGCCAGCGCAGCATAATGAACATCCTGCATGAAATTGATAGTCGATATGCTGTGAAGCGTTGACAGCATCTTTACCTCAAACTAAACGACCGTGTCGCCAAGGGTGGTCCGCAAGGCCCATTCTACACCCGCCTACAAGGATTGCCACGAAGGCAAAAGTCAGCTCTTTCCAGGATCGATACTTTCAATATTCGCAAGAACGTCACACGTCACACTCACGAGAACATCGGCTTGTACTGCAGTTGCAGCGTGGACAGGATGATTATTCGCTCCCCGAAAGACTCCTGTCCGTACTAGGATCGTGGAAAGACCGTATGCGTTGCCGCCTGCAATGTCGCTGTACGGATTATCTCCAATCTAAAAGTGTGAAATTCAGGCGATACAGTGCTCGTTAAGTTGTAGACTAGACTTACCATGAAGGTGGGTCCCAGCTTCTCCAGCTTTGCCGAGGATTCACCTATAAGATCGGGGTGATTTGCCTGCGCCAGCAGCATCTTCTCTGCGTGCTGATAAGTCAATGCAGTAGGCTTGCCCCCCGTAGTTGCTTGGAGCTCTTTTCCCGTCATCCTCCGCCAAAGGGCGCGGAAGGCTTCTTGGAAAGCACCCTGACCGTACCTGGGCTCTTTCCAGTCATTTCCCTAGAAGATCCGCGTCAGCCGAGCGGATAGGGCCGATATTTGCTAGAATGCACTGCTCACCCATAACAGGTCTGGGTTCGAGAAAAAGACAGGTATCCGTTGTTCCCAGTCTGCTTCAGGATCTTTCCATTCGCGGACAATCCCGTCGGGGGACATGAGAACGTCCGTCATGATTTGGCAATCAAAACCCCAATCACGCGAGTCGTGAAAAACGAAGATGGCGCTGAAAGGCACCTGCCCAAAATCAATCGTCTAGATTGCGGAGAAATATCAATTTCAGACGATAGTCTGTATGAAATTGCAGATAGGCTCACGTGAACAAAATCTTTCTCCGTCTTATTAATCTGTTTGAATGGCCACAGCTCAGGTCTCCAGGATAACAAGTCTTGTGGTATGTAAACTTTCTGGAAGCCGTAGGAATGAGCCACTTCTCTACAGGAATTGCCTTTGCCTCCAACAACCAGGATAGGTTGATCCTTGAATTCTTTGACTTGCTCCTTGAACACCGTGTGTGCCTGAATAAGCTGCTGAATCGAGATTTCGACACCCAGCTCCCGGGACAGCTTGTAACAGCGCCTAGACGGGCGGGGCAGCGAAGTGAGCTGCAGACACTCTCTGTCGGGCTATCGAGAGATACCTACTCCTCTTCAGTGATTCCGCCTGGACCGATAGAGTACAAGTCAGCTTCTAAAGTCTTTCGATGCACAGGACGAAATCAAGCCGTACCCCCATTTGTGAGCAGGATAAAGGGAAATTTGCGATTCAGCTTGTTGTCGCCATTCAGAATATGCAGAGCCTGACGGATAGCGTATCAATGAGGGGCACCCTAGACTTCACTTGGACCGCAAGGAGGGCTACGCACTTTTTGACCTTGCGGCAGGACCTTTTCGCCAATTTTGAGGACTCCGTCAATGTCGAACATGAACATGGGACCACCGTCGGCCATGGCTGCGGTTGGCTTGCACCGGCGGTGAGCAGCAGAAAGTAAGGACGCCAGGACGTTGTCATGTTTGGAGCGTTGCAGCGCGCGCCTTCGAGCTTTGAGCGATGCGCGTAGGGATGGACCGTGGCGTTGCATGGCGAAGCCGCCAGACCTGTTCAGAGTACGCGCGTGTACCGTACTGCCAGCTGAGCGATGGAGGCTGTTGGGTCCAAGAGCAATGTTCTGTGCGTCAGCAGTTAGTGGTATGCGTGCCGCTTCAATCAACTGTGCCTTGACATGTCGGTGCAAAGGCACGGGAGACCAGGCTTGCCACGCCAACACATCCTCTTGCCTCTGCTTCGCCCAATGAAGTACCACGGCGCGCGAAACAAATACCCATTGCGCACAAACAAGATCACCTGACGGCGCAGGACTGCCGCGCACACCGTGACGAGCTAGATCGCAAGCATTGGTGGGATCCTGAAGGTTGCCGCGCGACGCTCCACGCGATCCACTCCAACGAGAGCCATACGCAGCGCAAGCACCCATACCTGAAGGTATAGGCTGCACGCGGAAGTATGTCTCACGTCAAGATAGGTAGCTCTTCGCTGCCAGCTTCCAGCAATGGCCACAGTGCTGGCGGTCGCGCCGAACACGATGCCAGCGAGAACACGCCAATGGTCTCTGCAATCCCCACGCGACTCAAGCAGGCCAGCAAGCACGCGCAGGAGCCTACCATGCAAGAGCTGCTGGCGCAGTCACCTGGCATGGTGCACACGCGCTCTGCCATTCGGCACCCCGATCCGCGTACAGAAGCCGCCGGGGGCAACAACATGACAGGCATGGCCAGCTGGCGCAAAGGGCAGGGGTTCAAGCAGTGGGAGCAGGACCTTCTGAGAAGCTCTGAAGTAAAGCGCAAAGCCGATGTGGCCCAACTTTGTAAGCTGTGATATTGCTTGGCGCGGAGTTTCGAGGCTAATGCAGCGCGTTCTCGCTGGTAGACTTCCTAGAGTGAGCCTTGCTCTTCCCATCGCGTGCATGGAAGCTAGCCACTGAACTGCACGATCTGTACAGCTATTACTATGATCTCATTTCGTACATCGGCGCACGCAGGAAACGCCTGCAGCTCTTCAAAGACGATGCAGCGGAGCGGCAGGTGCGTTGCGCGGTCGACGTCAGGTCACGTGATGCTAACCGATGACATATGTACGCGCACAGCTTTCCAAGGAGACGTACGCAGCCGAGTGGAAGTCTTATACAGGTCGCGAGCGCGCGCTGCTCCGTAAAAGGCGCGCGAAGCTCCGTCTGCAAAACTTTCATATTGTCACGCAAGTCGGGCAGGGTGGGTACGGCGAAGTCTACCTGGCCCGTAAGAAGGACACGCAGGAAGTCGTGGCATTGAAGAAAATGAAGAAGAGAACGCTGGCAAAGATGGACGAGATCAAGCATGTCCTCGTTGAGAGGGACATCTTGACAGCTACCAAGACTCCTTGGCTTGTGGCACTGCTTTATGCATTTCAAGATCCTACCTACATTTACCTGGCTATGGTGCGCGCAGCCTTGCAGTGCAATTGGCGCACTCGATCTGAGGATTGATTTTGCACGCCTTTACTACAGGAATACGTCCCGGGTGGTGACTTTCGCACTCTCCTGAATAACTCTGGCGTTCTCAAGGAAGAGCACGCTCGTTTCTATATAGCCGAGATGTTCTGTTCAGTGGACGCCTTGCACAAGCTTGGCTACATACACCGTGACTTGAAGCCAGAGAATTTCCTCATCGACAAGACCGGGCACATCAAGCTTACGGACTTTGGGCTTGCGGCGGGCAATTTAAACCCTTCCAGCATCGAGAACATGAAGCACAAACTTGATCAAGTCAAGGACGCAGATCTTGTCTATCGCTCAACGAAAGAGATGCGAGACATCTACAAAAGCATACGAAAGGTCGAGCCTCGCACCGCTGACTCCATTGTCGGTTCTCCGGATTACATGGCGATTGAATGTATGCGAGGGCACAATTACACCTTTTCGGTCGACTATTGGTCTCTTGGCTGTATTTTGTTCGAGTAAGAGACACGCTTTCCTCTTCGTCAACGTCTGACAGTCTCTCTGATTGCGATATCCAATCATGGCGTAGATTTCTGGCTGGATATCCCCCATTCTCTGGAGCTTCCCCTGAAGAAACGTGGGCTAACCTGAAGAACTGGCACAAGACACTGCGGCGACCGCACTACGACAGGCCGGAGGACCGTATATTCAATCTGAGCGACAAAGGATGGTCTGCTATTGCACAGTGAGTGGAATGGAATGACCTTGTCGTATATATTGCAGCGCTGTCTCATCTCAAATGCGATATCTAGCCTCATCGCCGACAAGAACCAAAGGATGTCGACCTTAGATGAAGTGAAGCAGCATCCTTTCTACGCGGGTATTCAGTGGGACACCATTCGTGACACTCAGGCACCGTTCATCCCAGCGCTAGATTCTGAGATTGATACTGGCTACTTCGATAACTTCGATGATCCTGCCGGTAAGCTCAACCCTTTCGGCCGGAATTACAAGGTTACATCTGATAATGTCTCCCTGCTTTGGCTTTACCAGACATGGCAAAGTACGCTGAAGTCAAGGAAAAGCAGCGCAACGTGGATCAGGTCAAGGAGAAGGAAGAAGCCTTCACTCGTGGCGTCTGGGTGGGCTTCACGTATAAGCCTCGCAAAGGCGGTCAGGAAGACCCTGACGTAAGTGCATGCCCTTCTGAAGGCTTTATAATAATGCTGAACTGCTAATCCTTCAGATTTTCGTCGACAAAGACGACGACGAGGTTATTCAGGTCATGTTTTGAGGGTTTTCGTGCATCACAGACAGGCTATGCTTCAGGCTTCTCCCTGTATTACCAGTGCCAGATTTTGCGGCTAGTAGAAGAGGTCTAATAGCACTCATGATTCTCCTCCGACAGTGCAATTGAATTACTCCCCCTGCTTGTCCATACTTGCTGCCCAGATTGCGCGCTCGACCAGAACAGGCGTCCATTCGGTTTCTTGCGCGTCTTGGTCTGCTCGTTCCGCGTATTCGTCGAGTTCCGCTGCCTTTGCCTTGCAGGCTCTGCGTAGTGTTTCCCAGCTCGCCATAGTGTAGTCTAGCTTGCCGGCTCGATTCACAATTCCAAACGCTTGCATAGCTTCGTCAGAGAGAAAAGGGCACTGTCCTGAACTTTCGGCCAGGGACAAGATCGCTGAAGCGGTCGCTGGCCCAATGCCCTTCAGTCGAGTCAGACTTGCCATCGCCTGTAAAGAGGCGTTAGGCCTGCACGCTCCAAGGCATACATCACACCGCTCACTCCAGATATGTCATCCCTGGCCAGCTGCAACGCCTCCTGGGAGCAAACCTCGGATTCTCTTGGAGTCAACGCATTGGCAAAGCGCATCAAAGGACTGTATACGGCAGATGAGCCGAGTGTCTACGTGGTCTCCAAATCATCTTGTACGGACCGGAATTTTCCTCGCTACAATGCCAGTGTTGCCGGTAAGCGTCCCAGAGGTCCAGGATTAGCATGCATGCTAAGAAATTTGCGCTATCTACCGGCACTTACTGTGATCTTCCACTCAACTACTTTGCAAATATCTTCCTTGGTGAGATAGCCTTGCGGAGCGATCTCGCTTTTCCGCGTCTCCACTCTCTTTGGCAGCTGCTTCCGTACGTCGTTGTCCAGCGAGATCAGGTCGGCTTTGCGCTTGCCTGACTTGCTCAGATTTGAGATGGCCTCGTCGTAGCTGTCTAGAGCCCTTTGCCAGAGTGCAGTGTCACTCGAATCCAGCAAGGCTTCCATTATCACGTCGTGGGAGTGTGGCAAAGCCGGACCAACAGTGGTAGTCAACTTGCCTGGTAGGGCGATTTTTTGCGACGAGGCTTTATGCTGATCTTCCTCATGATTCACTTTTCTTTCGGCAAACCATCGTCGATCATAAGACTCAGTATTAGACGCAGGGTATTCCGGCTGGGCACAATAAAGACTTTCAAGCGTGAGAACGGTAAATATGAAACACCGAATTGTTGACATCAAAGTGCAGAATTGGGATATATCTAATGCAAGCTGTGAAAAAACCTAAATAGCCACCGTGCTGGAAGACTTCTCAAGTGCTTGATTAAAAGCCAATGGCACTGGCAGATATCGATGCGCTTCCTGTCGCATGCTGCTTGACCTCGGGAACAGAATCATCGAAATTGGCATACTGTCCTCCGCTTATAAGCAATACAGGCTCGTTGTTTTCGTGTGGTACACTGGTCGAATCGGTATAGAATGCCAGAGACTCGCCAGCGGTGCTCTGCATGTATCCGAGGGGCGCCGCACTGGTTGGGGCAGTCGTGAAAGTCGACAAAGCCGTATTGGGCGTGGGAAGCGCGCTATGGTTGTAAACCACATTCATAGCACTGTTCGGGTAGAAAACCTGCTGCTGGCCGGTGTAGGGCACCGTACTTGACAGCAGGGCGGAGTTCGGATCCCAATAGCCATTCGTACTGCCCGTCAATGGCTGATCAAAGTACAGATATTGCTGCCCGTCGGCCTCTACCGCCAGGAAAGGGTTGACCGTGTTTCCAGTGAAGGCTCCGGGCTCCACTACTGTCTGGTATTGCTGGATAGTCGGATGGGCGGGGCCGACAAGTATTTCCTGTACCGGTCCAGCAGACAGAACGCTTCGATCCGAAGGTATACGTCTGGCGCTCTGCTGCGATGCCATCTGCCCAGCCGCAGCAGCGGCAGCTGCCATGGCTTGTGCAGCTTCCATTGAAGGATATAGTCTGCCATTTACAACAAAGCCATCTGGTATGCCTTCGAAAGCTGGCATATCAACGCTTTGCCTAGCTGCCGAGCACGGCAGTGCTGATTTTGCTGCCTGCGGCGCGTGATTGGAAAGTCCTAGACTGGCTCCCGGCACCTGCATGATCGTTTGCACGCTACCTTGGCCTGCAGATGAGCGGTGCTCCAGCGACATGTGCTTATTGAGGGCAGGAGATGGTGAAGTGACGTTCTCTACAGAATGATGCGCTACAGTATTGTTGGTCGTAGACGTGGCCATGCGATCGAGTATGTTGTTTTGTGCTTGCGGCATAGGATGTTGTAAATGTCCGAAAGTGGTGTACTGGCTCAATGCACCGGCAGCCGGTGAAGTCGAGAGACTGGAGACCGGCAAAGGGTAGGTCGTTGCGCGAGACATAGATGCAGACGTTGGTTGAGCATAGCGTGGCTGCTGCTGCTGCTGCTGCTGCTGCTGCTGCTGCTGCTGTTGCATTGCGACTGTGGGCGTTTTGGACTGGACGACGCGGGCCATCGAAGTGTTGAGGCGAGTTGTGTGCGCCATTGTGTCCGAAGTCCCGACATTGACTCTGGTCGGGCTGCTTTGAGCCCGCACTAGCCCTTGATTGGGGCCTTTCGATGGGATAGCTACGTTCTGCGACTGCCGCACACCTCGCTGGGCTGCAAATGACTTTGCATTCTCTGCAATCGCTGCGGCTTGTGCTGGATGCCGCGTCTGTCGATGCACCGATGCAGGAATGCTTGATTGGCGCACTGGCACCGCTCTTCGGGGTGTGATCAGTGTACCGCCGACAGTCTTGGACGATGCAGATCGGGCAGATGATGAAGGGACCGGTATCAAGCTTTGAGAAGCCGAAGTGTGGCCTTTGAGAAGATTGCGGGCGGTCGGAGAGGTAGGACTTGGGTGCACATCTGCATCATCCCCTTGGAATGGGACGGGGATGTCTCCTGAGGTATCCGAGTGACGTCCTGTCGATGATACCATCGAAGCCGGTAGCGATTTCGAGAGCCTGTTTTCGCTCTGGGCCGGAGGTAGAGCAGATGATGATCGCTTGAGCGGTGTTGAAGACGTGGCAGGAGCTTCACTAGAGGTTCGCTTCTTTCGGTTAGGACGATAGGCGTAGCCGGGGTTTGCTTGTTCATGTTCTTCCTTGGCTAGGGCAGCCTTTGCAGCATACTTGTCTTTGACCTCTTGTGTCTCATGACGCCAATACCCTGAGGGATCCAATACGGTGTTTTCAATAGAGGCGGTACATCAGTATATGCCCATCTTGGGCGCAATTTCGAATTTTGGCTCACAGCCCACAGCCTTTGAAAGTTCCTTCTGCGGAATCTGAATGTCTTTCCGGGCATTGAGTTCGCGAATTTTGTCAGATCTGTAAAGCATGAAGGAATTTGAGGGCCTCGGAACGTGACCAGCCTGCTTGTCTGGAGGGAATGAGAGATACCTCAGCCAACGCATTCTGAAGAAATTGCAAGGAGAACTTACTGTGGAAACGCCTTTTCTTCTTGTCTGCTGCATCTGGGCTGCAAGAAGGTCCGGATGCGGTTGCGCGCGATGGTACTTGCTCTTGCAGAGGAGGCCAGAAATCGTTTGATCCAGCCGCCGGCACCGGCATAGGTGGTATGCTCGTCAAGAGTGGAAGGTCCTGCGAGGGCGAATCATTCAAAGACGTCGTAGGTCGGGTTTTGACAAAGACGCGATCAGATTGAGAACAAGGGACATCTAGTATTACGGGGGCACGAGTGCATGTGCTGACTTACCAACAGCTCATTATGCCCATCGAGATTGACCCTCAGCGGTACGGACACGGACTGCTGAAAGTTGCCTTTATTCAGATCTGGAGTTGAACTTTGCTGAGCTTCCATGAAATCGCCAAATGACTCAAGCTGCGCGGTCTTTCTTGCTTCACTTGCGAGCTTTTCACGATTTCTCACGCTAGGGACGGCAGGTGTCGGACTGCTTGGCGGGTCAAAGTGATTGGGGTTTTTTTGCTTGCTTGATGTACCAACACTCGACTTCAAAGAAAGAGCCTCTGCCTTCCTGCGCACTTGCGAGGCATACAGCGCGAACTGATCGTCTTCGACTGGTCTGCGAGGCTTTACACTCTCCACATAATCGTCTGAACTTTCTTGATAGTCATCGTCACCTTGTGTGCCGTCTTCCACATCATCATCGTCCTCATGGTCATCTCCATCCTCGTCCGTGTCTGAGCCTTTATCGATTATCGAGCCAGTGGCGCTAGCATTGTCATCATCGTTATCGTCGGCCTGACTTTTCGGTGCAGGGACATCGTGTCTTGCGGCTCGCTTTGGCAACGGCCGTATAGGTACAGGAGAAACTGGAACGTTGGCTTCTCGCGGCCGGGCTTGTCCAGCATTCGAGGCAGCCATTATGGCACGACCGTTTGAAGGAGTCTGCTGTTGTTGCGAGCGAGCAGAAGCGTTGAATCCGGCTGATATTGAGGATGTCTGTTGCGAAGAAGCAGTTCTAATGCCGGGAACGTTGGCGAACTTTGGTGTCTGCGGCAGTGTCATGAACGCAGCTTCGGGAGTCTTCGAGAAAGGAGCAGAGATGTCGTCAAACTTGAGAAAGTCGCTAAAGCTCAAGTCGGCAGGAGCGGAAAAGGATCCATCATTAATCATCTTGTCAAAGGCCGCGAATTTTGAATCTGTCGGCGTCGAAGTCGCGGGAGCTGCATGGGCAGGCTTGAAGCTAGCCAAGTCATTGCCGGCCGGTGTGGTAAGAAGGGAAATATCAAAGAGGTTCAAGGTAGGATTGGCAGAAGGAAGTGGAGGATACTGTGCCGCAAAGCTGTTGCCGCCGTTGCCATCGGCACGATACGTGATATGGCCCATGGTGCTGAGAGACGCCGGTAGGGACTTGAACAGCATAGAGTCTCTTCGCGAAGCGTTCGCAGCATATACTTTGGACGGTGTTTGCGGTTGCGAGATGAAGAGAGTCGAGTCACGCTGCGCTTCGGTAGTATCAACCCTGAAAGGCGAAACATCTGCTCTTGCTCGCACGGAGCGACGAAGATGATTTGGATCAATCTCCGTGGTCGAAGCTTTCCGCTTGCTCGATGCTACACTTGATGAAAAGGTCGAACGCGCAGGTGTACAGATTCCGCCATAGAGGTTGCCGCTGCGAGTAGGTTCCTCGACAGGGCTCAGCGGGGTATCATAAGGCGTGATGGGAGTGGCAAAGATGTCATCAAGCTCATTGCTGTCTCCGCCGGCTGGATCATGCCTTTTCGTCTCTGATGGATAGGGCGAAAGTGCGCTCGAGGCAGACGAGGCTGGCGAAGGCGGCGAGATGGGTTCAGTCCTAGACTGTGCGGAATTTGCGGTAGCATCGTTGGGGACTGGGATATCGCCGTGCTCCTTGTTGTGGTCTGCAAAGCCCAAGGTCTCGGGAGCGAGCTTGTCCTTCGAGCTCGTGGATCGGGTGAGACGTCCGCCGACTCTGCGGCGGGCATGGCTTGGAGCAGTCATTGGTCACTGGACGCCGGCGCAACCAATACCAGCAGGCTGAACCTCGAGGAGCTTCTGATTTTGATGAGGCTGATCGCGTCGTGCGGTTCATGCGGTTCATGCGCCGCAGTGCGAAGTAAGCGTATGGGCAGAGAGGACACAGGATCACAACAGGACCTACCAGACTAGAACTGATATGGCTTGTCGAGTGAGCTACAGCTGCTCTATGTTTGCTGCTGTTACGAGAGTGCCTGTCGCCGGTGGAAGGTCAGTCAACAGCTCCAAACTGAGGAAAACACGCAGCGCAGGATGAGAAAGCAATGTCAGCTCGAGGAGGCATCACGTCAAGAGCATCCAGCTCAACTCACGATACTTGTGTGCGCGAGCCATGCAATTGGACATGCTCCAACGCTGGTGCTGCGCCGCCCTGCGCACAACTTCTACCTGCGCCGCCGGGCCCTCCCTCGTGCGCCAGGAGCAGCCAGCGCAAGGGATCGGTGTGTTTGGGCACAAGAGGGCGAACACGTCTTAGCCCGCGTCGGCATGGCCCCTCGCCAGCCTCTGCCCGGTCTTCTCCAGCTTCGTAGGTCCTTGCGGTGGAGGCCTGTCTCTTTTGTTCAAGTATGGAGTGGTCCGTGCTTCCAGCGAAATGCACGGTCAAGCAGCGAGCGCGAGTGCCTTCAGCGTTAGCCTCCCGTGACCGAGGCAGCCCAGTCCCATCAGTCAGGCACCAGTGCGACAGGCCTTGCTTTGGCTGCTCTTCCTCGAGATTCAGCTTGCCGCTTCTTCTTTGAAGTTGCTTCTTTGCCAGACCTCTGGACTGCCCAAGGAGACTGCTGCCAACGAAAGAGCGCTGCAGATTCGATAGCATCTATCCTGGTCGTCTGAGCGTGCGCATCGCTCGTCAAGCTTGCATCCGTCGCCATCAGAAGAGTCGCAACTGCATGCGGTTGTCCTCCAGCACGACGCCAATCCAGCATGATCGGAGGGCCCCCGCTGCATGGGCAACCAGACGTGTCGGAGCTTACGACAAGGTCAGATGTGAGGTTACACAGAACATCCAGACATGCTCAAGGTCGACCAATTTATCCATGTCACCTGAGACCCGGTATTCGCCACCGTCAACACGCAACTATTTGGTATAGCTCATTGATACGAGCAAGACCTCAAATTATAGCCCCCAAGGCCCTGAACCTCTCCTTAAACAAGTTTGCCGAATCACACCACTGGCATGACTTTTCCCATTGAAAGTACTCCGTTTGGTTTTCGCAAAATCGGTATACTAGATGGTAGCGAATGTCCCCTCCAGACCCAAACTTGCGCCTTCACACTCTTGTGATCCAGCGTCGTTTCGTGTCATCGTCTTGGTGATCTGCGTGCGGACGATGCTCCTGAGCCGCGTCGATGCCCCGCCTGAAGACTGTCCGTCCCCGCCTTCGTTAATCAAGACAGCTGAGGGTGCGCTTGACGTTGAAGCTGACTGCTTGTGCTCAGAAATACCGGCTGCTTTGGTCGTTGACGATTAATGCACTGGCAGCGCTTCATCTGGGGAAGCTTGCAAGCGCAACGTTGGCACAGGTCTCTTGGAGACTCCATAACCCCTGAGCTTGACGACTTTAAAGTCGAGCTCTCGTTCTCCACTTTTCGACGAGTGCACGTATTTGTACGCCTGATTTGGTCTGTACTCGTCAAAGCACTCGACGGTGATGCTCTTGATGACCACCTGAAATTGATCTCCAGAGCTTTTGAAACGCGCATTGCTCCAATCGATGCGACCGCCTTACAGATCAATAACAGTGGAGTAAAGGTGAGTGAGAGCTCTTCAGTCGATTGCTCATGAGACTTGACACACCTGACCACCTTCGCGTGCCTGGTGCCTCCGATTCTCCCCCCGGCCAGATACTAATCTGGACATACATAGGCAGGCGCGGTATATGCTTTTGCTCCGAGGTTGTGGTCCGCAGTATACGCGCTTGGTTGCCTTTACCAAAGACCCACTCGAGCTTGTCCTTCTCCCAAGTAACAGAGTCTGTAAGACAAGGAAAGGCAAATTGGCCTCGGCTCCTCGCGCACTTCGCATCTCTTAGACAGGCTGATGGTTTATAGCCCGCTTACAATTGGCGAAGGATCTCGAGGTATCCCCTCCTAGTACGTGACTTGTACTGTCTGCGATGCCCTTACTGAATACGAGGCATGTCAAGAGTAAGCCAGCCAATCCAATTTCGCTTCACGGCGCAAAATGGGCTCACTAGAAAACGTTGGACTGCATTGTCCTCAGCGCGTTGCCTGTAAATTCCACATCGACCTCTTCTGTAGTATCGCCCATGAGCACCGCAGCTGTAACTACGCCTCCCGACCATGCCGTTTGCATCTCGACCGTCATCCGGCCATAACGCATTGCGCGCGTGCTCGTGATTTTCGCCCCAATCTTGTCTTTCTTGAGAGTCAGAATTGCTCCCTCGGTCGAGCTTTGCACCTCGCCAGTATCGATGATAAAGTCAATGTGATTGGGATCGACCTTGATGTAGCGGTCTTTCGTCGTTAAGCGGGCATTGCCATTGTCACCAAAGGTGTACTGATAAATTGATCATGAGCGGCGGTGCACTAGAAAAGAAGGACGGTGAATACCGCTTACCTTCTTGTTTTGGCAAACCGGTAGTGGATAGCAAGCCTCGAGGTTGTATGAGAACAAGGGATTGCAGCCTTGGGCACTGGTGGAGAGAAAGGTGCTTCTTATTGCGAGGCACGTAGAATACAGAACAATGGGTTAACTGACCAGTATGTACCGCCACTATTTCATATAAGCGTCAACCATGCTTCGCTGCGTAAGAGGTTCGACAAAGGGACTCACTTGCCACACCAGCCATACCGACTGTGCAAGGGAAGCGCCAATCAGCTAGATGTTAGCCCATGACACGCTTTGAGCCCGAAATGTACCTGCTGTGAACGTTTCAAGCGTCAGGTCAATCACTACTTCACTCAAGGACTGGCTCACGCACCAGCAGTGCGCCCGCTCAGTGCACACATTGAAGCCATTTGAGGGTCCACAGGAGCCATCTGTCGAGTTCCCGGCTGCTGCTTCATGGACAAAGGCATAAAATCCTGCTAGGCATACTAGCCACGTCCTCCTCATCCCGTTGTGCGAGCCATTTAGGTTGGCGCTTCTGCTGAGACCCTACTTCCTGATACGGAGGCAACGGCTCTTGAAGCGCTGCATCAATGGACAACGCAGGCCAGACGAGGTTCTTGTTGCGCTTGTTTGTTCTCTTGACACCCTTACATCACCAGGCGTCTGACCGTGGACTCACCGGAAGTGCCGCGGAGAGGGAACCCCCTTTCGACATCTGTTTTGGAACAGAAGCAAGATGGCTTTTTCGTGAGTGTTCAGCAGTTCCAGCATCCCAATCAGTTGGGCGTCACAGCCAGCTCAGAAGATTTGATTCTGTCAAAATTGAGTCTTGCTCTCCACAAAACGGCGGGATATGCCATTGCGCTGCGGATTGGTGTGCGTTCCTCCGTCGCTCATGACGCAAACGTAATGCTACAGGGACGACTAGATGAATGAATTTGCCGACTGATACTGTGCGACTGACTTTGCGAATACTGCCTTATTTGCCTTTCAAAGAGCCCGCTACTAGACGAATTCTTGAGGTCGTGGACCGGTGCCTCCAACATCGAAGACCAGAGCAGCCACTTTGAACGCAAGTTCTGTACGTCGGAAAAGAGATATCAGCTTGCATTACAGCGTGTAGAAACATATGTATTGACTGGACATACCGTCTGCTTCTGCCCGACTCGCTGCTTCCGCATATACCCGGACGCAATCCTCTGTCCCACTTGGGCGCACAAAGCTTCTTCCCTTTTTGTATTTCGCGACCGTAGCTTCAATCTTTGCCTGCAGGCCCGAAGGCGTGACAAGTATTCTTTCCGCATCTTGCGTGGTGAAAGCGTTTCTGTCAGCCACCAGCACCTTGACGAGTCGGTTTGGCAAATCGGTGTATGCTGCATCCCATTCAGCGGGTCCCCATTGACGATGTAGCAGAATTGTTTCCACGAAGAGTAGGTCCGAAAGTGCGTCTCCGACCGTTTGGTTGATGAGCTCATACAAGGCTTTGAGGTTATTCAAAGCGTTTTGCTGGTTCGGCGAGGATGGCGTCGCGCCTGCGATCTGCTGCGAGGCTTCTGGGGAAAATAGGACCGTTCCGTGGCCATTGGCTTCAAAGTAGACACCGATATCGTATCGCTCAGCGGCGTGATGGAGATACTTCACACCGGTAGGAACGCAGGCCACCGGTACTTTCTGTAGGCGTGCTTCAGCGAACTGCACTAGGACACAAATACAAATCATGGAATACTGACCAGGGTGTTTTCCAGGTATGCAGTAGAGCTACCGTTGGCGTATGCCGTCTGTACGACGCCCACCTCCAGTTCGAGACCTGCTTGCTTGACAAGATCGATGAGGAACATAGCGGCGAGACCTGCAATCTTATCTCCGTCTAGTAGATGGAAGTGGCCGTCGGGTCCACCGTAATAAAAGACTATGCGGTCTGCATCACCATCGAGAGAGCAGTAGCGACCGTTCGGCGCAAGTTGGATACCCGGAGGGGCTTTTTGCTGAGTCTTGACAAAGTCTGCACCGCATTGAGAGTTGAGTGCCCCGGCTGTTTGGTTGTCGTCCTTCGCGATCTTGACATCGAGAGCAGATGTGCCGAGCCGCTCCAACAGTTTCCGCAATTTGGGCGCACCAACACCGTTTGCACAGTCAACAGTCAGAGTAGACAGAGGAGTTTTGCCCTTGGAGAGAGTCGTAAATGCACGTGCAAGCTTGTTGTAGTACCCATCCTCTGTGGGCGTTCCGAAGCTTTCTTCCGTGTCTTGCGTGTTCAGTGCGCGAACGAGGTAGTGAAGCTGAGGCGTTGTCACAAGCCCTGCAGGTATGGTTTCGTCTTTCCACACGCCAAGGCCATCCTCGAGCGCCTTGACTAGCTGCTTGCAAGAAGGCCGCGTGTCATGCCCGTAGACTACGCGACTGCGCACTCCAACATCGATCTTGTGAGTCGCGATGACTGAATTGACAGCTTCGACGAGTGAAGACGGCGTGACAGCATTGGCTAGTAGAGTCGCTGCCTTCTCCCAGCTCGCCTCGAGCATTTCGCCACGCGGGTCGACCAGCTTGACGCCATTGTCCTGGCGGGCAGGCAGCAACGTGACCCGAGACAAACAATGCAAGGATGATTCGAAGAAACGTGTCAGCCGTCAGACGGCTCGGTGACCTCACAAATGCGAATACTACTCACCTGCTCGGGGTTATGTGAAGCAGTCACCATGACTCCAATGACTTTGCCATCATGTTTCTTGCTCCGCAGGCCAGCGAGCAGTCCGACTCTAAAGAGTACCGAGTCTAGCTTGTCCGCTCTATGCGACGCGTGAAAACGGCGTGTGATCAGCTTATCAGATGTAATATTACATGCCTGCTGATAAACGCACCTCAGGCGGAACCCTGCAGTGCCGTACTGGTACGCAAAGGTCTCGTCCGGTCTTGGATGAGAGGCAGAGGCGGTAGTCAAGGCCTCTGCCGTCGCTTGACTGAGGGCTGCCATGACTGGAGCGGGAAGAGCTCTATGTGGAGCAGCTAGTGAAAAGTACGAGTGCCTAATAGATAAGGACAAGCTAGAAGAGAGAGACGAGAGGCTCAGACTGGGATGGTCCTGGTCGATCAGCCTCGGTGGCGACGCGGCGAGGACCCGGTTATGCCCACCATTCACGTTGACTGTCAGCTCGGACAGGCCACTATATCGAGTTATATCTCACTGCAAGCTGCTCATCTTCCTCCTGGATCCCTGCAGCCTGCGTTTATGGTCATCCTTACCTTGGCAGCGAAATGGTAGCACGACCGCGCAGGGCTCTGGTCGTATACCCGAAAACTGAGAGCTACACTACCCAAGCCCTCTTCAAAGCCTTTGAAGTGATCCTACCAGATTGGCAAGTCGAAACCAGCCGCGATGATGCTCAGGAGCAGATTACGTACGACCTTCAATATTGCGACTACGACGAGATAGACTTTGATGCCGCAGAAGACGCTGCAACGCTGGTGAACTCATATGTACTCAGAAAGGTCCGTTGTATATCGACATATTAATTATATGAATCTTTCGCTAAGCTGTGAATCCGAACTCGACAGGCACTCATCAGGAAAAACTACCTCGCCACAGCAGTATTGCACCGGCTGGCAAAGCAGCCAGGATCCATCTTGGCCAAGACGATCCCTCGAACATATCCTTTTGAGATCGCTCACGCCGACGAATTGGACGAACTCTTCTACGACGAGCTTTATGACGTTGCTCAGTCGCTTGAAAACGACTGTGGCAAGACATGGTGGATACTCAAACCAGCTTTGGCCGACAAGGGTCAGGGTATCCGCTTATTCAACTCGCGAGAGTCTCTAGAAGCAATCTTGGAAAGCTTTGAAGACGATGAGAGTGAAGAGGAGGAGGAGGAGGACGGCGCCGAGGACGAATCAGCGAGTGAAGCTAGCACATCGGCTTTGCCCGATACCAGAGTCAGCCTGCAGAGCATGCGTGATTGGGTCATTCAGGCAGGTAAAGCCTGCATTCAATTCTCAACTTGTAATGCTCATACGTATCATTTACAGGAGTACCTCGACAAGCCACTGCTATTCGACATAGGTGAACTGTCTGGACGCAATCTAGAAAGTGACAGAGGTCGCAAGTTCCACCTTCGCGTCTATACCCTGGCAGTAGGCGATCTTGAGTAAGTTGTTTCACGGACAGAGATCATCAACACACGCTGACCCCTTTGCTCAGAGTCTACATTTATACGGACATGCTCGCTCTCTTTGCAGCCAAAGACTATGCGCCGCTCGCTCAAACAGCTGCAGCCGCAGGAGACGAGATAGAAGACCTCACATGTCACCTGACAAACACATGCCTGCAGACCCCGGCAGCGGCCGAGGAGAGTGTTTTCCTTCTATCTGACTTGGTGGGCAAGATCATGCTGCACTCTGACGCCAGCGCTGGCGAGACACACAGCACGCTGTCCGCGGAGCAGGTAGAACGGATCACTCGACGCATTGGAGAAGTTATCGCCGAAGTCTTCCAGGCTGGACTTGCCATGCCAAACCACTTTTCTGTAGGCGAGTCATCGCAATGTTGAAAAGTACGACGCTGATGCCTTTTTTGCAGACTTCTGCCAATGCATTCGAGGTACTCGGCGTAGACATTGTGCTTTCGTCATCTGGCAATGCTCAAGAAGATATATCTGTTCATCTTCTCGAAGTCAATGCGTGTCCTGATTTCCGCCAGACCGGGCATGACCGGCATACTGTCATTGAGGAGCTATTCAAGGGCGTCCTTGAAATCGCGGTCAAGCCATTCTTCGAGCCCAATCAACGCGGTAGAGAACCGTGGGAATGCGGGCAGCAGCGCGGGAAGTGGCTCAAATGTATGTCAAAGCAATGACACTGCATTTCGCCTGACAAAGATGGAGCTTCAGGCCCACTGTAATTCGAAGGCGTAGACCGTATTCTTGCGCGCGGCGAGATTGTCCCGAGTGACTGCTTTTTTGCTGCCATCGTCACCTTCCCATTCTACATTGAGGCTGCCATGCCATTGATGTGGCGCTCTTGTTGTCAACTCCATGCCCCAATTGTCACCACCGAAAGGATTGTCCAGGTCCATTTCACGAAATTTGAAACCCGCTTTCACGGCAACTTGCAGAAACTTGCGGACGTCTTCTCTTTTTGCATAGGTTCCGCTCGCTAAGATGGCATGCGATACACCTTGTGAGATGTCTTTCTCGGATGGCCGCCGTAGAGTTTTGGAGATGCAGTCGAGCAGCGCTTCGTGCGCATCGACATACCAGAGCAGGTCTGCCGCTAGTATGACATTGTATTGCGCGCCGCTATTGATGGCAATGATGCGGTCGACGTCTTCGTTGCTGTACCAGTCCAGACCTTCTACGTGAGCGTTATTGCCGTTGTGAGCTGGATTCGCCAGTACATTGGCTGTTAGAGGCTTCATGATTTCTTCGGCAGGGTAGTCTGTGATGACGGCTCGAGCGAGCGAGATCTCCGTTCTCTTCAGCAAGCGCAAGGTCGGAAGGCCCGTTCCAGCGCCCAGCTCTAGGACTGCATAATTCTCAGTCTGCATTTCCACGCCAGAAATTTGGATAGTCTCGTACCAGACGCTTTATCAGTGAAGTCAAGCAAGCCCCGGTCGACCCATTCGCAGAAGACAAAGGCTGAATTGAATACCGCATTCGCGAGCAGAGTGAGCGCCTTTCCAGAGGTGGATGCAGGCTGCACTCGAACGCCCTCGTACACCAACGCCACGGGGTCAAAAGTACGGCCGAACAGCAGGTCTGTAGAGACGTCTTCCTCAGCGTCTTCTAAGGTGCTGCCATCCAACGACATCTTTCCGGCTATCACCAGGAGTGCTCTTGATCGTTGACGAGATCTTGATAGAGCGGATTTCAGTCAAGCTGGATGCTGCTCACCCACCTGCCAACAACCCAATCGAAGCCATGTCGAAGGCTACTTTCGAAGAGTATCAGGGTGCGCAGGCAGCAGCAGCAGCGTGAACAGCAGAAAATGTATCAGCGAGCTGACAATCACTCTCTGCAGCGGTCATCGATGCCCGCGAGGCCAAGTTGCGGGAGGACTGGGTGAACACGATGAAGGCCAGGCTCGTCCGGGAGGAGCTCGCGAAATGCTGGCGGGAAGAGGGCGTCAACCACTACCAGAGCTGTCACGAGCTCGCCGACAAGTACTTGGACATGGTCAGAACGCACAGGGTACGTCGGAGCCCATCGG
Source organism: Cystobasidiaceae sp. HBUAS51001 (assembly GCA_003351005.1). Lineage (NCBI taxonomy): Eukaryota > Fungi > Basidiomycota > Cystobasidiomycetes > Cystobasidiales > Cystobasidiaceae > Cystobasidiaceae sp. HBUAS51001. Next base: position 294,419 of record KZ857215.1, on the reverse strand, counting down.
TGCTGCGCCTGCGAAGGGTAGCCGGCTCGACAAACGCAGCTGATCATCTTCATGTGCATTCAACGCAACAGGTCACCGGTTACCGCAAGCTGGACTATACATCATGACAAGAATACACGAATCCGGGTCTTTAGCAGACGGAAGGTCAGAGAAGCCATTCAGGGGCCCTGTTGTAAAGCACCCCGGCCGATTGCCCAGCTACGCTCATGAATCGAATCAATCGCATTTCGCAATAGCTGTCGACCTCTCACGCTCTACTGACTGACTTGAGCGTGACACTTGCATGTCAGGCTATTCACGTGCGATGTTGCCGTTTCTTGTGCGTTTGTGGGATGATCGCAATCGCACGTCAAGATCGCTCGACGCCATTTACCAACAAGGACATACATCACTCTGCAGACAACAACCGGGCTAATACCCTAAATCTTAAAGATTTGGATCTCATTACGCCAGTTCTTCTTCTCCCGGCGCTCCCCTGCAATGGCGGTTGCGGTGAAGTCAGCAAGATCCATTCGGCTGAGGTATACGCGGCGGAACGACACCCACAATATCCGCCAGCATAGTGCCACGCGCCTTCTTCATCCTCTTCGAAGAATTGCGGAGGCCGAGATTCCTCTGGAGCGTTCTCCCACTTCTTGCGTCGTTCACGCTGGGCATTCTCGAGCTGTTCCTTTTGCGATTCTGCCGTGTCCACATCGCCATTCTCAAATGCGCGCTGATCAGGCCGCAGGCGCGAGTCGGTAGGCGGCAAGAGATCTTTGATATCGTCTGTGATCTCATTGAGCTGGGTAGCCCATTCTGAGAAGCCATACCATTTTGGCGCATCCTCGGGGAAGTTGCTGATTTGCCAGATTGTCTCAGAAGTCTTGCCGCCCGTCTTGCGAGATACTGCCTCGTCCCACTTGCCCGTGATCTCAATCTTGGCCTTATCATGAGCATCGAATACTGTCCCTTCAATCTTGTTCCGTGAGCTAGCCCCGCCCCAGGACGAGCCTTCTTTGAAGTGTACAACAGCTCTTTCGCCCGTCTCTTGGTTGACGACCTCCATATCGCCGACATGCTCAATGTATTTCTCACCGCTCATGATATTGCGGACATATGAAGGCGGTCGCGTGTACGTGTATAGTTCGCCCGCTTCCTTCAGGCGAATCTCTGCTATGCCTTCCGGAATGACTGCGAGGAGACATTGAGCTTCAGTAAAGACAGGAAGTGTGCACTTTAATTGCAGCAACGTACTTTCGAAGGAGCGACCCCAGAATTTCTGCTGGCCTGACTCTGTCGATGTGAAGTCCCAGCCTTTGCCCTGTGCATGACAAGCCAGCCAGTTGGGGTGGTGGGACACTTTTTCGCCTATGAAGCGCAGACCTATGTCGCGGAAGAGATTGAATTAAACAGCCTGCCGCAACCTTTAGCCTTCGGACGTACCTTTCTCATGTCGAACGAGCTCATATGTTTCGCCCAGCATCGGGTTGAAGGGCTTTCGCGACGTTCGATACTTGTATTTGGCATATGTCGATATGACAAAGACTGTCACATATAGCAGCCTCTCCGTTGAGGCTGACATCTTGACAGCCTGATCAAGCAGCTCGGTGTACTGCAATGACTCTGCCATGCTTTGCAGCCCGCTCAGAGGCTCGTTCAAGCTGACCGGGAACGAAATCTTGGACAGATCCTTGCCCATATTGCGCTTCAGCAACCCAAAGAGAGAGACGTCGTTGCCGGCCAGAGGATGTGGCAGCCTGGTCCTTCTCTTGACAAGCTGACCCTGCCCATGCTGGGTTCTATCGCTAGCTGCGCTACTGCTTGCTGCATCGTCATCGTCTCCTTCTTCACCGGACTCGTATGCAGATGAATCGTCGTCTGACGAGCTGGCATAGCTGTCTGCTCGACTGCGGCCAGAGCTGGTAGAATCAGAGACCGGTCCGAAGTCATCTTCGTCCAAGTCGTACGCAAAGCCCTGACTTTCTGCATCGTGGTAGATACTGTCTGCTCTGTCTAAGGACTCGGTAGACTGTCGAGTCGGCGAGATATCGGAGTCTCGTAGAAGGCTGAGAGCTTGTTGATGCAAGCCGAACAGCCGCTCGACATGCTTCTCAAGCTCGAGAATACTGATGCTACCCTCCGTTGAGCTCCCAGTGACGGCTATGACAGCAATTGAGTGTGGGGTTTTACAAGACAATATGCACTTTGAGAAGGCAGACTCACTGGAAGTGACTGAACCAACAAGACTTCCGATAGCACTTGGGCTTGACTGCTGCTTATTCCGGCTGATCAGCTTTTCCAGATTATACAAGCTCTGGAAAGACGCAGCAAAAGGACCGCGTCAGCACAAGAGGACTTTGCTTCGGACCTCAGGTCCTTTCCGACGACTGCAGTCTGCGGCACGTGACGTGGGGCTCTCGTTGCATCAGACGTACTGGCGTCATGGCCGTGATGAGCTGGACCAGCTCGGTTGCGGTTTTGTCTGAAACGAGATGCTCCATAGCTTCCGGCTCTGCAGTCAATCTATTCGAAGCCTTGTCGGTGCTTTCCCTCTCCTGAATCTGGGCGAAGTTGTGAAAAGCAGCGGTAAACCTGCATCGAAAACCAGTCGGGTACAGAGAAGAGTCAGTAACCTGTCAGCTGCCTCTTCTAAGCCCATAGTAGAATAAATGCGGACTTTTCAAAGTCCTTGTCGGACAGGGCCTTGCAATGCCATGGCACCTTGCTCCCGCTATCAATGACGAGGTGCCTGCGTTTCTTGCTACGCCCAATGGAGCATTTCGCGAGGTCGACGGTGTCGCGGACTTTCTCGCCCTGTACTCTGGAGTAGCTAAGTGTGCCATCACTGTGCAGAACGAAGCTGGAGATGGGCAAAGAGACAGTGTCGATCACACGCACGTCGGTCAGCATGAGGGTCATGTCATGCAATGCAGGACACACGCACTATCGCTTCGCGTAGCCTTGGTAGGACCGCCGTTTCTTCTTCTCTAGGTACCCCTCGATGATGATATTACTGCCCGCCATGGCTCTGGCTAGCTCGAGGTCGGTCGACAGGGTGCAAGAGGCGCGAGCATGGCCTTGCCCTGCTTCCCACAGATCCAACGCCACAAACTAGGTCATACGTAACGTTTGACCAGACGTCAGTCTGATGTCGTTGAGCTCGGCGAGGACCTGAATGAGTACTTTGCATAACAACAACAATACTCTTGAAGCAGGACTATCCATACAGAATGCCGTTTCGCATGCTGGGCAAGCCGTCGGATGGAGAATGTGAAAGCAAAGCGACCAAGGCTACAAGAGTGAAGCTGGAAAGAAAACGAATAACGAACAAATGATGCGTGCATGCAGGTAACGAAGTGTCAACGAGGACTGCCAAACCGCAAGACTCTATATAATGCGCTCTCCCTTTTCGAGGATAGCGACAGCCTGTACGAGAACGCATTAGCTTTGGCGGTCAATCTCATTACCAAGTCATGATCTCACCAAGCCTAGCACGCCCGCGACTCTCGGCCCCAACAAACCACTTTTAATAACCTGACCGTTTCTAGACGTTTCTCCGTCTTCATCGTCCTCAACGTAGCCAGCTGTCTTGGCACCATCGTACTCGTCATCTTCTCGCATGGCTCGGTCAATCGCCATCGGTATGCTGAGTGTCACACGCGCCAGCTGTAGAGACAATCGCAAGCGGCCAAAGACGTCGAAATAGGACAGCTGGCGTAGATCATGCTGTATCTCGTATAGACGGATAAGCTCGAAGCGGACGATACGAAAATGTTTCGCGCCAGCTATTCAAGGTGTGAGTCAAGTCAGTACCGCACTTCATAGTGAATAGCCCTGGCCGAATACAAGGGATGAACTCACCGAGGAGCATTGACCTCAGCTTCCGCAAGGCGCCTTCAATGCCTTCAATCGCCTCTTCCCCAAGATTCAGGCCAGGATTGCTGGCATTGAGAGCTTCGACGAGCACTCTGACCATTTCAAAGTCGCCCTTTTCAAGAAAGTCGCAATACATGGTGTACAGAACAGACCGCAGAGTTTCGTCGCCAAAATCTGAAATTGACAGGAGTATTCAGTCAGCCTGTGAAAGAATTTACATGGCACAAGTATGCGCCTACCTGCGCTGAGAGGATCCTCTGCTCCTCGAAAGCCGCCTCTTCCACCGGCCAGGTCATAAGCTCTCCGACTGCTTGGTTTGCTGAGTGTGTCATATGCCAGAGAGACTCGTTGAAATGCACTTGTAGCCTGCTCTGCGTAGAGTGGGAATTTGCTAAACGAAGTAGATGGTTAGCAACAAAGGTAGCGACTTGCTTTCCTGGCAAACCGTGCCACAAAGACCTTTCGACATATTCGGGATGGCAAGCCCTGCATCTGCCCATGTACGCTCTTCTGAGTTCATCAGCAGAGGTGAAATTGCGCGGTATGCCAACGACATCGTAGAGGCTGTCTGCGACGTTGATGTAGTTGATGACAGCGTGTGCTGGATCGTCGTCCACAACATTATTGGCGCCTGGCCACCCTGAGGCCTCCTTCTCGCCCTCTACATCCTCTGCGATGCCATCCTGCGGCGCTGCATGTCGACGTGCTGGCCGTGTGCGTGCGCCAGCAGGTCCGCCGCTCTTGCCAGTCCGTCGCACAGAGTTGGCGCGTGAAGGGGCGGCTGGACCACCAGGTGTACTGGCACCGCTGCTAGAGCCGACAGGGTAGACGTAGGACGCCAGATAGCTCAGGACCATGGCATTGTGGGTGTGCGTTGGTGTGTGGCCATGCGAGGAAGAGATGGAAAGCGTCGCTTGTGCCTTTTTCAGACGGTCTGTGCCAAAAGGCAAGCAGTGACTGTGAAATTCACGCGCATCCGGTGGCGTGGCAAGACAAGTCTTCGCGCATTTGGCTGCTCGTCAAGGACAAGAACAAGGAAGAGCAGATTGGGCAGTGAAACATCTGTAACTAAGAATGGCAAAGCATTCATGGATGTCGGTGGGATGACATCTGAGCTATAAATACCCATGTACAAGAGCCTGCTACAAGCATAACAACAGAGAGGCCGGTCGTGTGATGGGGTATCGATGTTAACGCCGTGCTTGACTCAGTACTTCGCGGTCAGTAGTCATCTTCTCCGTAGGCCGTCCTATCGCGCGGCCCAGTGACACCGCTTCCACCCTTGCCCTTCATCTTGGTCCTACCGCCAAGGCTCTTGTAATAGTCCCTGGCCGCCAGCTTATCACCTCCAAAGATCGTATTCAGATTACTGCTCGAAGCGTTCTGACTGCTAGCCTCATCGGCCCACTGCGCTTCACGTTCCTCCTTTGGTGTTCGATACCCATCACTTCGAGCTTTTTCATAGTCCATCTCGAATGCCGTCTTGTACTGCAAGCCATTCAAGCTGAATGCAGACCGGTACCGCCGTGACCAGTCCTCTTTGCTTTCTTTGCGCGTCCATACAGGTTCCCGTCGAAGAGTCGTATCTTCACGTCGTTCTTGAAAGCGGAGATACCACGCCCAATCTGGTGGCGATGAATCACAAGGAGGGTGAAAGCAGGAAAATTGCAGCCAAAATCAGTACCATGCAGGCATCTCATCCTTGACAGGAAACCTCACTGATGGTAGCACTCCGCCTCCATCGCTTCGACACGCGCAGACACCGTGCAAGCGCAATGACGTCTAGCTCTCGGAAAATCAAGCTTGAAATCTCATTGTCGAATCTGCGTAGGGGGTCTCTGCTGGCCTTTCGTTCCGCCTCTTCAGCCTGCTTCTTCTTTGCTATTCTCGAAGGAGAAGTCGAGCGTGACCCCGCTGGCGTCGAGGCGGACGAGGTTGCTGCCCAGGCAGATGCATCTCTGTCACGGTGAGTTCGCCGGGCGGGAGTGCCAGTAGGAGTGCCAGGCCGCGTATGCACGGGCGTGTATGTATTGTCATCGTCGCTGTCGTTGTCCTGTCCTGCGTCAGACGAGCCAGCAGAGGCAGACGAGCCCATCGGAGGCGACAGCTGGGGCGAACGTGCGTTGTCGCGGTCACGCAGAGTGGCGCGCCGGAGTGCTTCGTGCAAGAGGTCGCTGGACATCTTGCGGTGCTCTATGTAGCGGTTGTGTGGCTGCACTGACCCACGTAATGCCGCTGGTGCTGGATTGAGCGTAGTCTTGAGTGCGAAGTGGAGCAGCAAGCTGGGCCGTGTCAAAACTTCGATGACATCGAAGCAATCGAGCCGTGGGGCACCTTCTTTCTTCTTATCTCGACTACAGCAGCGGCAAGCAAAGTCCAATGGCAATATAGAGCGGCTCTCGGCCTGCTTTAGGACCTCCCGTGTTCAGCTGAGGTGACAACCCTCGAGACGAGCGAGCATAGTGGCATGGTGTCCAAGCTCGAGAGCTTAGAAGACTCCAGCCCATTCATTCATCGGCACACCAGACCAACGTCGAAAGCGCTATCGATGCATGTTCACATCGGCCGCGCTCAAATGCTCGCCTCGCCGGTCCAGCTCTCCTTGCAACGCTCTGCCGCTCGCAGACGAAAGCTGCTTTGTCCCTTGTTGAAGCTCGCCGTTCGCAAAGTGCGCAAAGTGCGCCGGATGAACGCGCCAGCAAGCAAGATGATACACGGGCGGACTGACAAGAGGAGGAATACTCCAAACTCATTTTCTTCAATTGCTCAGCTGCCTCTTGCCTGAATGACTGCTGAAAGCAGAGCAAGCATCCTGCCTCCACCACCTTCAAAGTACATCACTAGTACTGTCTCATTACTACAATACAGCCCAGATCATGTCGACCAAGACCACCGTCTTCCTTTGCGGCGCGACTGGCAAGCAAGGTGCAGCAGCCATTCATACGCTCCTCGACCACTTCTCCAGCAGCAGCCTCTCTGTTCGCCAAGGTGGTCTGGCAGCTACTATACCGGCAGTAGACTCTCCTTTCTGATTCTGTGTTGGCCTGTTTGCAGCTTCGGGTGGCATAAGATTGGCCTAAGCTATGCTTACCAACAATATTGGTCATCGTCGTCGCCCTAGGGCGTCTTCACCGCTCGTGAATGGCCAATACAGCTAGCAACCTCCTGACAGCCTTTGACTCAACAGGCTACTGCACCACACAAGCAATTGGCGACACAGTGCAAGCAAGATCCGGCAAGAAGGAAGCCGAGATTTAAGCCATTCGAAAACACATTGCTCTCAACTCCGCTCAAATTAGCCGTACAAGTCGCTCGACCCTGCTGCCGATCCACGCAGTCCTTCGGCTCCATAGAGGCCTAGCTTCCAACTGGCAGGTTCTCGCCATGCCTCATCTTCGACCTGCACTTGCAGCACTTTGGCCACGCAACGTGCCAGGACATGCGCGTCGAAGCGATTGTCACCTTCCGCGACATACATGAGAATGGCTGTAACGTCCTTGACGGGAGCTTCCTTCGTCAGGCTTGCCAGTAATCGACGCGCTATGCCAGACGACGGCATGAGAGGCGTCCGTTCCGCTGTCAACGCTGGCTGCGAGGGTTCGTAGGCTGTCATGACAGTTTTGATGTTGTCCGCAAAGCTGGATGTATCTGCGAGAAGGTAACGAAAAGGGCTAGGACTGCGTGAACAGAGTCACAGGTATATCAGTACATGCCTTCATCGTTGCCCAGGACGCTTCATTCGCCTCACTTGTCGAAGTCCTGGCGCATCCCTGCATCCACTCCCGACAAGACCAGTATCCGTCCCACCTGCTCGTCTTTCGCAAAGCTTGACAGAGCTGCAATGAAGTCATCTTTGCGCGACTGAAAGGACACATCAGAAGAAGGAATCACGTTATGGTATTTGTAGGGATATAGCAAGGTACCTTGATCACAGGAGACCGTTGCTGTATCAGCGTGAGTCTTTCATCGGCGCTCTGATAGACTGAGGGACACCAGTCAGACCTTGATAGAATCCTTCTATGCCGTGTCATTCTGAGGCCTCACCTTCGACTGCGGTCGAGACACCTGCTCGACCTGTGGCGTTGGAGTGGCCTTCCACGTAATCTCGAGGAGCGACGACAGGAATATGATGCTCGGATGGTAGACGTCCTACGAGCTGCAGGTTCAGAGACCAAATGAGAAGATCGCAAGCCAGCTGAGTGACGTTTGCCAACGAGACCACGGGCTGTTGTTATTAGCAAGCGCATGTATTGTCAGCTCGCGCACGAGTACATGCCAAAGTAGACTGACGACTATGAGGGTAGTGTGCTTGAAGGAGGCCCGTTGCTTCCCTTTGTCCAAGCTGTGGAAAACCATTTGTGTGTCGTGTGTCTGGTTGCGTGGTTGTCTGGTCAAGAGCCTTGCTGGTGGCTAGCTGGGATATGTCGGAGGTGATCGCGAAGAGAGCCCTCCAGCTTGTCTCTAGACCTCCCGACTCTTCTACATCCGCACAACAACGCCATTCTCTACGATGGCAGATTCTGCAGCAGAAGAGCGCCGTCGGCGCGCCCAAGAGCGCAAGGAGAAGATAGCAGGTCGCGGTGCTGACCGCCTGGCAAAGATCACTGGAGCCGCTAGAGGCGAAGGCGAGCCTGAACGCTTCGGTACTGGCGGAGCAGGTGAGTAGGCGACAGTCCCATTGTGAAGTACTCGACTGATGATCAGCTTTCGTACAGTCCCACCTCGAGCTCCTACGTCAAGTGACGGTCCGGTCTCGCCGAGACAGACATTGCCAGCGCTCGCAGCTCCAGCCTTCAATCCCCTCGATGATCCGCCCGACGTGGACATCTCGTCTATGAACGCTCAGCGCGGTTTTGAAGGGTTTCCTGACTTTTCTGGATCAAACGGATCAGGCGACGCGCCAGACTTGCTGACCGCTTTGCTGAGCGGTTCAGGTGGAGCAGGCAGCCCAGATGGTCTACCCCCTCAATTCGCCCAAATGTTCGGTGGACAAGCAGGCAGCACACCTATACAAATTCAGCCTCCACGAAAGAAAACATGGGCAGATCGTCTACTTCCTTTGATTCACCTTCTATCCATGGTTGGCCTGGCATTTTATGCAATCTTCATTCTGGAGCCACGCTTTAGGGAGGGATATGGGACGATTTATTCTGCGCTCTCCGATAGATCACAATGGACTAGCATAGGAAATATTGATTGGAATGGATGGGCGAGTCTGTCGCACGGGCAGCAGGGTGATTCCAGTACGTCTCAATTCGCGCAAGCTACCGAAGACGCCTGGCTGGCAAGTGGACGCGGAGTCGCGACTGTCGTGAGTCCATACAGCGAACAAGTAGACGGCGTGCAAATTGTGCTCATCTCTATGCTTTGCGTCAGCAAATTATGTACCTCTTCCTCACACTCCAGCTCATCCTTCACAGCAGCGCAATCTTCATCTTCCGAGTAGGCAGCTCGTTATCTATTGCGAATTGAAACAAAATTTGACGCATTGCTGCCGTGCAGACTCGACCGCCGATGCCTTCGTTGCTCAACAGCATAATGCCATATTTACCTCCGAATTTGGCAGCATACGCTCACACCGGCATCAAATATTGGTCACTTTTAGGCCAGCTGTTGGACGATTTGGCTGTTCTGGCTTTGTCAATAGTGGGCTTCATCCTCTATGCAGAGTATCGACAGTTCGGCAGCGCGGGGAAGATAAAGGTAGCCTGAGACAAGTGTAGTGATAGTCGCTGTATTTGCAGCAGAAGTATGCTATAGCGCAACAATACTGCAGTGATTTGAAGACGGGTATTCAACGAAGGGTTGTGAGAAAAAGCACTGCAAGCCGATGCCAGAGCCTTGAGCAACGGGGATCTGGAGAAGCGCACCCAAAAGTGCTATGACTCCTCGTCTATCTCTTTCCATGCAGCCTCAGCCTTGCTGCGCTTGACCTTGGCCTCTTCGTGGTTCTGCTTGCGTCGATCGAGCCGCTGCGAAACGGAATGAGCAGTGAGATGGCCCGCAAGCATATCAGCGCATTGTCCTGCACTGGGGCGGAGAGTAGGCAACGCACCTCTGCTCTAAGACACATGTTGAGCTCGTGCTTGGCGTCGTTGCACTGTCCAAAGAACTTCTTCCAGCCTGACTTGTGACATTGCTCGAGGGCGAGGATGAACGGCTTGCACACTGCCGAATAAACGTTGAGCTGTGTACGAAGAGAAAAGAGTGGCCTCCACAAGCGACTTACCCTCGTGTTGATGATGCGCAAGCGGAGGATGCATCTTGATAGTTGTGTGCTATGTATATGAGGACAAGAAGAAGCCGAATTGCACACATTCAGCAGTCCGCCACGAACGCCACACGATATAGAGATCAGATGCGGAGTCACGGACTCGAAAGGCTGCCAATCTCAGACCTGCCAGGTCATGCTCACTATGGTTTGCACTGAAAGGAAGAGCTCTGAAAGTAATTAATATCGTGGAAGTCGCTCGGGTACAGCGAGCTTTTGAATGACACTATACACGTTGTATAAACTGCACTACTGCTCATCTTACCACCTCTGTACGGCCTTTTCAACGAGAGGACGAACAATCTTGCGACCTCCGTCAGATCTACGATGAGTCCATGCATGTCTCCAGTGTCCTAGATCCCTGCCTCCGCCCCATCGAGTCAGCTCCAATTCATCGCTAGTCTCAATGTCTCGCTTTGCGTCTGTAAAGAGACGCTCTGCTTCGGCGTCATCTATCCTATGCTGACTCTTCACAGTCAGGATGATTTCCCGCTCTTTTTCTCCGGCATCGTCTTTGAAGGAAGTCAACATCACAGAAATGTCCACCTTGTTGTAGTGGGCCCAGTCGTCCTCGATTTCGAAAAAATTCTCGACAGTCTTGTTTGGTGTTTTGTCAATCATGTTCTGGAACGAGTAGGGGATGCTTGCGAAGCCGAGATGGATGGGGATGGTAGAGTCAAGCACGATGTCGCCTTTCCAGTCACGCCTGTATGGACAAAAAAGGTTGACGCTGTTAGCCAGGCTGACAGTGACGAGAGACTTTTAGGCAAGCCTACTGGATGAGCTGCCAGACGTTGAGGTGATCAAGATCATTCTTGGCCTTCTTGAGTTCTTTTCCGAGATCGTGCATGACCTCGGACAGGTCTTCTTCTGCATAGTGGCTATGTTTGAAGATGGCTCGTGCCGCGTTGTGGTCAATTTCGAGGCCCTTTTTCAACCCTTTTGTGTCAATAGCGATCGTGCTAAGGATGAGATCACCAAGCGAACGGGGAATAGGGCCGTGAGCGTGCTTGTGGTCCAGTATGACATTGGTCACTAGAGACGAGCTGGATCCTGCTGGCTGTATTACTCCTGCAAGACCAGGGCGTCAGAGACTTTAGGTCGGGATATAGCATATCTTCTCCTCACGAGGTACAGCGCTTTCGTTCACGCCTCGGTCTCGGTGGCTATCACCTGTATCAGTCAAGGTTGTCCTGATCTGTGGCCGACGAGGAGTTGACTCACTGATCAACAATGCCCAGAACTGGCGTATCTCCCCAATACCTACAAGAGAGGAAGCTCGAAGCGTCAGGTAAGTCCCAAGGCTACCAATGCAGCTCACTTACGACAGAGGACGATTATGATCAACCAGCATCAATCCCTTGATCATAGTTCCTACTTTCTTGGGTTCATAGGGAAGTTCTTCCAGGACTGTGTATTGGTATGAAGTGAGCGCGGGCGGAGAAATTGCTCATACTGTAAATCTCGCATACCAAGCAGATCCTTGTGACCACGCTCCATTCCTGATCGCTCAAGTGCGAGCTTATTCTCTGGTCGCAGGTCAATCGCGCTATTCTCGACCTGAAGCAACGCCACTGCATGCTGTCTTGCATTCTTGGCGTGTGCGATGTCGTACGCAAGCGCAATTGCGGATACGAGCGAGTCAAGATCTGATGATAAAGTGTCAGATCATGTGCTTCACCGATGTTGCAAGGGCAACCTGTAGGACATACCTCCTGCCTCGTTGCCTGTCACTACTACCCAGTCTGAGGCTTCATTCTTTTGCAAAGCTCGAAGGAAGCGTTCCTTGGACAGCGCACACCATTCGCTCAAATGCGAAGCTCCGAATGTAGCTACGTATGGGTCTTGCTGATTTGTGCTGGCGACTTCCGCACGTGGGCCCCGTTCGACGTCAGCGACCAAGGGTATCTGCTCCAACGCGGGCAGCGCCGCTACGAGCACGGTGGAAGCCAGTAGGCCGCTTGTCCAGCTGATGAGCATCTCTTCGAGTGTTGAGCCGCTCAAAAGCGTGCTGGTCGGGCTGCACGAACGACGGCGGCGCGTCCCACGAAACTACACAGAGGCGATCGGAGGATAGACCACAGTTCTGGCTGATCCGCGGGATCACTTTCATGCAGCTGGCATACCTTACTGCCAACTCCACACGCACATGCAGAGATGGTGTGCACATCCGACAGGCGTCACTCGCTGCGCCCAGCTGCTCTTCCGTCCAGGGCGGAGGGCTTTTGCAAGCACGCGTTTGCAGGCAGCTGGAGAGACGACGACCAGTCTAGAAAACACGCCACGCAAAGCAGAGATTGAAATTGGACATAGAGGACGGTGAGTGGCATATAATTCACACCTTGTGCGATTATTTGTGAAACCGACGAAGCTTGTCGCTTATTTCGTCACAGACTTGCCCAGGTCGTGCCGCCAAAGCGTTGTCATGATGTGACCCATCGAGTCGGATCCAAATTTGGGTGAGATAGACTAACAAAGCTACAAGAATTCGAGACACTCATCGCATATCTGCTCTGTAGTGGCTCTCACTCTCTCAAATGGGTCACGCCACCACGTAGCGTCCTGCTCGTGAAGAAAGCGAATGATGCGAAAACGTCGGAAGCGTTACACGGGATAATCAGTCATCTACGCTCCGAATATCCTGATCTGAAACTCATTCTAGAAGCTGGTACTGCCGACGAGCTTCATTCAACCGACCGACAGGATTTGGTATTCCATGACGCTGGTAAGCTCAAAGCCTCCACATTTGCCTATCCCAAGTTTTTTACTGAGGGTATACACGATATAAGCCACCCTGGCAAGATCTAGCAGCAAGATTGACCTCGTAATAGCAATTGGAGGTGACGGCACTGTCCTTAATGTGGCCTCGATGTTTTCAGGCAGTGCTGTTCCGCCGGTGCTAGGCGTCTCAATGGGCTCCCTGGGCTTTCTTATGCCGTTCGGTGAGTGTAACGACACCTTCTGTAGCTTCTCCTTCGAATCGGCTAATTCCAAGTCCGCAATAGCACTGGAAGACTTTCCGACTGCATTCAGGCGCCTCATCGCCTCGGAGGCGTCGCTATTGCTGCGCATGCGTCTGGAGTGCAGCGTACATGATGCAAATGGGCGTAGGATACGACGCTTCGAGCATGAGGGTGCGTCCGAACCGATGAATGGAGATGCTGGCGCACACATCTGACTCGACTTCACTCGACTGACGCGAGCACAGGTAGCCAAGTTCTGAACGAGATACACCTGCATCGAGGTCGGCACCCTCATTTGACGGTTATTGATACCTTTGTGGATGGTCAACACCTAACAGAAGCTATTGTGAGTGGCCCCTTAGGCAATAAGTAGGTCCGAAGGTGTGCTGAAGCATTGTACTTTAGGCCGACGGCTTGATCATCTCCACCCCGACTGGGTCCACCGCCTATTCTCTCTCCTCTGGTGGCCCAATAGTTCACCCTTCTGTACCTTCTCTCCTCCTCACTCCGATATGCCCCCGTAGCTTGAGCTTCAGGCCAGTCTTGCTCCCAAGCGATGTCCGGGTCCAGCTTCGCATCTCTCCCAAATCAAGATCAGCGGCGGAGCTGTCACTAGACGGGCGTGAGATAGGCGTGCTCGAACCTGGAGAGTATCTATGCGTGTCAATGTCGCGCTTCCCTGTGCCGTGCGTGGTGCCTGAGACGAAGCTCAGGTCTAGAAAGCTGCCGATGGCATTGCTTGAGCAGAGCAGCAGAACGACACAAGCCGAGCAGAGTGACGCCGTTCAAGTGACGCAGCACAAGGGCAAATCACAAGAGGCGACAGACGAGATCTTGGACGGTGGATGGGTGCAGGATATAAACGGAATGTTGAGCTTCAACAAGGCCTTTGTCACAAAGGGCATGTTGCGCCATGCCGAGGATGATGAGTGAAATGTTGAAAGCGGGGCTATCCGAGACGAAGAGGGACCCCAGACTCAGTCGTAGGCATAAAGTAGCTAGAAGAGACACGTCGCGCTGTTGTCAGACATGGCCATGCCTAACGAGACAGTTGTGTAGCGGGCGAAGCGTGGCGGACCTACGCTGTGCGCCTCGGCACCAGGCTTGAAACAGCAGTTCTGTGCGAGACTGTGTGGAGCAGCAGAGTGCAAACAATGACCATTGCAATAGACGTCTGAACGGGCTCGAGACTCGAGGCTGGCTGGATGCAAGAGAGTCGTTCTGACGCAAACAATGGGACGCCTCTCGCCTGCGTCCACGCAGGTTGGCAGCACACGAACACAAACGACGGAACGGCAGCATCAACAGCAGCAGCAGGAGACACGCGTTTATTCGTACGAGATACGCCCGACACACACAACGCTGGCCTGCAACTCTGGGCCACCGTTCACTTCAAGCAGTCTGACCTTGTAGTGCCTTGCGCCGCGCTGCCACCGCCAGAATGGAGCAGCAGGGCGAGCCTGGACAGGCCGGGCGGATGATGGACGCGAGCTCGCTGCACCCTCTTGCGATACTTATGGATGAGCTCAAGAGCGAGGACGTCGTGCTACGCCTCAATGCGATCCGACGCCTCAGCACAATTGCCCTCGCCCTGGGCGATGAGCGCACCCGCGAGGAGCTCGTGCCATTTCTCATGGAGAGCCTCGACGACGAAGACGAGGTCCTTCTCGCCCTCGCAGAAGAGCTGGGTGGGTTCGTAGAGTATGTTGGCGGTCCTCAATGGGCGCATCTCCTCCTGGGGCCTCTTGAAAACCTGGCCGCCGTCGAGGAGACGCTCGTGCGCGACAAGGTGAGCCTCCCAATAGATTGCACCGTGGAAGCCAGCAGGTGCAGCCTGTCGCTGCCAATTAGCTTGAGGCTGTGCTTCGATACAGCACAGCATGCTGTGCGCAATGGGTTGTGCCTGCACTGTGGTCACTCCTGTGTCTGGCCGCGCCTAGTCCGCCTCTTCCGAATCATTAACTGACCCTGCGCGCAACCCTCGATACACAGGCTGCCGAATCCATCAACAAGATCTGCAATGTACTTTCACCCGCTCAGATTGTAGAGTCGTACCTCCCTCTACTGCGACGCCTCACTACTGGCGAGTGGTTCACTTCGCGCAGCTCGGCAACTGCACTCTATGCCGCCGCATACCCAAGACTCTCGCCTTCTGACTCTACTACATCCGCAAAAGACCCATCCGCACCTTCAACGTCCACCTCGAGCTCAGACGCAGTAGGCAACGTAGGAGGTCTGCGCGAGGAGATGATCAAGATGTTCTCCACGCTTTGCCAGGATGACACGCCGATGGTCCGGCGGTCAGCAGCAAAGGAGATGGGTGGATTCACCAAACAGCTCGACAAGCCAATCCTCGTCAAAGACCTCGTACCTGTGTTCAGGAAGCTATCGTCCGACGATCAAGATTCCGTTCGCTTGCTCACCGTTGACTCCCTCATAGCCATTGCACAGGCCATGGACACGGGAGAATGCAAGACCTACCTCGGCCCGACTATGAAGAGCATGGTCCAGGATAAAAGTTGGCGCGTGCGCTATATGGTGGCCGACAACTTTGTCAAGGTATGTTGACGTGTATGCACAGCAATTTACTCACCTGCTAATCACGTGTTATCTGTTCACGCAAATGCAGCTTTCTGAAGCAGCTGGTGAAGACATCGTTCGTGAGGAGCTTGTTGGCGCATTCACTCTACTGCTCAAGGATCAGGAAGCGGAAGTACGAACAGCAGCGGCTGGACAAATACCCGGTAAGGCACAGGTCGCATAACTCACAGGGATGTGACGTTCTCACTGAAGGCTCCCTTTCTGATTTATAAAGGCTTTGCTAAGCTGGTCACAGCGGACACGATCCTCGCGCGGCTGATGCCATGCGTGCGCGAGCTTGCTACAGACACCTCTCAGCACGTACGAGCGGCATTAGGCGCCCAGATCAGCGGTCTCGCTCCGTTACTCGGCAAGCAGCCCACAATCGACAATCTCCTCCCTCTCTTCCTTCAGCTTCTCAAGGACGAATTCCCCGAAGTTCGCTTGAACATCATCTCCAAACTCGAGCAAGTCAATACTGTCATCGGTATCGAACTCCTCTCCCAAGCCCTCCTCCCTGCGATCATGCAATTGAGCGAAGACAAGCAGTGGCGAGTCCGGCAAGCTATTATTGAGTATATTCCTCTGCTCGCAACGCAGCTCGGAGTCGCATTCTTTGACGAGAAGCTCGGCAATCTGTGCATGGCATGGCTCATGGACCCGGTCTTCAGCATTCGCGAAGCAGCCACTGTCAACCTACGCAAATTGACCGAAGTATTTGGAGTTCAATGGGCTTCAAATGCGTTACTCCCAAAAGTCGTTGCAAATGCACGCAATGAAAACTACCTACACCGCTTGACGACCGTCTTTGCGCTGACGGTGAGTCCATTCTCCTTTTATCCATTTCCGCGCAATCTGACATCAGTTCCTTCCATAACAGACGATGGCACCTGCATTGAATGCTGAAGTCATCCGCGTGCCAACAAATGCTTCGACACCGAACGGAGAGACGCAGCCCTCAATTATAGAGACTATCGTCGTTCTCGCGAGCGACCCTATCCCAAACATCCGCTTCAACGTTGCAAAAGCATTGGAAGTCCTCGCCACGGTGCTCTCTGAACAGTCAGGTGGCAAGGAGGTTGTTCAAGAGCAGATTTTGCCAGCTCTCGCGAAGCTCAAAGACGATTCCGATGCTGATGTCCGCTACTTTGCGGGTAAGGCAATCGACGTAAGCGGCTTTACGTCTGATGCTGTATCAAATTCGATGCTGATTGCCGACTGAACGCAGATCGCTGGTCCTATCGGAGATGGAAACCCTGCGCCAACAAGACATGACCCGAACAGTGGCGATCAAGAGATGGCAGACGCATGAACAGCTTCACGTAGTGCACATTGAACCCAAAATAGAAGGAATGGCAGCCCTAGTACCCCCAGATCAGCATTAGACGTCGCTGTCGTCTCATGTTTCTTTAGCCTTTTCGTCTTGCAGTCAATAACAAGGTACAACCGTTAGTGACGACCTCCTGACGGTGCGCCCGTCTATCATTGGCTTCTAAAGAGGCTTGAGGTATCAAAGACGGTGCCCGTCGTTTCTTGAGCGGTCTTGAATCCTTGGAAATGCTTTTTGAAGCGCTAGTGTCAAGTGTTGCTCTTTCCGAAGCTCTCAAGACTGTTCACCAGCGTCTCCGGTCCTCGGCGCAAAGGCGGTAATGACAAGTGCATTGTCGTGCCCCCTGCAGCAGAAGCACGTGTGGTGATTAATGAGAGTGTGTTTGTCTAATTTTACAGCTGTAATATCGCTTATAACGTGACCATGACTCTGGCTTCAACAATCGAACCATCCTGAATCGTCAACGAGCGGGAAAGCCTGCAGGCTAATGCTCGTGTCAGTGCAGTCGCGTGCGTCGTATTCTCCGACTGTCCCCAAGAGGGAAGCGGGTGCTGATACAGCTTGCTTTTGAGGATGGTCTAGCTCGTCGCCAGAGTCGGGGCCCTCTAAGGAAGTCACACTGGCTTGCCGCTTGAGCTGCTGCCGGATGCCAGTATAAGCAGACTCGAACGATAAAGTTGCTAAAGATGGATAGCATTCGGAATCGACGTCCTGGGAAAGTATCACCGAAAGCAAGGCTTGTTGCGCCCCAGCAGCGAGGTGCGATAACTCAGAATGTTGGCGCTTCCATTCCAAAATCTCGGCTGTATTGTTGCGAGTGGCTTGGGTCCTTTCATGCTCCGACTTCGCCAAGCCTGTCTCACAGAGCTGAAGTTTTGTGGTCAGACTGGCATTGGAACTCGATAAGTGAGCTATTTCTGCTTCCAAAGTCGTCTTGCAATCCTCTAGCACAGTGCATTGCGCCTGCAAGGCTTCTACCTTGCCTTCGCCGCGTGATCGTAGTTCGCGTTCCCTTTCGAGCTCATTTTTCAGTGTATCAATCTGCGTGCGCTGCAAAATAGTGTCAGCCAGGAAGCGCTGGCAGCAGAAGGAGTCGCGCGACTAACTGCCTCTTTCTCAGCGCCCTCCAAGGAGCGCATTCTTATACGCGCGACTCGCTCGCGTTCCTCTACCAGTGCCATCTCGGCATGATGCTGTTTGTCGAGGCTGAAATACTGCTTCTGGAGCGTTCCGAACCGTGATTGCAGATCGTCTCTTTGCGATGCTGCACCCTGAGCTTGTGCCTTCATGACCGACAATTCTGCTTCCATGCCACCGCATAAAGCGCGCGTCTCATTGAGCTGACGCGCGTGTTCCCGCTCGCGTTCTTGCCCTTCGCGGTCCATAACTGTAGCGCGCTGCAATAATTCGGATCGCAGAACCTCCACTTGCTTCTCCTTGGCTGCTAACATGCTGCGAACATACTCAAGGTCTTCGCCGCGCTTCAAGGCTTCGTTGTTGGAATGC
The DNA here is from genome assembly GCA_003351005.1 of Cystobasidiaceae sp. HBUAS51001. Lineage (NCBI taxonomy): Eukaryota > Fungi > Basidiomycota > Cystobasidiomycetes > Cystobasidiales > Cystobasidiaceae > Cystobasidiaceae sp. HBUAS51001. The sequence goes on along the minus strand of KZ857215.1, from coordinate 275,911 downwards.
TGCCTTTGAACCAAAAGTTCCTGCCGGGTAGCCTCCAGCCGAGTCTGCGCCTCTAGAAGAGCCTGTTGAAGCTGGGATGATTCGCTTGCATTGACATTGGTCGATCGCAGTTCTTCCAGAAGAGATAGGACATGCTCGAACGATCGGTCATAGCGTGTTTCCTGGTTGTTGATGACGGACTGCACGTGGTCGATATTGCTGGTAGGAGAAGGTGGCAGAGGCGTGGTCGTCGGTAACAGCGATGATGTTACATCTGGAAGGCAATCAAGCAGAGCCAGCCGCACAGCTTCTTGCATTGTCGTTGTCTTCCTGGAGTCCATGGCTGTACTTCTCATGATTTGTTGTGCAGCTGTATGCAAGCCCGCGACGGTCGGCTTGAGGATTGTCTCTACATGTCGAGCAATCAAGTCTACCATTTCGACATTCTCGAAAAGGCTTTGCCAGCACAAGGATGCATTTCAGCATACAATGAAACCCGCCCGAGTGTAGCATTCGCGAATGCCACTCACCCTGGATTGTTCTGTAGCTGAGTCGTTACCTCTTTTGCTGTACGTGTGGCCACCTCATCGTAGCTGAATATTTTCGGCCAGGCCCGCTCGAGCGACTGTTCCAGGCCAGCAGCCAGACCAGAGGGTAGGGCACCGTCCGGTGCTTCTAGGCGGGGCGGTCCATTTGACTCCGAATCCGTAACGTGCCTTTGCAGCAAGTCCACGATGTCTTTGACTGAGCTGTCACTTCGACCTCGGAAGTCTTGAAGCATGTCCTGAGTTTCATGTATCGCATCCAGCAAGGGTCGACTGAGACTTTCATCTGCTATATTCCCGCCAACATATGACATACTGCTGAGCGGCATTTCTCCTCGAATAGCCTCAACTACAGCAGCTGTCAGCTGCTCTTGAGCTTCTGCCGAAATTGGTGGCGGAGGCAGAGGTGTTGAATTGCTGAAGACATCGAGGCGTAGAGCATCCAGCTTGCGATCTAGCAAAGCCTCAAAGAGCTTCCAACTTTGGTTGAGGGAGACCACGTTACCGTCGTTTTGCTGGCTACGAAGTGCTCGTACAATGCTTGATGGTACGCTATCCGAATGTTGGCTAGTCACGTCGGATTGCGATTCGCCTTCGCTGGCCTCGATACCGTTTGTACCGAGCCCGGACTGGAGGGGCAACGCCTATTCGATTCACATAACTCGTCAATGGCATGGTTAATTTTGACAGATCCTAGAAGCGCCATACCTCCAGCAATGGAGCCACTACATTTGTTTCGCCAACTTGCGCTTCAGGAGATTTTGAGGCAAGTGCGCACACCGCATCGTCAGGCGATGATGCAGCTCCAGAGTCATTGAAAAATACGGGACCTGATGTATGGATGTCCGGACCCTCCACATCGCCGAAGTCTGGCAGAGGAGGTCGCGGTCTTTGCACAAGTCGCGTTGGTGACACAGCATCGGACGGGCAACCGTCGCGCGGGACAAACGTCAGGTCACTGAGCGCATTTCGGAAAGTGTTGCGACCGATAGTCCCAAAAGGAGGAATTTGAGGTGGTACAGCAGACATAGGCGATGGCTGCATCGCAGGAGATATGGGACGCAATTGCGGAGAGGGTGGAAACTTGAAAGTGTGCATGCTCTTGGATGACAATTCAGCGGGCAATGGTTCGACGTGTGATATGCTGGCAGCTCCTTCGTCGCGCCGTGAAGGACCGGTGGAGACTTGGTGGTCGTGAGCGGTCGCATTGTGCGGATTGTCGCTGACTGCTGTCTCTGCAGGAACCTCCATGCCATATTGTCCTGCTACGGACGGCTTCCGAGTTTGAACTCCCGCGTTCGACTCTGAAATTGCATTTGCCCACGAGAGCCGAAACTCTGGAGCATCTACGTTCATTGCTTGAGGTACTCCGTGCGAGGGCTTGAACTGGGGTGCGGCGACATTCAGAGACTTGACCGCACTGTAAGGATACGAGAGCTCGCGATTTCCTTGCTTGCTGTTCTCGAGTGAGAAGCTTGAGCTCATTGACATCGTGGTGGAACTTTTGAGAGGTTGTTTTTGTCCGAAGATGAATGGAGGAGCGGCTGCATTAAGCTTCGCTGGCGCTTGCAAAGAAGAGGAAAGACTGTGCCGTGGACTTCGTTGATCGTGGCTGGCTTCGCGCTGGAGTGAATGCATATTACTGGATGTAGCGCCCGCTGTGGCTGACGCGGTAGGAGGCCCGCTCAGAAGGCCGCGATCACGGCGTACTCGAGCTTTTTCCTCGTCAGATGGATTTGAGTACTCTGTTCCGCCATCGCTATCTTCGGCCTGGCTGTCTTCGGCGGTATAGCCGTCTGGCGTTAGTGCACTCTGTACAAGAGCACTGTGCGTCACCAATTGGTGCAGGTCTGGCGCTGACAGACTTCTCCGTGGATCATAATGTACCAAAAGGTGGGAATTGTTCGCCGGTATGTCGCCAAGAGAAGTGATGGAAGGCAAAGACTGATGATCCAAGACGCCCTCTATAGCCACTCTTTCTTGCAGAGTTGGGGCAGCGTCGTCTTCTGCAATATCTTTAGCTACAACTGTGAGCGAGCTGGGCCGGGTGGCTGCCTCAGAGTCGGAAACGATGCCGAAACCAGCCGAGAGCTCTTTAATTGACATGAGTCTTGCTGGCTTGAGTGTTGCCCCTTGTGAAGACGGTGGTTCCGGCTCAGCTTGATTATGCGATGGCTCGGCAGAAGCTGCGGTGTCCTCTTCCTCGTTCTCTTCGGCGATAGCCGTGTTCATAGCATCAGGCATCCCACGACCTTCTGGCGAGCGACCAAAAGAGAAGTCGCGAGGTCCGAAAGGAGCTTGTTCGCGTAGGAAACCTTTTTTCGCTCCCGAGAACAGACCTGCCACACCTGGTGCAGCGATGGAAAAGCTTGGTCCGTGTCCGCGCACAAACGGCGAGGCCGTGGAGGGTACCAACGGAGAGGTCGTTGGCTGTGTGTCAGGCAGTGGGGCTGCTAGAGATCCGCTGCGCTTATGGGCGGATGGACCAGAGTCTACGATCTCCTTTTCTGGATAGGTGTCCCGAGCATCACCCTTGAGAACGAGCATATTGTTCATCTACCGGATGCGACTTGAGCGCTCAGCAGTTGCGCTATATTGTATGATGTGCAGCGTAGACTCGTCTTACATTGTGCAAGTAGTCTCTCGTGATACCCAGCTTGCCCATTCGTTCTTCGAAGAGAGCCTGCCGGAGTGTGATCCAGTCGTTCGGTAGAAAGATCTGTAGATATGGTAATAACCGGTCAATCATAGCCTTTAAGAAGAGAAATTCAGACACGCGCCCACCTCCAGCGTTTCGGGAAGAGGATAATCGATAATCCTGTCTCCGGGATGCGGACTTTTGCTCCGCGGTTGCATTTCAGCTTGCATACTCCGATACACGTCGTCCACGTCACTCGTGTCAATGCTCAAAGGCCTTCTATGCCAAATACTGGCCTTTAATTCATGGCCTGCGAGGTCTTCTGTCGAGAAGGGTGCTTCTATCGGGAATTTGACTTTATATACCCTCTGCTTGACAATCGGTAACCCAAAAGCATTGAGGAGTGGTGTGGAGTCTGTTGTCGAGGAGAAGTTGCTCCCTACAGGACTTACACCACGAGAGGCTATTGGCGACTTCAAGAGCTGCGGTGGTCCTAGACCAGGCTGCCGGCCGTGTCTTGCCAGATTGTAGGTCGTAGATACGGAAGGCGATATGCGGTGTATGCGCGGAAGGGACTCGCGGCTATGGAGTGGTGAAGATCCATCTTCCGGAGAGAAGAGCTTTCCACTCTCTCGTCTGCGATGGTCCCCTCTAAAAGGCGAGCTTCGACTACCACTTTCAGGTGTGAACGAAGGCGCGTTGGCATTCATAGCCTGAGTGCGTCCTGGGCCACGAGATGGCGTGCCTTCACGGATAGGAGCGAAAGTAGCTTGATTTGCAGGCGCATATCTGGAGGACGCAACGCCTGACATATAACTGACAGGGGGCCGAGCATGCTGAGGATTGCCACCACCGCTGCTGTAGAATGATGCTATTGGCGCTTCAACAGGGTAGATCTGCATGTCGCTTGAAGGCGCAGAATAGCTTGGGCCAGCGTGTGGGCGATAAGGGTGACCCGGGTGGACATGGTGCGCCTGCTGCCCTTGCGGAGTAAATTGATGCAGCGCTGGGCTAGCGCCTTGATTGAAGCCACTCTGGATGCCGTAGCCAGAGGAGGGAGCGCCAGGGAAAGCATTTGGGGCAGCAGTCTGGTACAGAGCGTGCTGGTACGCCATCGGAATTGCGGCTGATTGCGCCTATCGTTCTGCAAAGAGAGGTCTACGGTTTACAGAGGCAGACGCACCTGCCTGCATGCCCGCTCAGCGTGCTCAGCCGGCTCGTAACGCACACACCACCAGAGCTGCCAATGGTCAGCGACGCGCTGGCTCAGACTTGGTCGCAGTGCTCGAGGACGGCCACCTCAGCTGTTGTGCGGTTGCTGCATGAGCGTGAGTGCAGCGCAGACAGGTCCGATGTCGCAGAGCAGCTGCAAATGTGCCGTTGGCCACAGGCACGCATCGTTACGCACTGGGCGCCTTGCTTGTAGACCTAGTCCTTCGCGTAGTCGATGCATGATCGGGCCACTTGCAAGAGTGGTTCAAAAGGAAAGCCTGCTCTTCCGCTTTTCATCACCTCAACACTGTATCATTGGAAGCAATCGCACACTTGTTTTCCTGCCTCCCGTTCTCTATTATAAAGACTTATTCACATATCGTGCGCCATGCGCTTTTTCCACTTCTTACCCTTGGAACTGCTGCTCGTCTTCGCATTATCTTGTACGCGATGAGCGGGAACTGGCTTCTCTCCCGACGTCCCCATTGGCATGCTGCTCGCCCACTGCGCCATGAGCTGCTGGTAAGCAGCTGGATTGCTCAAGGCTAGGCTGTCGAGCAAAGACTTGGTCTCGGCAGGCACTGAATCTCCACCGCTGACAGCTGCAGCTTGTTGCTGAGCGTTCGCTCCGTTCAAGGTAGCTGGATCGAAGGCAACCGATCTCGCTTGGTGAGCTCCTGTCTGCTCCTGCTGCGGATCCGAGACCATACCGATGGCAGGTGTTGTCGCGACCGCTGCAGGGTGAGCCAAATCACTCGCACCACCTTGCTGGAATTGAGCCGCTTGTTGTTGCTGCCCTTGAGCTTGCTGGTCCATCCACATTTTCTCACTTTCGACAAGCTCTTCCTCTGGATGTGGAGCCCTCGGCTCCCGAGATCTTCGCCGCCGCGCAATTCCCGCGCCAGGCAGGGTTTGCTGTTGCTGTTGCTGAAGCATCTGCGAATTAATTCCCGTTCCGAACAGTCTGTAAGCGGGTCCGCCGGGGGAGAAGCGATCCATGAATCCCTGTAGGTCCGCTCTTCAGGGACGCACAGCTCATAAGTCGCTTGTAGGCTTACTGCAGCGACATTGCCTAGCCCCGCAATTACCAACAAGTAGCAAGCTATCTGACCAAAAGAGTCGTTTACACTGCGTTGACCGAGCAGAGAAAGTCAGACCTGCTTATTGATTTACTCTCCTTCCGCGTGCGCTTACGCTCTCGACAAGCTAGAGAGGCCAACCCATAACTGCACCAGCCCGATGTTCAGAGTAGCTGATGCGTGCAGCCTATGGCTCCATAGATAGAACTCTGCGAGTATCAGGACAGAGATGACAATGGTCGTGAGTAGGTGGTACGACAGTGCAAGAGCAATACCGGAGCCGCTAGAATGCCAAATCTATCAGTCAGCTAGTAGCAAGGCAGGCAGCGACTTCGACGCCACTCACGTGTTCTGCACATCTGTATTGTTCACCCACTGGCACTGAGGCTGCTTTGGATGCTTGTCCTTCGACTGGCTCTCTTTGAATGCTCTGATGAACAGTCGCGTAGCATGTGTGGGCTCCTTGGCGGAAGTTCTGCTCTTTGCAGCTTGTGCGTTGGAGGCCAAAGGACCGGTGATCTCTGCGGTAGCATCCCTTCAATTGCAAATGACGAGCTGGCGTTAATACCTGCACTGTACATGCAGGGCGAGAGCGTGCTGCAATCCACCTACCTGAGTATGATGAGCGATTGTGCAACTATGGCAATAAAGAGAACGACAATACTTGCCAAGCGAGCCGCGGCGGACCACCAGACCCGCCCGCCAAACATTGGTACGGCCTTTGCTCGAAGGAGACCTCCATTCGATCTGGCCTGAGCAGCCTTTTGCTCTTGTTCGGCACGGTTCTGAGTCCATGTTTGCAGGTCGTTCATGTTCCAATTGTAGTTAAAGCGGTAGATTGGGTCTGGATCTGGCGCATTGGACAGCAACCGCTCTACATGACTCGCATCTGTCATGATGATGAGATGTCGACAAGTGGTCGAGCTAGTCCATTCAAACCTGATTGCTAGATGATCTGAAGCTACAGGTCATTCTGTATGCACTGTTCACGAATTTTCGTCAAGCCGTGAAACGTTTTCGCCAGAGGGAGCACCGCCACTATCTTTGCAAGGCCTGCCGTACGAGCTGGCTTTTGGACCGCCCCAGCGAGATCTAGTAGAGGTATACTTCTGGCGGCCATGAGCTTCGACGAATCTGTCATCGTCCCTGCAATCGCTTCCATTCCTTTGCCCGGTTGGCAAAGCCATCCCTAGATATTCGAGGATCATCAGGCCTCATTCTGAAGGAATCGACGTGCTCCTCTTCTTCGTCCTCTTCTCTGACGGCTTCAGGTGCTCTCTCCCTAAAGTTGCTTGCAGGTTGTATGTACGTTCCTTGTACCGGGTCATATTGCGCCACCGGCTGAATGAGCGACCTTCGTTGCGAGCGTCGCTGCTGCTCGAGTCGTCGCTGATACTCTTCAGGGCCGTATAAAGATATAGGAGTAGTCGGTGGAGCTGCAGCGTACGGCTGCTGATGCTGCGTAGGTCGAAGGGCCGCGGAGGCGAGCGAGACACGACGAGGCTGGCTACGTCCCCGGGGACCTCTGTACGTGCTGGGTGAGCGTTGATAGTAGGAATCGATGTCATCTGTCATAACACTGGCTCCAGTCGACACGCGGCGGCTTCTTCTTGCCGGGCGTTCGGGTGCTTGAGCTTCTGCTTCTTTCGGAGCACCGTCGAGCGGCTGTTCAGCTCCATCTTCAGGAGGCAACTCTTGCTCCATCGGCGGGCCTTGCTCCGGAGGATAGTCGTCGTAGTATGGCTCGGGTAGAGGTGCCATTCTCCGAGATTGCACAACCGTCCAGGCCGCCTATGTATTCGCGGATGAGAGTGTCAGCCCTTGCCCAACGTCGAAATGAACGACTTAGCACCGCATACCAGGCCAAGGTTCACGATGGCCGCCATAAGGAGGACGTAGGCACCTCCCTGTACTGGGCCTGAGATGCTGGTTCGGAATTTTTCAGCATATTGACCACTGTAACTCGAACAGAGCAACGGCAGACCTCGCCCGGCCCCACTTACGCACGGCCAAGAATGTCGAAAGCAATGAAGAACTGCAAAAAGGCGATTACCAGTGGCGTCCAAATGCCGGCTGGTGGAGGGCTTTGGGTGAACAGCAACCACTCAAAATAAAGCAAGAGGCAGAAGAGCAGCGCTACGAAGAGGTGACCAGCTGCTGTAAACGCTACGGCACCACTACGAGTGGGCACGTCGGTACCTGGGGTATAGTCGAATGAAGGTGCTTTTGTAGGATTAGGCGACTTGTCATTCTGCCTCTTGATCAAAGTGCGCTTGACAAAGCGTGCAGTTGGCCCGGGTAAGTCAGTCAGCGTCGCGAAAGCGCGTCCGAGCAACTCCTCTTTGGAAGAGCTGGAAGTGGGCCTTTTCCGCTCCGACGTGCGCGTCTTCGAGGGCTTTTCGTCCTCCTCTTTGCTGCTACTTTCCGTGGCCTTGTCAGAATCGGCTGGTCCCATGCCGCGCTTCATGTATGTTGAGACGCCCCTGTCCGACGGCATAGCGACCGATACAGTGATCAGTTTCACTTCCGGCATGCCTCGAGGGGTTTTAGAGAACCCAAGCTATATACTTACTGCGAGAGAAGGAGAAACTCGAGTATGATTGCAATCAGGCTCGCCAGTGTGCTGATGCCTCGGACAATCTGATTGAAGAGAGGACGACTAAAAGGTCCGACCAGCGGCGCGGGCGCCATATCGCCAGGATAGGCATCCTCTTCAGGATAGCCTGGATCAGACCTCTGACGATCATCCTGCTCATCGTATCCATCTGCTGCTGCTGCTGCTGCTGCTGGCTGAAGGTCTGGGTCCAGCTCATCTCCATACTCATCTCCAGGGGCGGGCGGCTCTCCGAGGTCGGCTTCAGGTGGGTATGCTGTAGGCGCTGCTGCTACTGCAGAGCCAGGGGCTGGACGAGAAGCTGCTGAGCCTCGCCTTGACCTGCTCGGCCGACCTTGCCGCCCTTGTGGTGGTAATTGTAACGCTTGCTGAGCAGGTAGGGGCGGCTCAGGCTCAACTCTAGGTGTGGGCTTGCGGCGCCCTTTCGACATCAAGGCACGCACGTCGCCAGCAGCATGCCTGCGCTGGATGAATGGACTTGAAGGGGTTGTGAAGGTTTCAGATCGCGCTGTAGAGTGGCAGAACGAGGACTAGATGACTTGCGCCTGCGCGGCTTGATGCCTTCACGCAGCCACTGCAGCTCTTCAAACGGCAGCACGCCGAACAAAGGCCTATTCGTGCGCGCACAGAGAGGAGCTCATGCCTGCGACAACGAGCTTCTATAGGACCATGTCTGCAATAGGCAAGCAAGTCACAAGTTTCAGATGTACTGTATCGAGAGGAGGATCATCTCATTGCCAATTGTGGGGTGGCCAGTGACGATGAGCCGACTGGTCGCATGTTGGGATGTCCTCCGGATATGGGCCTCGGCAAAGCTGGCGACGAGCTGAAAAATATCTGCAGCCGCCTTGACAGACGGTACAGTCGAGGTGAGGTTGGGTGGAAGGAAGGAAGCAGAGTGTCTCTTCGTTTTCTACGCGACGGCCGCTCAAGGCAACGGTCACGTGAGGGTGATCGTGGTGGCGTCTGACCTGCACTTGATGCAAACGAGTTTGAGGGGCCCTTAGGTTGGTTCCGCATCAACGACAGCGACATCTGCACCTGCTGCAGCAAGCGCACATCGGCGGAACAGCTCACATAACCCGCTCAAGCGCTGGATGACCCCGAGGCACCCTCTCGAAATCCCTGAAATCGTCGGGTAAGTGTGCGCGCGTGACCAGCTGCTGCAGTGGCCTACTGGTTGACATTTGACCACTCGCCCTCGCAGCCTCGTCTGCCAGCATGTGTATTTCGACGCTCTACAGCTACCGCTTGACCCGCCGCTCGTGACAGGCCGCGTCAAGTCCAACGGCACCGCTGCACTCCTCGCCCTCTCGCGCGTCAATCGCCTGTTCCACGCAGAGGCCTTGCCGCTGCTGTATGCAGACGTCTCGCTCGGCGTCCCTGCCTGCTTTGAGGGCTTCCTCGGGACCGTTGGCGTGCTCGTACCAACGACTGTTGAAGATGAAGAAGACGCCAGCGACGTACCCGACAGACCCGGCCGCAAGCCAAATCATACGTACGAGGAACGTGAAGGTCTGCTGACCCCGCCAGCGAGCAGAGAAACGTCCAGGGACCGAGGTGGGTGAACAGTCGCGTAGCACAACATCGAGACTTTCTCGTTGAGACATTGCCATTCTAGAATTTCCAAACATTGCAAGCATCACCGGTGCACTTGGGTCTGCTTCGCTCGATGACACCTCGTCGCGCATGGTATTTGCCACCGAATGGCGGTTGGACAATCCAGGCCTGCACGTGGAATCTCTCACTTTTGAGAAATTCAGGTCCCATGGCCTCAAGCGTACTGTCCGAGAGTCATCTCGTCAGCGCTTTGTGACCTCTGACCGCATCCTGCAGATTCTTCGTGGCACAAGGGGCCCCGGCAAATTGCTTGGCAAGTCCGATACTGCAGACCACGCCCTTGCCATTGGCAGGCTGTCCGCTCTTGGCTTGACAGAGTACATCGATGTGAGTTCAGCTGCAAATACACCCGTACATGCATGCTGACATTCGTATCCTCGATAACGACAGTCCTCTATCAATCTCGAAGTCCTCGAGGAAATCCTCTTTCGAGGCGGCACGGCTGTTCGCAGCGATGGCGAGACTTTGAAGGGGAGCAATTTCGCAAAGAAGACGCAGCCAGTCACGAGACTGGACCTCTGCGGCTGCGTTAGCCGAGTCTTCACGGATGCCCTCGAGCAATTGCGATACAAGCACATCATGTGGAGCGACCCTGGGCTTGAAGATGATGCTACTGTCTTCCCGCACGTACAACGCCTAGGCCTCTTCAACGTCATTCTCAATCCTCCACTCTTCAAAGACTTTGTCATGGCGTTCCCGAATCTCACGCATCTTGACCTCGGCAACACCCGCACAAGCCCCGCGCTTCTAGCGATGCTAGCCGCATCAAAGACGATCCGTCTGCGGTCCCTGTCACTCGCGAAATGCTCTCTACTCACAAGCGAGTCGCTGCGAGATTTCCTATGCTACTCGCAGCCCAACGTGCTGGCAGGTTTGACTGAATTGAACCTCTACTACGAGGGCAGTCTATCGATGCCTCTCTCTCGAGATCAACTGAAGGAAGTGCTTGAAATAAGCCAGCCTTTCACGAGTGGCAAGCTGGTATTTTTGGATATCGCGACCGCTCCTCTGGACGATGAGCTGCTGGCCAATGCCTTTGCTGCGCAGCCAGCTCTTATCGATCTTGGCTTTGCGAACTGCCCAGCTCTGACATGGCGAGCGTTGTCGACCTTCCTCGAGACCAAGGCAAACAAGGTCGAAGTCTTGGACCTGCGAGGCAGCTGCCGTCAGCCACTTATCTTTGGCAATGCAAACCTGGCAAGAGTGGCTCGGCGGAATGACGCACTTCTCAACAGCGTCATGGGCATCCACCAATTCCTCGTCACTTCAGTCGGTCAGCGACAGCGTAACAACCTTCGAGTCATTGAGCTAGAAGAGAAGGTACTCGATAGCCTGGACGAGGCCAAATCTCATCCTGACTGGAGAGTGTGCTACGGCAAAGGCTGGCGCGGGTGGTTCGTGAACTGTGGAGTTGAAGGCAAAGCCCTCCCGGATGGAAGTAGAGCGCTTGTGCCTCTCGACAAGACGGACGCCAAGCGAACACACATTGCCGAATTGGCAAAGAAGAGCAAGAACGGAAGTTATAATTTCGGTTGGCACTCGCGCAAGATGGCTATCTTGGGGGAGCACGGCATGCGTGAGTGGTCTTGAGTGTTGCCGACTTTCGCTGCTATTCACAATGGACAACAATGCTGATGTTGGACAATGCAACCTCTTCCTGCGATTTGCAGTTGGCAGAGAGCACGGTTTGTACAGCTTTCACGCTTTCAGTTGAATGGTATGGTCCAGTTCACTCGAGCAAGTCGAGTTTGGTGCATGAAGTCTTGGACTCGAAGGATGACGGCTTTCGAAATATGGGGTTGCGGAACAACAGAGCAATCTTGTCGTTGATAAGTTGATTTAGCTGCAATTTCGCCTTCATCGTTGCAAGTCGTAGTATGTATCATAGGGCTCCGCATTATGGCAGGACTCTTAGCAGTGTAAACGCTCATAGTATGAGAGTAGTAGGGCATCATCTTTTGTGGCCTCTGAATGAGCCGTGCAAGGTTGGCTGTCTACGCATTCGAAGGTAAGGTGATCGGGCGCTTTTGGCACCTTCTTTCGCGTGCAGCATGGCCAAAGCTATCAAGGTGCTCTGTCTATGGTACTGATACCAGCTCTCTGATCTCTGGCACTCGACTGATCCGCTTGCTACTGTTCCTGCTCTGGCTGCATTCTTGTGCTCTGGTTTGGCCACAGTGGTTACACCCAGTCGGCCTCGATTTTCAAGGGCCGCATGGCAGCAGTACGCAAGGCCTGCCCTTCCAATGTCACCTTCAAGTTTCTGGAGCCTCCGCACATAGTCCAGGCAGTCAACCTGCCCGACGGATCTTTGGTTGAATACGACAGCAATGCCAGCGCGGCAGGTGGCGGTAATGAAGACGAACGTCCTCGGGCATGGTGGTTTGCAAAAGATGTCGAAGGCCAGCCTGGTGTAAAACGCTACGAGGGTTTGGAAGAAACATGGAAGCTACTTAAACAGACGCTTCAAGAGGACAAGTACGACGTGGTGCTGGGGTTCTCGCAAGGTGAGTTACGGCTACCCAACGGCGAGTATAGCTTTATTGTTGAGCCGGTACCTGAATGTCCTACTGCCAGGCGCTGCTCTAGCTGGCGCACTAGCTTCCCAGCTATATCTCTCCCCCAGTCCAATCAACCACCCGCCCTTCAGCTTGGCGATTCTCGTTTCCGGCTTGTGAGTCCACTTCCACGCGTCTCGACATGCTACAGCTATCTGACTTGTCCGTTGTAGCGCCATACAAGATCCAAATGGATCACATTTTCCGCCGGGAGCCCAACGCTCGCCCGCAAGGACGTTGCATATCATCGGTAGAGGCGATACGATTGTTTCTATGGGTAAATCCTGGAAAGCGCCCTTCTGAAGTGTGCGATCATGGCTGACTATCTCCACCTTGCATCACATACATGTAGAGCGCTGTCAGTCGCTTATAGATAAATTCGAGGACCCATTAGTCGAGTTCCATGACGGAGGTAGGCTGCGCAGCCATGCAAATCTGCTAGTCCGTGCTGAACCGTATCGCAGGTCATTTTGTGCCGTCGAAGGCGAACTTCCGCAAGTACTTCAAGGCTCTCTTCGAAGCTATCGCAGAAGATAGTACTCCCGAAGATATACACACTGCAATTCAATCAGTGCAACCGCCGAGCCTGTCCTCCGGCGCAAATACCCCTGTTTCGGGACAAGCGACCCCAACGCGGGCGCATTCGCAATTATGAGGTGAATTGTGAAAACATGCATTGGCCGGCCTCTGTGACATTGTCAAGTCGCGTGTCAGACTGTACTAGTTATGGCAGTGACTGAAAAATGCAGTCGCGATGAATAGGGGGGCCAAATCCGTAGCATCCGACCCTGACAGTAATACGAGCACAAGTACAAACGAGCACAACATTATGATAGGCGTGGCGCTCGCAGCATATATTGCTGCAGTACATAGCAGTTCGCCTGTTTGAGACGCGTTCGCACGAAGCGCAGCCAGATCAGCGCCCGCCTCCGGCGCCCGCCCAAGAATAGGTGTCTGGCTGCGGAGCTGAAAATAAATCTGAAAACACGCCGCCGCGGTGCTTGCTTCGCCGAAACTCTGAGGGCGTTTCTTCTGGCTTCTCTCTCCTTCTCACTCACTTGCATCGTTTTCTGCTTTCTTCTGCACTTTTCTTCTCTTCTTCAGAGCTTCCACCTTCACTCAAGCTTTCCCCTCGTCTTCAATCAGTACTGGGCGACGCGCGCCTTGCAGCCAAAAGTTGCGCACTCTCGAATCGACCACGACAAAACATGGCTTCTTCACGGATCGCAGCCGCTGCTGCTGTAGCTGGAAGTCTGTTCGCCAGTGCAGCTGCTCAATCAGGCGTCTACACTCTCACGGACGCGACTACGACGACTGTCTACACTGTCACTCAGGGTGAGTTCGATGACAAGCCCAAGGAATGCGATCGGGGCAACGACGCGTCTGCTTCAGCGCCACCGTCTGCCACAGACACCACATTTAGTTAGCAATAGACCGACTGACTTTGTCATTTATGTTTCATAGACACTGGTGGTGATATTCCTTTAGCCTCCAAGCATTTCCAGTACCCGCACCTTCCTTACCACGCAGATAGCGGCGATGGTAAGTGTACTTGTCATGGTCATGTAATCAGGGCATTATCGGCTCAACCAAAGCATTGTTTGCTCTGGCACAGGTCCTCGTGGTACTCAGCAAGGCTACAATATCTGCAACTCCACCACCTTGGGCGATCAGTCATGGTGTCAGACTGGATTTGTGAATAGCATTGAAGACTTTTGCGTGAGTGTTTGTATCCGGAATCTAAGGAAGAAAAGGTCTAACGTTACGACTTCCAATTGCGCGCTTCCATCTTCCGTGCATACAGCTATGGGGGGCGCCGAATGCCAATCAGACTGTCGCAGACGAAGAGGAGGAGCTCGTTGCCTACTGCACAACCGCGACTCACGGCACGAGGGTAATTCCTCCCGGCGCCTTGACGGGTGTCCAATTCATCAAGACGCCAGACTATGTCGAAGTCGTCGGCTACATTGATCAGACTGTGTTGAATCTGCAAGCTTCCGACTATGGCGGCGAGGAAGACCCACACGGTGCAGATCAGCGCGGCAACCCACTTGGTTCGCTCATGTATTCGAACGCGTTCGGCGGTGGTAACAGCAGCAACTCTAGCGGTTCATCGCAATACACTCAGGTCCTCGAATGGAGCTACTTTGTCGGCAGCGGAATTTTCTGCTTCAAGGCGTGCGACCCAGCTGGTGACCGAGCTGCTGAACTTTGCCAGCACACGTACGACCGTGTCGGTTGCACATACAACGATCCCGTCGACTACGCCTCGATCAATGGAACATTCACGAGCTGCCAAGGTGATGACCAGCTTCCTGTTGGACAATACATCTCCGATGGCAAGACGCAATACTGGACGCAGCCGCCAGAATCTTTGGGCGAGATCACCTACGTGCCTTATACGCCCTCTATCCCTGCAACTAGCCAATGCTCGACTTATCAATCTTCGGCTCTCTACACTGCTCTGGCAGACTATTATTCCTCCAACGGCGGAGCGGCGGGAAGCATGACTACCGCTGCTGCTGGTGCTTCTGGGACCGGGATGGCGACGTCTGGGCGAATGGGCTCGAGCAGTGCAGGAACCGCAGCTGGGGCTGCTGCCAATGCCAAAGCATCCAGCAACAGCGGCAGCATGTCGAGCACGAGCTCGGCTACAAACAACAAGGGAGCGAACGTCGCAGCTGCTCTGGCTGTCCTACTCGGATGTCTCTCGGTCCTGGCACTCTAGAAAGCTTGGACATCACGACTCTTGAGACCACGATAATGTACGACCACATGCTGAGGCTGTTCTTTCTTTATTGTTCCTTTCGTTCTGCTGCAATGGACAATTCTTTTTCTTCGAAATGACACACGAGCGAAACTCTTGACTTCCCACCGACGCCACACGCGCGTGCAGG
Source organism: Cystobasidiaceae sp. HBUAS51001 (assembly GCA_003351005.1). NCBI lineage: Eukaryota > Fungi > Basidiomycota > Cystobasidiomycetes > Cystobasidiales > Cystobasidiaceae > Cystobasidiaceae sp. HBUAS51001. The sequence continues at coordinate 260,769 of KZ857215.1, read as the reverse complement.
CGCGTCCACAGAAAACAGGGGCGCTGACGTTTTGGAGCTTTCATTTGCAGGCAACGAGCTGCAACAGCAATATTGCAAGACGCGCGAGCAGGAAGACATGGAAACATATTTAACTCACGAAACACGTCAGCCACGCTATTGTCCGATGTTGCGGCCGGCTGGCTTCTTTGTTGTGCTCTGGCTATCGCCGGCTGGCTGGGATTCGCCACCGGTAGCGCATTGAAAAATATAGCTGAGGGCCAAACAGCGCGGGGGGGCCTTTGCGACGGAGGGCCAGCTCAAAAGGACAGCTCAGCTCATCTTTACCATCCCTCCAACCAGCACTCCTCTCGTACTCTCACTCCGGCCACCTCCCACTCGCACAAGGGCATCCTCCGACGACGCCTCGGTGTTCATCGCTTGCACGCTCCCTCAAACGCGCCTCGCCCTTCTCTTGAAGCGCACGCCGCCCACCGCCATGGCACCCACGACCCGCTTCCACGCAGGCGCTGCACTCTCGCTCGCCGCAGCAGCAGCATCGCTCGTCACTGCACAGTCTGGGCCGTACACTGTCTCTGACTCGTCCACCACGCGCACCTACACCGTTACCCAGGGTGAGCAGCAAGGGCGCGCCCTTTGACCCCGATCGACACAATGCACTGATATCCCATCACTATTGCTACACACTCGGTTCCACAATACGGCTAGACACTGGTGGTGATGTCCCTCTGGCCTCAAAGCACTTTCAATGGCCAGACCTCCCAGTGCACGCCGACAGCGGCGATGGTGAGTTTGGCCCGTTTCGCGCATCCACAAAGGCTGCAGCCCAATAGTGGCTCTGTGCACTCCGGGTGGCAGGCCTCAATAGCAGCAGCAGCAACAACCGTCTTGCACATCCGTCGCTTACAGCACTCTTCTGACAATCCTCTTGTTGCCCTTCCATGCGCAGGTCCTCGAGGCAGTCAACAGGTGAGTCGGTGGCAACTTTGCCCAACAAAGGATCTTTAGCGCGTCGGCCTTCGACGCCGCGTGCAATTTACAGTTGCTGACTTTGTCTCTGCCCTTTTGTCAACTCCGTTCGTGCTCCTCTGGTCCACAATTCACAGGGGTAAGCCTTGCATGCCTTCTACAGGCAGCGCTCGCTAGGGTCGCTCGTGCTAACGCCGCCTGTGCGCCCTCAGAACGAACTTGTGCAACTCTACCACACTAGGCGCAGATAGCTGGTGCCAGACGGCGTTCCTTAACTCTGTCGATGACTTCTGCGTGAGTGCCAGTGCAAAGCATCTCACAAGCCGTCTCTTGTTGCTTTCAGCATAACATTTGGTCTGATTGCGTGTTTATTGCCCGCAGCTCTGGGGCGCACCCATGCCCGATGTCACAGTCGGCGAAGACGAAGAACAGCTCGTCGCATACTGCACAACCGACAAGTGGGGCACCCGAGTCCTGCCACCCGGTGCGGTCCAAGGTGTCCAATTCACAAAGACGCCAGACTATATTCAGATAGTCGGATATGTCGACCAGACCAAGTTGAATCTCCAAGCGGATGACTATGGTGGTGAAGAAGACCCGCATGGCGCAGATCGACGTGGAAACCCACTTGGTGGCCTGCTTTATTCGACTGCATTTGGTGGAAGTGGAGGCAACAACGTTACGCAGGTTATCGAGTGGAGCTATGTACGTCCCAGACCTCCGCTAGTATCTCTAAACATGACCGATGGCTGACACTTTGGCCTTCTTTCTGGCACCAGTTCGTAGGCAGCGGCTCGTTCTGCTTCAAGGCTTGCGATCCTGCAGGACCCCGAGCTGCTGAACTCTGCGAGCACCGCTACGACCGGGTAGGATGCACTTACAATGCTCCGGCCGACTATGCTTCCATCAACGGCACCTTTACGAGCTGCCAAGGCGACAATCAGCTCCCTGTCGGCCAATACATTGAGAATGGCCAGACCAAGACTTGGAACCAGCCGCCGGAAGAGCTGGGTCCTATCACTTCTGTCGGCTATACTCCCTCTGTGCCAGCCTCGTCGCAATGCTCGACTTTCACCTCGGCAAACCTATTCACCAACCTCGCGTCGTATTACTCGTCCGTTTCGCCATCGGCCTCTGCACCCACTTCTGCCGCTACTGCTGCCGGAGCGACCTCGGGCGTTGGCGCTGCTGGCAAAGCAGGCTCGAGCGGCGCACCAGCTGCTGGCAACACGAGCGCTGCTGGGGGAACTGGCGCAGCTGGTCGCAACGCTATTGCTGCAGGCACCACCACTGTCGCGCTTGTTGCGCTCGCTGGAGCCATGGTCGTCTTTGCTTGATGAACGTTATCAAGCTCTTTCTCGACATGACTCTGTCTGCAAAAGTCTCGGGTCTCTCCCTTCACACCCTCAAAGCGATCAGATGTTCCCTGTCCCGCTCGCATCCGAAGTTTCGCTTCACATCTCGTTTATCCGCACAAGCATATTTCTCAAACCACAATCGCCAACCTTGTTATGAAGTAGTACTCGTTCTTTTTAGATCTGGGACGACACGGACAATCTCAGTCGATCACGCCGTGCCAGTGAAATTCGCAATTTACATCTTAAACGAAATGTCAGGACCTTAGGCGCCGCGTCGCGCTGTCGATCTGAAGTCCTAGATGCAATCTGATCACCAGGAAGGACGGCGTTCCTTTGCATTGTTTCCTTGCTAAATGCCTTTGTGTGGGCTACATGATGACGGCTGCCTTTATCTAAGCTTACTCAGCATTGATATTGACTAGCTTGCTATTTCGTCCTTGACGTCGAATCCGCGTCTCTCTTCTTTATGCATCCTGCTGATGCTTTTGGGATTATCTGCTTGCTCACCACCACACCTTGTACTTGTACCGGTTCAGCTCAGGCATGGTCGTATTAACCGCCGCTGAAGACATGGCAGTCGGAGAGTTAGTCGAAGCACCGCCAGACATCGACATGTCCGAGGAGCTGGGCAACGGAACGAAGGGTGCAGTGTGCGTAGCGGAGGCGGAGCCATTGGTGGACGTTGTGGCGGTAAGCTGTCCTCCATCGGCTGCTGAAAGACCCTGAATGGCCCGCTGGAAGAGAGCCAGTGCCGCTACCGGTTGGTAGTATGGTACCTGAGTTCACGCAAGGAAAACGGCATGAGCGTTAACTTCATTTTCAGTGTTTTCATTGGTACAGCTTACCTCGTGTCCAGCTTCGTAGACTCGAGTGAAGCTAAAGTTGCCATATTCACGGGTCTCGCCATACTGTGTACCGTTGACAGTCATTGGAGCGTATCCGGCCGCGCGGAACCTGGGGTCACAAAGGCATGAGCTTGTTGGCTCGCACAAGTGCTACGAAGCGACCTACTGATCTGCATGAGTGTAGTTGACAGCCAGAGACACTGCTTCTCCGCCGAACCTACGGTAAGTTCGGTAGTCAGCCTGGGTTACAGACATTCAATTCGCCGACTTGAAGGTAACGTACCAATTGCAGATATAGTCGGCATCGCCATAGATTAGCGACACTCTGACGCCATAGTCCAAGATCTGCTCGAGATCTTCCATGAAATTGTCATAGACGAAATCACCCGTCTGCTGGAATGCAAAGTAGACCTCGGTGTTTGCAGTGGTATAGTTGACATCGACGCCCAGGTCTGACTGAATCTCGGCTTGGTTCAAGTAGTCGACGAAATAGTCGGCAGGCTGATAAGGGATGAAGATTGCATTCAGCTGAGAATCTCCGTTACTGCAGTCTGCGGGATGCACGCACTGTTGGGTCATCGTAAGGATGCCTGATGTCATACTATTATTGGACCTCAGCAAGGAGCCTTGCAGCAGGTAGAAACCGTGGACATACTACACCTCTTCCCCCGTACGAATAGTACACGCCTTCGACATTATCGCGGCACATGCTGGCAGCCTCGGAGCAGAGTGCTTGTTCGCTCAAGCTGGTCTTGTTCGTAGCGCGACACAGCTCGACCTGAGCAAGGCATCCGTTGTCGAAGTTGAGCGCAAATTCGGCATAGTTGAAAACGGTGTCGTTGAGTGCTTTGATGCCGCTGATGTTGAGTGCATGACGTCAGAGAAGCACCCCCGTCACGGAGATAGATCTACTCCTTACTATGTGTTGTTGTTGGCAAACAGGGGGTAGTACGGAGCCTGTACAGCTTCATCGATAATGCCGTTGATGATGGTCAGACTGGAAGGCAATCAGCGATTGTATAGTACGGATGGATCTGGGCTTACGTGTTCATCTCGAGCTTGGTTCCGTTCATCGAACCATTGTTAATGGCTTCATTCTGCTGGTAAAAGTAGTTGTACTGCAATAACGCGTGTGAGCCTTGCTACATCAGGCTGTGAGGAGTGCACTGACAAAACTGCACAAAATATACATGCTAGTCAGCTCAATTTCGTCTAATTTACCGGACCAGGCAGTGAACTTACGCAGGACCATAGTGACCACTGCATGCACACGAAGCATCCGGTATCAGCAGTCGGCAATCAATCTTCGAAGGCCACGAATACTCACCCATAAGACTCGGTAGCCAAGTTGAATTGCTTCGACTCAATGCTGCTGTCGATGGAAGGTGCAGTCGCAATGATGACCTGGATGGCCTGCCATGCAGCAACGGCCGCTTCGTCCGTGGTCTCGATGAGAGTCTGGTTGATCGTAGGCCATCGCCCAGTGACCTCGCCTTCAGAAGCAGGTACAAAGTCCCCAGTGAGGTCGTCAATGCCTGTCGTAAATGAAGCGAGAGCTCAGCATCCCCGCTAATTTGGCGGATCAATGCTTCGAGCTCACTTCCTGCTTCCTTGCCCTGATACGAGAAGCCCACGCCGTAAGGCTGAGACAGGAAGATCTGAAGAAGAGAGCGATGTCAGACCACGTGTTGAGCTTTCCCTTTCCACTGCAACACACAAAGTTCGAGTATTCAGTCCAGGAATAGGGATTGACGTGCGAAGTCAAGTCTTCAGAAATATTGCAAGGTCCGAGCTCTTCGAAGAGACCAATCATGGAATCAGATCCGGGACCGCTGGATCCCATATCAGCATCTTTAGTAGACAATAATTGGCACGATGAGCTCACCCATTGAGCCAGAGAGTAATGGGAGCGGTTTCAGGGTTGTTTCGCGCCGCGAAGAAGTAGAAGAATGAATGCTTGTCTTCGGCCAAGTCGACATAGCCAGCGAAGGACTCAACGCCAGGCGTGGTCTCGCAGACCTTGCCAGTGGTGTTCTTGAATCGGACAGGAACACCGTTTGGAGACATGACCGTCTGCTGGCTGCAGACCGTGATCGCGGCCATTCAGCATGGAGTGGCGAAGGAGGAGCCCCAGACAAGTGAACCTACGCGGTGATGTTTGGGGGAAGCTGCCTTTTGTGCAGTACATGGTCTGGATACACATGCCCTAGCTCTGAGGGTGCCTGCGGAAAGCGGGACCAGGGTGGACGAGTCTTCAGTGAGCTAGCATCGACTGAGAGGGCCGCTGCTGCCAGAAGACTTGGAAGCAAGACTGAGCTGAGCATGGTGAAAAGCTTGGTGCGGAGAACGATGGGACTGAAGGCAAGCTGCAAGCTCTTCAAGCTGCGATAGACGAGCTCTCCGGAAGCTGTGACAGCGGTTTCTTTTGCCACACGTGCACATGATCTCGTGCTTTAGCGTATCTAAACGTCCCGTTTTAGAAGCGCAGACGATAGGCACACGCATGCTCTTCTTCAGCTGCTTATCAGAGATGCAATCCAAGTCGCCGTCCTAACATGGTCACGCAGAGTAGAAGCAGGGATCTTTCCATGTGGAGCTCCGCCCACTTTACGCGCGCCCGGCTTTCAAATGCTGGCTGCCGGGAAGGAAAGTCTCCCATGCGTTAGGCTGGCGTGGTCAACAATATTGCGTAAAGTAGTCCTTGCTGCGCAGATAGCGACAGCAGAGTTTTCACTGTGGGTATTTGAGAGAGGAGCTCTGGAAGCACAGGCGTCGCCAGCGCTCGACAAATTGTCGGCCCTCTCTTTCAACTGCCAATGTAAAGTGTTCAACGAACGATATACTGGCTAGAGCTACACAGAAATATTATGGATGCATGCTACTCAAAATGATACACCTTGATCATGCTGTCGTCGGTATTGTCTCCTTCATCGCACACAGCTACTATTCTGCTCTCGTCCAAGCCTACCCAGCGATACTTGGAATCAAAAGCAACTTCAGCATCGCCGTACCGAGGTGACCGCGAGCTTTCGACAATCGTAGTATTGGATCTCCAACGACCTTCATCCAAGGCATTGTTGCTTTCTCCATCGCCCACGCTGTCAGGCAGCTGCCAAACCTTGACACCGTCACGTCCTGTCGACACGCATCTTCCGGCAAGGATCCCAACGGCGTCTACCGATGCAGTGTGTCCAAAGAGGGTGCGAACGTGTTGCAGCTTGAGCGGACTTCGATGCATTCTGGCGGGTGACGACATGGCATGTTCCGCATTACCGAGGTTCAGATCCAACTCGTCGATAATTTTGTATACTGAGATGGTATTGTCGTTGCGACTGGCAACGATATATGGACCATCGTGTTCAATAGCATTGAGTATCGTTTGCCTAGGCTCATCTTGCTGTCCGTGTGAGCCTCGAGGAGGAATGGCTAGGGCGCTTCTGGCGAAAATGTCAACCGTCTGTCGGCTAGAATGCGCCGCATCGGGTTTCACGTGTATGTTGAAGACCTGCATTCCGACAGTGAAGTCGCCTGGATAGTAGGGTGTGGCATATGCCAGCGAGACCTGAAAAGCGGTCCACAATTTCGATTTCAATGAACGAGACCGTGGTATTTCTACGAGCCGCATCGTCATCGGAGCGAGGCAAAGTGTAGTCCGCATCGTAGGCGCAGACATCGTCACGCGCAAGCCAGTCTTGCCAGTGTCTTTATCTAATTCCTCCTCCAAGTGCCTGAAGCGGACCGAGCAGTCTGTTGACGTCGTGACCAGTATCGGAGTATGTAGGCGCGCCATGACCACAGATCTGCTACTGGTCTGCGAACTAAAGTATTCTTCTACGAAGGTAACCTCGGCTTGGTGTGCCGATGTGCCTTTGATGCGATAGATGCTGAACTGGCCGTTGCTATAGAAGGCCGCAAGACGAATGCCGGCCTTGCCTTGATCCATTGCATCCAGCTGGATCTCTGTGATGTAGAGATTGCCTATGCTTTCTTTGCCTTTTAGACTGCTTGAGACAATGGAGCATACTCTCTTTGGATCGCTCGCCACTGGACTGATCTGATAGACCTCGACGGCTGGCAAGCCATCGTCTGAAGCTAGCTTGTTGGCAATGAAGTAGTATTGACCGTGCCACGCGACTTTGGTTTTGGCTGTCTTGCTATGCCGACTGGCGCTAGATGGGCCAGCTTTCGAGACAGCATCATCGGCAACGGGCTCGAGTTCTGAAGCGACAGGGACGCTCGGAAGCAGAGACCCGCGCAGGGCCAGCCGAGTAGTCCGTGCCTTGCCTACACTCCAGTTGTGACCGATACGAAAGAGCTCCTTGTAAGTCTTACGAGGCAATGCAGCGTCCTTGTTGCGGCTATTCGTGCTTCGGTCCTGCAGGTCTCGATCGAGAAAGTGTCGCGCGTACAGCCGTTTCCAGAGCTGTCACAAGGAAAGCAAGAAGTTGAGCGAGTCGTACATGGTCTGAACTTGATGCACGCACCTGATTATCGTCTGCTAGCCTGTTGAAGTACCTGCTGCTCTCGCTGAGCGACAAGAGGTCTGCATATTCAAGATGGGAGAAGCAGTTGAAGCAGAGCTCCTCGGACAAGCTGAGCAGGCCGCGTGGTTGTCCAGCACGATGTCGTTTGAGAGACTTTGAGCTTGCTTCCTCAGCAGGGCCGGAGCCCGCGTGCTTGCGCTTCATTGTTCTGGTGGGAGCAGCACAAAGAGAGTGGCGACGTGAATACGGTCGATCAGGACGCAGCCCAAGAGCTACAATCCCATGGATCATATCTGCTTGCGCGCGGACAGCATCACTATCTACGAGATCCTGTGATTCTCGACATGGCCGTCCAGGCAGAGGTGCTGATCATTGGCGCGGGCATGGCGGGAGCGACAGCTGCTCTTCGCCTTGCTCAGCGTGGCGTCAAGGCCGTGGTTCTCGAGGCTCAAGGTCGCATAGGCGGGCGAGTGCAAACGGTCAAGCTGGCAGATGGGTCAGACATCGACTTTGGTGCATCCTATGTCCATGGCTACCAGCGTGGTTCTGAAAATCCTACTAGGAGACTGGCAGAAGAACTGGGAATCACCCTTCGTGTACCGGAGCCTACTCCAGGCTATGTGTTCGGCAGCGACGGTAAACCGCTGGACAGCGCTCGAGTGTCCAAGATTCAAGAGCGCATACAGACTATCATGGCCGAAAAGGAGGCGGAAAAGGAGAACCACTCGTTGGGAAAGCGAGTCCTAGAGGACCTGCGAAGCGTGGACCCAGAAGCGGAACCCTTGGCGCGACTTGCCGAACTGGGTGCCGGCATCATTTTCGAAGATATCAGTGCTCGTTACTGGAAGACTGAGCGAGGCTTTGCTGGCGTCGATGCCATGCCAGATGGAGGATACGTAGCTATCATCGAGGCTGCCTTGAAAGCTAGCGGGGCGGACGTGCGCTTGAACGAAGAGGTCGTCAGGGTCCGCGACCGTGACCAGAAAGTAGCATTAACTACGAAGACCGGGCAGACATTCGAGGCTCCATATGCGTGAGTTTAACAAAGATTCTATGTTGACAATATGATGGCTTATTGCAGTCTGTGCTCACGGTTACAGTCTGTCGACAATCCCTGTGGCCGTTTTGCAGACTGGAAAAGTGACTTTTGAGCCGAAGCTACCTCAACAGCGTTCAAGTCTCATTGATAGAACCTCCGTTGGTCTACTGGACAAATTTGCTCTTGTATACGACAAGCCATGGTGGCCTGCCACTGCAGCGAACTTTGTACTCTTGCCTGCAGCAAAGCCCAAGACTGGCTCAGCAAGCTCTGTCGGCGAAATACTCTCAAAAACCTCGGTTATGGTCGCCAACATGCATGCGCTGTCTCATCAAAAGCCGAATGTACTCTTAGTCTACCTTGCAACTGGCGCAGCTGCTCAGCTGGAGCAAATCTCCGATAAAGACCTCACGCCTGCAGTGCACGAGTATGTTCAGTCGCGATTGCAGCATGTCGCAACGGAGTCGCCATCACAGCCTGTCCAAGGCAAGATGGTCAGATGGAAAGAGGATCCATTCGCACTTGGTGCAACTACATCGCCGACTGCGCTGGGTAAAGACGCACAGCCAGACGACCTTGACTTGCTAGGGCAGAGCTTGTGGGACGGACGGCTCGGCTTCGCGGGAGAAGGGACAGACCGGCACTTGAGAGGCAGCATAGTTGGTGCTGTAGGTAGTGGAGAGCGTGAAGCCAAGCGGATATGTACCTTGCTGGGCAAATGATAACTTACAGAATCGTGCGAGTGAAAATCACAATCACGTGCCAGCTTTGTTCCATGGCCACGGAGATCCCGCTGTTTCATATGCATAGGACCAGCTGTTCTTCGCCGTACTCACGTCCCCCGATCCGCATCTCACGCGACTGATATTGTCTCACGCACTTGCCGCTATTTCCCCAGGCTGACGCAAGGTGATTTGCGCGTTGCTCCTGTCCTCGATGGTCGATCTTCAACGCCACCACCGCGATGCGATGCGCGTCTCTCTGACGCTTGCCGTCATTTTGTCCAAACAGTGCGTCAGAATCGAGCAAGAGCGCGTACTATTTGTGCCCCTCGTTCATAAGGTCGATTTTCTAGCAGTCACGGGTCTCCTCTGCTCCGTACCGATTTCGTATACATCGCTTCAGAGCCTCTCAACAGATCTACACCAGCAAACATGTCCGCAAACGAGCTGCCAGAGCGCGTCACTTCGGTGTGTCATCGCTCTCCACCCCGCACATCTACTGCCTGCGTGTCTGACCATCTCCCGCTTCTACAGGGTGGCTCCGATTCGTCCCACCTCACGAAGTCCGGCGAGCCCGACAGGCGCTTCAAGGAACACGGCGGTGGCCAGCATGGTTGGTGTATCCGTCTCTCCTCCTTTTCCACCATGAGCTGACATTATTCATGTCAGGCAACCAGGGATCTAGCCCAGAGATGGACGGCGATGGCTCCAGCCGCCTGCAGACCGAGGGCATCAGCGACACGCCCACCTACAAGGCTTCCGAGCATGGTGGCCAGAAGAAGGATGGTGGCCAGGATGCTAGACTGAGGTAGGTTGCCTGTCTTTGTTCATGCCGTACTATGTCGTAGCTTGGTCTGACGTCCTTCTTCGCACGTGATACAGCTCCGAGCATGGCTTCGGCGGAGACCGTGAGAGGGCTAGCGAGGCCGGCAAGAAGGGTGGTTCGGCTTCGTACGAGGTGGGTCATACTCTTATCGTCCATAAACGTGATGCTGACTTGGCGTTGTTTAGAACGATGGCCTTGAGCACTAAAATGTCGCAACGATGTGGTCGTCGAGCGGCGAAAAGATACATCACGTTGTAGCTATAGCGCTTCCTTGGAGCAGCAATCAAAGTCTTCTGAAAAACTCAGCCAGACCTTTCCGTCGAGACAGCGAGTCCGCATCGACGCGGTGATGGCTTGACCTTGTCATGGTCTGGCCGGTCTCCAGGAAGATGCTTCAAATGCTGACCCTTGCGTGCTGCATGCTGTATGCGAAGAATTTCTTACGTTGATAATCATCTGTGTCATCGTTCTGCCAGCGAGTCCGTCTTCAGATCGATGTACAGGAAATACCTGAGGGCAAATCGAATATCAGCAAGCTGCTATTGCACTGACTACCGTGACTGTTTACTTCTTGTTCAAAGACTGCTCCAGCGGTGCACGCGAGGCAGCGTTAGAAAGACCGTATGGCCGTTGTGCAGGTATGCCAAGCGAGAACATGCCTATGAATGGACATATCAGTCAACTGGTATATTTTCCTTGACAGATCGCCTACGGTCAAACAGGTCCGCAATGTATCTTTGATGATGTGAAAGGCTTAGCAGAGATACAGGCAAACGAGATAGACCTTTACTCACGCCCTAGCGTGATTTTGACAATTTGTGTGCGTCAGATTCAAGGCTGGAGAAGCTAAGCTTGGTTCAAGCATTCTCAAGTTGCGGTAAATGTTTGAAGGGGCTGGCGAGCCATAGCGGAAGGCTGATTGCCAGGCGCTTCGCCATTTCTCTTCGAGCTGGTCCCAACAGTGTAATCAGTATCAATGTATTTGGTCAGCAAAAGCTACTCTGGCACTCACCAAGCGTGCACAGTGTTGGGGATCATGACATGAGCCACAGCAGACATAGTCACGCTGCGCGTTGATCAAGCCTAACTTCAAGAGCCTCTCGAGAAACCAGTTGCGTCGCTTCTCGAGCCGTAGCAGCGTGCCGTGAGACAGACCATCCAGGTCCGAAGGTTCCCAGACGGTCCAATTGTCCAAGACGTAACGAGAGGACTCTCGATACAGGTCCGGTAGCGCATGTGTTTCGGCCAGCTGAAGTGCCAGAACTGGCTTGCCGGCTGCCGACGCCATGAGGAATGCGATGCACTGTTTTCGAAGTGGTGGCATGTCGAATTTGTGCGACATTGTGATTAGATCAGCGACATTGTTCCAGTGAATTACGCTAAGAACAAGGTGCATTAGAAAGTAAGTCGACAGATGGAGACTGTTGACGATCACATACCACTCAAGGTGCGGATACACGTGAAAGAGGAGATCCTGGAAAGCGGCGGCTCTTTCCTCATGTAGGGTAATCCTAGCTTCAACCCGCTTGCGTGTCCCCCGCACTGGCATGCTATCCCCCACTATCTCTGCTTCTTCTTGCGTGGGATCGATTCTGGTGTACTGGACACCCATTTCACGCATGTCTTCGACGAAAGAGGTGGCTACCGTAGCGCGATCTGGTTCCAGCAGCTGGGCGGCCGCTTCTTCAGCGGGGGACTCGGAATCGAGTTGCTCGACGTCATCTATGTCAGTCGTGGTCGATACTGGTCGGCTGCTGCTGTTGTTCCACGGTCGCTGGTGCGCTCCAGGCGATGGCCGAGACGTGCCTGCGTCGCTGCTGGTCTCCTGCCAGTCGCCGCACAGAAGGGCCTCGAAGAATGGCGAGCTACAAAAGTGCAAGAGTTAGCGTCGGACGTCGTTCCATTGGGCACAACTTTCTCTGCCTGCTCACCTGAATATCAGAACATCTCGGTGGCAGTAGAAAGTCGAGTCCTCGACGCTGATCTTGACGGTGCCAGCGTTAGCTGCCAGAGGACTGAAGCACGCATGTACAGCGAGCGGTAGCAGCTCTCGCGACCGCGTGACAACATGGGCCTGATGCGTTGCCGCTGCGCTTCGAGGACGTGATGGTGCGCCCGAGGTCGAGGCGGTCGCGGTCGAGGGCGTGGCCGGTGTACGTGCGAGCAGCACCTGAGCTGGAGACGGTAGGGCACTCATGGCTGTATCAGGGACTACATTGCCTGCATGGTCAGTGAGCTGACGACCAGGTCATGCGCGGGGCAAGGCAAGTAAGAGGCAAGGCTTGTCCGTTGCCACAACGGCCACGTTCGCGTTGCCCCGACGCCTCCACTATGCTGCTTGCGCCGGGTTATTGCTATATGCAATACTATGCAGATATGCGAGCGACAAGAGATTTACGTGCTGGCTGCCACAGCAGAAAAGTCGATGTCTTCCTTAGAGTTCAGCACACGGCCCTCCATACCTCCCTCAACCATGATATTTTGACCTATCGATCATTCGGTGCATGAATCAGTATATCACAGCTCTCTACAAGTCCTCCTGACAAACACATTGCCTCACCAGTGACGTGACCCGACAAGACGGGGCTGGCTACGACCATGATCTGATTTGCAATGTCTTCGGGCGTTGCGACCTTCCGGAGCGGTGTTCTGTTTTGGAAGAAAAGGGTAAGTCAATGACTTGCCAAAACCTCCTCCCCCTTTCGTAGTAGTAGTACAAGCGCTCACGAAGCAAGTGCGCCATACACTGTTTTCTTGTTTTTGAGAGCTTCTGCCGCCATAGGTGTAGCGGTCCAGCCTATGGTAATAGATGACAGTAAGCCGAGCTCTCCTGATGCTGAGAGAACACGAACCCGGTGAGATGGTATTGATACGTCCAAGAGGCGCTATTTTGACGATTTCGTTCTTCAAAGACAGCATCAGTCCGCCCATCATGGCAGACTTTGTCGCAGCGTAGTCGGCATGTCCTGTTGATGATGCCTGAGCAATGCCAGAAGGAGGAGGTCGTGCCGACCAACTCACCAGCTTCTCCATACTTCCCCGCTGTGCTTCCTACGAGCACTATAGCGACTTTGCGCTTCTGCTCCACTGAGAGCTTCTCTAGCTGTCTCAAGAAGGCACGAATCACCAAGAAAGTAGACGTAAGATTGGCCTGCAAGGTCCGATTCCATTGTTCCAGCGTCATGTCGCATAATGGCACATCTTTCGCTTCGTATACTGCATGGTTGACTGAGTATACCATAGGGGCAAAGGCGAAAAGAGTCAGGATCATCAATTTAGCTACGGAGTGCCGCGTTACGCACCCACGAGAACCTGGCAAGCCTGTTCAGTGAACAGGCGGTCTGTCTGAGCCTCATTCGTGAGGTCTGCTTGAGAAAATAGAAGCTTGTCACCGTGCTGCTTGCGGAGAGTCTCGAGATTATCAGAAGCTCGGTTGTAGTGTCCCACGACTCGAGCACCTTGACCTGAAAGAGCCCGAAAGAGCGGAAAGAATTCAGTAAAGCTCAGCGAGTCGCGTTGATCAGCAGTAGAGGCATAAGCTCGGAATTGAGATGTACTCAGAAAGAGCTTGCTGGTAGCGAAGCCGATGCCGCCATTTGCGCCAGTCACGCAAACCGTGGTGTCTTGAGAAGAGCCCGATCATCCCAATCAGCTGGCAGGAAAGGCACTAGAGATATCTCCTGCGCACCAGTGAGCCCAAGATCCATCGCACGGGAGACAGACGACTGCGCGAGAGCCTTTGGACGCTATCGAGGCGACTCGTCTGTGTTGGTACAGTACGAACAGGTCACCATGTCCTCCTGCAACATTGCACGACGATCCTTTTTCTTGAGCGAAAGCAAGGAGCTGAATATTGCGCTCCTGGACAGCCTACCAACGCGCATTGCCAGTGAGCTGTATGACTGCCTGGGAAAGTGGGATCTGTGAGTGCTGGGCAGACAGACCCGTCGTCTTGACCATCAGGGCAAGCAAGAGACTCTGGACGAAGGTGGCGTTGCACCTGTGCAACGCCTCTTCTCAAATAACCGTCAGATGCCTAGTTGACAGGGAACGCATGCCGGTCTGAACTCGAGAGCGCTTGCTCTGCTACCGAGTTGGCTGCCTTCTTCTTTACACGCCGCCACCCACGCGTGAGCACAGCAGCGCCTGACAAAGTGTGTCCCCCATCGAGGATGCGGCACCCAAGGGACTCTGAGCATATCACAAATTGGCTGATGGGCAAGCCTGGCAAGTACTCTAGTACATCACAGAATCGTGTGGATCTCAGCAGGTTGATAGCAGGTACGAGGTCGGGAGGTGCTGCTCTGGGTGATCACCGTCGGAAAACTGCTGCAGCGAGCTCGGCCCGGGCGTACAAGCAACCCAAATTTAGCTTCGCTCCGGTCGCTGGTGACTCTGTCATTACCACCACTAATGCAGAGCTATCACCTCAGCGCCCAGCCAATAGTGCTTGTGAATAAACCGCTCGATACCGCAGTACCGGTGTATAGCCACCACGATTGTATTGAGGTCATTGTGCGCCAGGTGTGTTGGGGTTACGTGCGAGCGGAAAGTGGAGCATCAAGATCTTAACTTGAAGCGGGGAAATTGAAGACTTCTGACTGAGGATTTTTCTTCTCCGTCAGTAGTAGTGCCTCTCTTCTTTGCTCTTCCCTACAAATCTCTAGCGTCTGCTCTGTGGTTGATATAGCTGCATTGTCATGGCGCAACCCAAAGGTACCACGCCGCAAGATGGGGCGAATCTCACCAGAGTGACGAGCGCGTACGACTCGGACAACAAAAAACCAATGTGAGCGCAGGAAAACGTTTCAGATTCGGCTAGAGCCCAGTTCTAACGAGGCGTTGTCATTTCAGCTGGCACAAGAGCAATCGTCGAGCTCTCGCCTTTTGCTCAGTATTCGTCATTGGAGCCTTCCTGTGAGTTTACCTCGGAACGACTGCGTGATCGGAGGTTGTACGGCACTCCGGTTCTACGGCTCTCAGAGGCCTGTACAAGCAGTGTAACCGCTGTTGAAGAAGACTACTGAAGTTCCAAAGCTGACTGAGCTGGACGTCTTGCTGCCAAATATCTTATCTCGGTGATCTAGATACGGATGTGAGTACCAGATTCCAGCGCTCCTACATTCAAACAAAGCGTATACTAGCACAAGCTGAATGCTATGTATATCCGGTCTTCTTTCCCTGTAGACGATGGTACATACTTCACCGGTGTGCTGGTTATGCGCCGCTTCGTCCTGGACTTTGGCACTCCTGGTCTCGGAACTCCTGGCGTCAATAACGGCTATGCCATCAGCTCAACCTATACTTCCCTCTTCGCCTCCATTGTTCAAGCTGGAGAGTTTTTCGGAGCCCTCAGCGCTTCCTTCGTCGGTGACTATTTAGGTCGCAAAGGCGCTTTGCGCGTGGCCATCACCGTCGTGACCATTGGCGTGGTACTGCAACTCATTGGTGCGCTGAGTTCATGGAAGATGCTCGGGTTTGTAAATTAATGCTCTGCCTGGCCATACAGTAACGGGATCGAAGCCACTCTTGGTAGTAGGCCGACTGGTACTAGGTATGCAGGCCGAAAAGTCGCTCGACTACGTCTACGACTCCCGCTAAGATATCACGTACAGGCATGGGCGTCGGTATTATCAGCAACTGTGTCCCACTTTACCTGTCCGAGCTCCCTCCTGCCAATATCAGAGGTGCGGTCGTGTCAACCTGGCAGTTATCCCTGGCCGTGGGCCAGGTCATCGGTGCAGTAATTGCCCAGGGCACAAAGGATGTGACGTCTACCTTCTCTTGGCGGTTCCCTATCGGTCAGGGCAATGTATAGATCACCAATAAAAACGCACTAAGCTTTTCGATACCTGCAGCTTTCAACATTGTCATCACTGGCGCAATTCTGCTCGGCTCATTCTTCGTCCCTGAGTCTCCGAGGTGGCTAAGCAGTAAATATCGGGACGAGAAGGCTCTACAAGCCCTTGAACGAGTCCATAAGAAGAATGACGACACCGACGCCGAGACAGAAATGAGAGTGCTGGTAGACGCAAGAATTGCAGAAAGCAAAGACGAAACGCCCTCGCGATGGGCCGATCTGCTTCATGGCACCAACAGGCGCCGACTTGTTTGTGCCTTTGGCATACTGGCTTGCCAGCAGATTTCCGGTGTCCAATTCATCTTGTACGTATCTGTCAATCGAGCACATATCAGGTGTGCACACTGAGGAGGATCTTCCAGCTCGTATGCAACCCGCTTCTTTGAAGACATTGGTCTCAGTAACGCGTAAGTCGGGATTGACAGAGGGTATGTTCCAGCTCACCTGTTTCTTCCAGCTTCCTCTACACCATTGTTGTGGACATTGTAAGGGCCTCGCTCCATCAGTCAAAGAGGTTCTTGGCTGATACGCACATCATTAGCTGGAAGTCCTAGGTGCGCATCATGAAGATGCGGAAGCGCTGTCATTGACGAAAGTCTCTCGCGCATGCAGGTGTCGTAGTGTCGCTTTTCCTCGTCAACAGATTCGGAAGAAGGCCACTGTTACTGCATACTATGGTATTTATGACAGCTACACTGCGTAAGCTTCTGCTTTAGAGCTCACGGTGTATGTAGAGCTGAAGTGCGAATCTACAGTCATCGTTGGCGGTCTTGGTGCCGATAGGGATCGCACAGACGCCCAAAATAAAGTGATCTGCGCCATGATCTGTCTATACGGTGAGTTCAGCATAATATTCTTGCTCACCACCACAACTTAGACTTTGCTACCTACCCAGTGTTCGCTTTCAACCTCGCGTGGGGTCCATTGGGTACGCCACCGCTTCCCCTTCCATGCATGTGATACTGCTGGCTGACACACATTTTTCGTGCATCTAAGCGTGGGCTGTTGCTACAGAGTTAGCACACAGCAAATGTAAGACCAAGATCATGAGCATCGGTGAGTCTATGCGCAATTTGGGTTCCCGAAATTTGCTGATGCTGCGCTGCCTGCTAGGCACGGCCGGTGAGTGACGAGCACTACTACAACCTGGCCAAGGCTAACGCATCTCATTCCAAGCCTTCTGGGTCTGTGCTTGGGCGGGCGAGTGTTTTAACGTTTCTTATAGCTGTCCGGACCTTCTGTGCTAATACTTCTTTCTCCTACTACCTGGCTGGTTGCGCCCGTGCAGTGACAGTCAGCCAATTTGCCCAGCTGACCAGACAGAGCTCTAGCTGACTGACTTTGATGTTAGTTCACTCTGCCGTACCTGTACGATCCCGGTAAGAATTAGCAGGCGTTTTCAACCCGCTCTTCAGCGAAACTTATGGACTTGTGGCTGCACTCTACCGAGCAGGTGAGGCAAACCTCGGTCCGATGGTCGGATTTATATACGCCGGCGGAGGTGTCATCAGCTGGCTCTTCGTATACTTCTGCATTCCCGAGGTATGGTGCATCTTCAGCTTGCTCGCGTCAATTTAGTGAGGATTGCAAATATTGAATGGCTTGTGGCCGGCGCTTTCAGACACTCGGACGTAGCCTTGAAGAAATCCAGGTCATGATGGGTGAGTAGGCGAGGGCTTCTACCAGCTACTGTCATTGCGAAGAGGTCTGATGGCTAATGGCGAGTTGCTGGTACTCTTCCCAAGATCTCGGCGTGCCCACCCGAAAATGGCACAAGTATCGCGCTGGCGATGTTCAGGAAGAGTTCGGTCGTGACGAGTTCAGGAACAGTGCCAAGCGCAGGAAAATGCATGGTGCAAACCAGCATGTCGAAGGAGACACTGACAGAACCATGCACGATGTGCCCTTGTCCGGTAACGACAAGGCTGGAAAGACCGTATAAATCGGCTCCAGCAGAGGGAGAGGCAATGTCAAAATGCAGACTGCTACACAAACACTCCTGCGTAGGAAAATCAGATTTCTTCAATCAGATGTTGCGTGGGCTGTCAAGGCCCGACGAGGAGGATCTGTCGAAGCTGTCAAAACAGAATTCGCCATGTCGTAAGCTAGGCGCCTCGTCCTGGTCTGAAAAAATGCACGTTTGATTGCAAACCACCAGAGTATGAGTCAGGCAGCTTCTTGCTTCTACTACATACTGTACAGGAGTTGTAGACACTTGTGGCAAAGCTCGATCATCGTGCTTCTGCTGGAGAATTCGGTAGTTCTATGTGCAATGCGGTTGCTGGTGACACTTCTTGGCAATTGAGGTCTGCCGGACCACCAGACCTTACTGTCACCATGCGTAAGATGGCATCACAGCGCCTTGGGATATCTACAGGGTCGGACAAGGCGACTGGCGCACAACCAACGTATGCTCGAAAGCTGCGAAAGAAGGATGCCGCCGCAGCAAACAAGGGCAAATCCGAAGAGGAGAGGAGACTGGAGGAGCAGATCTTTGGCATTGATTACGCAGCCGCTGATGGCAGCTCCAGCGATGTCGAGAGCGCCTCTCAGCTCGACTGGCTGAGCCAGGCGCGTCGTGACAAGCTAGAGGAGAGTGGCGCACTGGCAGACTCTACTGACTTGGGCATGGAAACGGTAGCAGACGAAGATGTAGGTAAAGAGACCTGCTCAAGTGCTTAGGTTTGCACTGACCTGTATGCCAGCTCTTCGTGCTTGACGAGCCAGAAGCCTCGACTAGCAAAATCCTCGATCAGCCTGTGCGGTCCGACGAGACACCTTCAGACGACGACGAAGATGACTATGTGGAGGAACGCAGGCCATCCTACGCCGCTCCTAAAGGCAAAGGGCCTGCGCGGAAAGCTGCTCTATGGACCGACGCCGCGGACGACACTCTTAGCGTCTCCTTGCAAGGCACGAAGCGTCTTCGCAAGTTGCGAGATCAGGCAGCAGATGATGTAGTCACGGGGGCAGAATATGAGCAACGGCTGAGGAGACAGTGAGTTCATGGGTCCCAATCAGTCGGTGTATCCATACTAACATCAGCCAAAGGTTTCAGAAAATCCATCCTGTCCCGAGCTGGGCGACCCAAGCTCGTAATGGGCAAAAGAGTCATCAACGGGAATCGGATGACGACGATGAAGAGACAGCAAACACGCCGAGAGATCCCGAACTAGACAATCTGCATAAGTTGCTTCATCAATCGGCAGCTGGTCTAGCTGCGCCAAAGCTTTCACGGCGTACTTTGCCCAGCGGTGAACTCGAAATACATCGTCTGCGAGATGCAAATCAAGTGGACAAGGACACCAAGTCTGCTATTACGGCACTGCAATTCCATCCAACAGCTCAGGTCCTGTTCACGACATCGGAAGATCGACGTCTGAAGCTATATCAAGTGGACGGGACTGTTAATCCGCTGTTGCAGGCCGTACACACCCCAGACCTGCCGATAACCGCGGCGGCCTTTCATCCTTCTGGCTCGTCGATTTTGATGACGGGCCGCCGACCCTTCTTCTTCACATACGACCTTCAATCTGGACGCGTTATTCGCTCACCTCGCGGCCTTTGGTCCGGAGGGCTTGGAGGCAGTGATGCGATCACAAATGACCAAAACGGCGGCAGCTTGGAGCTTTTCTCATTTTCTCCAGATGGACGTTATGTAGCCATCGCAGGACGGCGCGGATACGTGCACTTGCTAGACTGGGGCGTGGACGGTCGAGGCTTGATGGCTGGAGGCAACGGCGGACAGACTATTGGGCATGTCAAGATTAATACTGGCATACAAGGCTTGTCTTGGCGGAACAACGGCACAGATCTGGTTACTGTCGGTGACGACGCTTCTGTGCACACCTGGGACATTGGCAGCCGCAAATGCATCCAAACATGGCAGGACGACGGAGGTTTTGGTCCTTCGTGTGTCAAGTCAGACCCATTGGATCGGTACTTTGCAATAGGGTGAGCATACCACTTTTAAATAGTTACCAGGATTGGAGCTGACGACCGCCTTTCTTCAGTTCCCGCAGCGGTATTGTCAACATGTACGATGCCGACAAAGCATTCTCAAGTGATCTTCCGGAAGCGAGGGCACGCAAGCCAGCAAAAAGTGTTACGAATCTCACAACGACCGTGACCTCTCTAGAGTACAACTCGACGTCAGAACTGCTTGCACTAGCTTCGAGGAACAAAAAGGACAGCATGAAGCTTCTTCATCTGCCTAGTATGTCGATTGTTTCGAATTGGCCGACTTCAGGAACCCCGCTGGGTCATGTCAACGCCGTCTCGTTTAGCAGAGGTTCAGAGTATATCGCTGTGGGCAACCATCGAGGCCGAGTCTTGTTGTATTCCCTACCTCACTACAACAAAGCCTGAGTAGCATATTGAGCGCAATGAAGACAGCCATCCTTCTGCTCTTTGCCTGAAAAGCATGTTCAGAGAGGAGATGATCGGCCATTGATTTGGTGCACCGTGTCTCGACTGTCACGGCTTTGCAGAGCTCCGCAAGCAGGACATCGTACCACCGCTCCTTGGCAAACTCTATCAAGCTATAATGTCGGCCACTCTGCTCGCACGAAGTGCTCTGCGCCGCACGGCAGCCCCAAAGATGCGCTCCCAGCAGACTCGAGGCATTCGTGAGTTGCAAAGCCCTGGCACATCGGAACGCCTCGCTGACCACAATGACTGCACACAGACATCGAGAACACTGTGTAGGCGTCACATTAGCTTCATTCACACCTTGCTTGCTGCTTCAAAGATAGCCATTGCTGACTCGGCTTCATCCTTCAAATCGCCCATTTGTGGTGTCCAATTGCAGCTACAACAACATGCCATTCAACTACAGGACTTCCAAGCCTGCTATTGGCGCTAAGGTTGCCATCTACATGATCACTGGCTTCAGGTGCGCTACTCGCCCCGCTGACTGGCCCGCCGCGCTAGCGAGGTTGTCGACCAGGGAGCTGATCATGGCTTTCTTCATGGGTACAGCCTGCCTTTCGTCGCAGCTAAATGGCAACTGTGCGTGCTCCTCTATACTTCTACGTCGGTAGGCTGCGCTTCTGACGCTCGTCCGGTCCTTCTTGCAGCTCCAAGGGCGCATGAGCAAGACATGCCCTTCGAAAGCTTCGATTCGCCCAGTCCTGCTGGCTGTCTGGCAGTGCTGGGGCACAGAGTTGTTAGCATCGGGGAGATGACTGGTGTACCTGTCAATGTCAGCTCTTTACTATTACGTCAGCTGTCTCATCGCGCGTCAAAAGCAGTACTTCAGCTTTTGCGATCTTCCTTGCCCGTTTAGCTTGCCTCGAGCTGCCTAGTAGCTTCGGACGCTTTCGCTCCTGCAAACCAGCTCAGCGAAGCCGTCAGTCAGGCAGCCAGCGGAAGCGCGTGCTCGAAGCGACACCGTCACGTAGCGCGAAGACACTTTCGCGGGTGCAACATGGCCATCAGTCCTTCGAGACCGGCCCTTGGGCTGCCAGACACCGAAAAGCATGGACTCCCCATGCCCGCCGAGCTGTTTGCAATGATTGGAGCAAACGCTCCGATGCTTGCTATGGCCAGGCCTAGTCGCCGGCACGCAGACGCCAAGAAGCACAGCGATGTGACTTGGTGAGTAGGCCTGCACCTGTAGATGTCGCTATCGTCTTGGTGCGGTTCTTCGTGGCGCATCAATCAAGGGCTAACAGGTTGCTGTGGTCTTCTGTCACTGCCAGGCAATGGCAACGCTTCCAGAACCCAGGCCGATCCGATGGTCTTCAACTCTCTCACTGGCAAAAGGCGACGCCTGAGGAGGCGAAACGACGGAGGCAGGCCATGGAGGCGAATGCAGAAGGAACAAGCCAGCAGCAGGATGGTGCCATGGACGTGGAGCCAGTCTCTGAGGACAATCCTTTCGCCAAATTCAATACGACGACTAATGTGTATTCATACTCTTCCGACGAGTATGTCTCACACTTGCGCGACGAGTCCGGCAACTGGTCACGGGAGGAGACAGACTACCTCTTTGGCTTGTGCCACTTGTATGACTTGCGCTGGTTCGTTATCAAGGACCGATGGAATTATGGAGACGAATCGTCAGAGGCAGGAGAATCACAGCCTCTGAAAGAAGCTCCTTCGACGGCAGACCGGCCTGCACTTGGGGCCGTGCAGGAAGAAGGCGGGCCGTCAACTGCTGGCAATTCGACTGCCACGTCCGCCTCAGCAAAGCCAGATGATGAGCACATGCAGAACAGCAAAATTAGTGAAGCCAACAATGGAGAGCCAGCCAAGCCAAGTGTTGCAGATTCCCAGGGTCCTTTCGCCTCGTCCGCGCCTGCTGTCCAGGCCGAGCCGACAGAGCCTAGCAAGCCAGCAGAGAGGACAATAGAAGAGATGAAGGACCGCTATTATTCTGTCTGCCGCAAGCTCATTCGAGCGAGACCGGCGAGCGATGAGGCTGCAAAACAGACTTTGCTGCAATCGTACGCATTCGATAAAGGTGAGATGCGCTGCCCGTGTCTGTAGGCCTTGCTAGTCGAACACTTGGCTGACTTGCTCCTCTCATCCAACTTTGTCAGACCGCGAAGCGGCTCGCAAATTGCACTTGCGAAAATTGATGGAGAGGACTCCTCAGCAACTTGCGGAGGAGGAGTTCCTATACATTGAATCCAGGCGCCTCGAGCAGCAATACAGCAAGATCAGCCGCGACCGAGACGACCTGTTCCGGCTCCTGGGAGGTATCGGACCACAATCGACTTCAGCATTGGCGCTCAATTCACCGTTCTTGTCGGCAGCAGCTCGTGAAAACGCTGCAAACGCTGCCGGTCTTTCCAACAAGAAGCGCAGGCGCGGCGAGTTGGATATGCTCGAAGACCCGAACAATGCTGGTCAAAAAGTCACTGCCACCCCGCAGCTGCCAACGACGACACCAGCACAGGACGCACAGTATGGCATAACGCGCTTCGATGCCTCTACGCCTGCCTCGAGCGTCACAAGACCCTCGGGCGTATATCTGCGATCTTCTAAGCCACCACAGCTCAAGACGTCGCTTGCAGCCAAGATTACAGCAACGCTCGCGGAGCAAAACATTAGCATGCGCTTGGCGATGCCGACTAAGCAGAACATGGAGAAGTTGGAAGCTCTTGTCGTTGCCATCACAAGCCTCTTGGAATGCAAAAAGCAGGTGGAGCGCGCCGAGTACGAAGTCAAGGTGCTCAACACTCGCAAGGAGGCTGCAATGAGAATTGAGGAAGAGGATCGAGCTATAAAAGCACAGGAGGAAGAAGCAGAGGCTCGCAAGCACAAGGAACGAGAGGCGAGCGGTCTGGCCTCGACGGCCGACGCGCTCACGCCACAGAGAGAATCCAGTAGTGCAGCATCATCTATGCAAGTAGACACTTGACTCTTTTGCCGACCTCTGGGGCTGGAAGTCCACGCGCAGAAACCCCTCTTGTCAGCATAGCGATCATAAAACACGACTACATTTCCCAAGATGGCCTGAAACTATCTACAGCCATTTACCCTCTCTTGTGTAGGCAGCACCTATTTGCCCATTAGCTGCGCCATGCGCCAGCTTGTTGCGACCCTGGTAGACTGCGCTATCTATCAAGCCAGCTACCGTCAGGACTCCGCCGACGATAGCACACGTGGAAGTCAGGAAGTGCGCTAGCGATTGTCGATCCTCGCGGTGGATGACCAGCATCGGTGAGATCTCGTACTGTGGTACAGTCGAGATAAGTCAGCTTTGTGGTGATGCACTTCAGGTCAGGCGACCACTCACACTGAAGAACACGCCAGGAACGCCAGCGAAGCCATGCGTGGTGGTGTGACCGGCTTCTTTGGCGGGGGCGTTGCCTTGATTGAGATCGCGTTCGTAGCTCGTTACAGAGTATTGATGCGTAGAAAGGACGCGGGAATCTAGCGTCTCAAATTTTGTCGACACCACTTTCAAGAAGTATTGGAACATATAGTTGCTCTCTTCTGTGTGCGCCTTGACGCCGTCCAACGGATCGCTTACGCCCAAGCTCTTCTTGAGGCGCTCCGTATCTGCAATGTTTGCAGGTAGCAGCTCTTCCTCCGATCCAAAGCTGAACTTGTGGACATGGTGGCCGAAATCGTGGTGACTTGCACCTTCGAGGTATGGAACCAGATCATGCACGTGCATCGCATTTGACTGGAACGAACGGCCTGGAGAAAGATGGAAGTTGCCAATGCTAGAGGGATTACATGACCCATGAGCATATGCCATTCCACGAATATACGAAAGCACTTACACCTTGTTGACGCGCACTTTGCCGGCAACGTTGCAGCCCTCGGTGGCTTGCTCCTTCAGCTTCTCAGTCCAGCCTTCTTGCACGCACTACAAGGCGAATCACGCATCAGCTGAAAAAATGCGATCGTAGGCAGTGGACAGTCTCACCTGCTCAATTGCGTCGGGATTTGTAAAAGACCATGAGCGTCGGACATAGGCCTCTCGTACTTCCTCGCATGTATTGCAGCAGCCCGATGCTGGCGGCGTGCCACCGAAGCAAGAGCCGCAGTCTATGAGAGAAAGCTCAGAACTGACTCGCTAAAGCCAGTGAAAGGGGTTACTCACAGTCAGGACCGCGGATCTTGGCTATGCGGTCAAGTTCGCCTTGCAATTCTGCAATGAGGATGTTAGCAACCACGTTTCGCGGGCATCACTGCAGAGCCAGACACACGCTTCTTTCCGGGTTCTGCGATTGGCGAGCCTTCCGCTGAAAGTCGCATCTTGGTGATGTCGTGATTCACATCTGTGCACGAGAGTGCATCAGCCTCATCACGGTCGCTTAGGCCAAGCTACCTACCATTTTGGTGCTCGCCGGAGATGTCCATGATGTCGACGCTGAGCACTGACGCACAGCAAAAGACGGTCAGAATTCAGGGGCTGAATGCGTTGTCGTCTGTATATGCTATGCATCACTCACAATAGCACGGCACGCGTGGGAAGGTGATGTTCATGTTGACAACGAGCTTTTCTCCGCGACTTTTGTCAACGACCTGATTCAGACGATGTTGTCAGCAGATAACGGAGCTTTTAAAGCAAGGCCAGCTGCATACTATTGAAGGATGAAGGTGTATCCGGCGGTAGTCGACAAACTCCACGATCGTGAGCAAGCAAATGAGTCCAAAGGAGCACAAAGTGACTGCAAAGGCAGGCAAATGACCGTCAGTAAACCAGATGTCAAAGAAATACGGGTCACTTGAGCCCTTACGAATGCCTCCGAAGCCTGTCTTGACCTTGACATCTTCCATGGTCTGCATTGACACGCCGCAGCACGCGCGGTCAGTCTACCGTCCGTAGGCATCACGTCCTTCTGCATAAACGCATACCTTGCCGAAGGCATCAAGCCCTTTGAGCATCGAATTCTTGCCCATCTTGGCTGTACTCTCTGCAGTGCACTTGGCAGGCTGCCACCGCGCCTAACGCTTGCACGGACTTGACTGTTGGGCTGTCGCGCTGAGCCTGACCAGCAGCGAATCTACGCTATGTCAACGCGAGCTAAGACGTCGTTGCTTGCTTCGTGTAGCTGCGTAGCAAGTGCAGGGCGGATAGTGCGCTATTTGGCCCAGTATTTAAAGGTTGGAGAGAAAGGTGAAAGGCGCGCGTCCCGCCGGTGCAGCTCGCGAAGTTCAGTGGCAAGGAACCTCATGATATACCACTGTATGGCATTGAGGCCATAGTTCTAGGGGCGAGCACATACACTGCGACTGACTGTAGCTTCAGCCTGACGTCTGGTGCCCTCGCAATCCGCTCGGCCTAGTTGCACATCTTTTAGTCAAAGGCAAGGTCCATCCGATCATGCATGAATAGTGCGTCGACAGCACCCTGCGCTGCTTCCACCAACTCATTCCAGGTTTCGGACAACTTGAGCGCCCGCCGCTGCCTTCGTTAGCGACTTCAATGATTGCTAATCTATCTCAAGGCAAATCACGATGGCGGACTCCGTCAATTGCGAGCCGCCCGCACAAGATCGTCCAGATCAGCGAGAGGACGAGGATGGCAACACGCATGCGAAGGAGGCATTCCTCCGATTCCGTCTGACTTACCTGGACACAGTACAATCTTCCTCCCTATCGCTTCCACCCGCGCCGACCACCGACGACAAGTCCTTACCTTTTGTTCCTGCTCGGCGCATCCCGTTTGTGCCGACAGGGAGCAATCTGCAAGTGGATCGCATACCAGAGCTGCGCATATTCGGAGCTACAGAGGGCGGTCAAAGATGCTGTGTCCACGTACATGGTGCGCTTCCCTACGTGTATGTCGAATACGAAGGTAAAGTGGCACCGGAGGAGGTCCACCAGTACATCAACAGACTGGCCAGAGCCGTCAACGTGTGCATGGCAGCCAGTCTCAATAGACGAGATCCTTCGAAATCACTCTTCGTGGCTTTCATTGTTCCCGTCAAAGGCGTGCCTTTTTACGGATTCCACGTGGGCTATCGCTATTTCCTCAAGATCTACACGCTCGACCCCAAATTCATGACGCGAATGACAACATTGCTTCGGTCTGGCCAAATCATGCAGAAGAAGTTCATTGTTTACGAATCGCATATCCCATTCCATCTGCAATTCATGCTTGACTTCAATCTATACGGCTGCGGATGGGTGGACATCTCAAAAGCCAAGTTCCGCGAACCAGTGCCCGAGGGTCCAGATCCAGGACAAACGAACGAGTCTACAGAGTCAGAAGGTAGCAATGGAATGCCCGTCGGTGCCCAGTACGGCAACCATGAAGATCAAATACCAAGAAGACGTAGGCCTCAGCGATATAACCGCGCTACCATACCAGCCTCGATGCTGTACGCAAATCCCGAGCAGTCGCCGTCCAGAGTAGCTCATTCGGAACTTGAATTTGATATACACGTCTCTTGGATCAACAATCGGCATCTGATACAGGAGCGCAATCTGCATGCAGACTTTACCGAGTATCTCAAACATCCGATTCCTGATGACTACAAGTTTGTGCATTCTGTGAGAGAGCTGTGGGAGGACGAACGTCGCAGGCGGCAAAATAGAGGGCTCGAAGGTCCCCTGGAAGTCTCGGAAAATAGCGCAGAAGAGCTCCTGGGAGGCTTGTCCGGAGCTGCCCGGAGCAGCGACAATGACAGAATGTATGGCATTGGCACGCAGCCGCCGTGGATGGCACACAATCAAAACATCGAGAACTTTAATAGTCTCCTCGAGAAGGATCGTATCGACTATCACGCCCGGACTCCTGCCGGCCTGTCTGTAGACTTTGAAACTTTCCCCAGACGAGAAAAGAAGGGTGGTTGGATGGAACGCATCCGCACCGCCTTTCAGAGCGTGACCGCTCTTTTCGAAGAAACAATGGAGCTGGATGAGCAACAGAGCAATCCGTTTGGAGCATGGGGTGTCCGAGGTATCGGCGTCGAGGTTCCTCAGCATGGGCCCGCTAGATACGGTACCCCGGCGCTTGAAGATGTCAATCCCCAATATCTGGCTATGTTGGCTACTCAAGCTGGGCGAGCCAAGCTCGCTGAAATGGAAGCACAGGATGCGGCTGCAGAGGAGGTGTTAGGTGATGCACTCGAAGAATCTACATTCGATGTCGACGTGAATGTTCCAAGTGATGAAGAAGAGCTTGACAATGCGGAGCATACCAGGAAAGCAGAAGAATCTGCAAGAGGGATTGCCGCTGTCGCCGGCGTGGGTAAGGCTGTCGCGGTCATGCGAGAACAACCGCGCAGCACTTCCCCAACCGAAGGCGGCATCTCCACCGACGACGAGTCAGAAGGTCGTCTGGGACTCCCTATGCCTGGGCAAGGGGCGGCCAATATCACAGCGACTGAAGGTGTGCCGAACACAGCCAAGGCGAACAGCAAATCGGACTACGAAACATTCAAAAGGGCTTGTGAAACCAATATGTTGGACATTCAGCCAAACAACGCACAAACATCGGATATTTCAGAGGGATTTGACCCGGATGTCATGTTACTCGACTCCTTCATACCCCGAGATGAAAGTTCGGTTTCTCCTGAGGAGTCGGCGGCTGAAGAGGCTATGCTTGATAATTCCCCCTTCTCATCGCCTCAAATAGCCACAATGAGGTATACGAGCAATACAATGGGGAATGATCAAGGATTGCATAACTCGGCACCCTCAGAGCATTTTGCTCGTCAGAGTATCGCGTAAGTTGGGAGATCGATCCTACACAGAGATTGATGTGCAGTGTGTGGCCCTTGTTGATGTCTCTGCGATGTCAGGTCAACGCCTTTTCCTCAGCAAACGTCACGGACAATCCCGACGTCATCCGAGAAAGCACATCCTTCTCCGAATCAAGTACTGGGCAGTCAAACTTTGGAGAGACCGCAAGAGACAAAAGCCTTCGCCGGTGGCTTAACTCCTTCGCCAGTCAAATACCGTGGAAGGGCGAAGCCAAAAGCGAATCTGTTCTCGCCAGCAAAATCGAGGTTGAGAAACGCGTTAGTGAACCCGACCTTCGTTGGCGAGGCCAAGCTCAAGCGCAAGAGAGAGGATCAGCTGATCGGGTTTAGGGCTATTGGAGACCATGGCAGAACGACCTTACAGAGGATGCTGGATGTTCAGGTCCAGCCTCGACCAAAGAGAAGTAAGGTGGGGCCCGACACAGGCGTGCCAGACGATGCCAAAACCGAGCTCGATGGCGACGCAATAAAGGACAAGACTGAAGAGGTCGAAGCGGGCCACGATGTTGAATCGTCAAGCGATCCTTTTGGCTCATCCTCATCTGATGAGAAGTCAGAAGCCCGTAATACAGCGATGCGACCCTTCTACGATTATTTGCACCCACCCGCGAGCTCTGCAGAAGACGGCACCGATTTATCAGACGCCTCGAGAACACAACTTCCAGAGGCGATCGCACATTTGCACAGTGCAACCGAACCGAGGAATTTGGCGCTTCCAAGCTCTCCACCGCCGAATTCGAAGGTCGCGTCTCCAGATGATCTCGACTCACAATCGTATACGCCTACACAGTTCGTTTCGTCTATCCATGCGCTCGTCGGCCCTGAGCCCCAAAATAGCACCCAAGTGGTCAGCAATCAGCACAAATCTATCGATCCTGCTCACATACCTGCTCCAGCCGAGGCCGTCCGCAATTATTCTGAGCAGACTCGCCGAAGGGTACGGTTTTCCTCCCATGAACAAGAGAATGCAGATGGCAGCCCGCCAGCCCCTCCCTCGGAAACCCTCTGCGATGGCACTGCCGACCTCGGTTTTCCAGAAGCTAGCCACAAATCGGAACACGCGGTTACCGGGGGTCCTGATACCTCTTCATTGAATCAATCTAGTCTAAGCGGGCCTAGTTCAGCGCTTATCCGGTCAGCCGGTAGCCCGAACACTCACATCACAGTTGAGGGGCAACGGTGGCAAGTGACCAGGAGAGCGCCTTCCCTCTTTGAGCTTCTACTAGACTTGGACAGGCGGGCACTGCCGCACAAAGAGTACAAGCAAATTTTCTGGTCAAACCTGTCTGATCTCCCGCCGCATGCCTTCGAATACGCTGGCCGGCGCTACACTCATCAAGCAGATGCCAACCTTCATCTGCCAGATTTTGACGGTGACTCACAGGCTGCTGCAAGACTAAAAGCAAATCAGCCACTGTGCGTGCCTATCTTCGGCATACATTCGTGGGAGTTCGCAAGAGCCCCACCAAGCCTGCGCGACGTGAAGGCATGGATCAATGACGAAGGGTCAGATAATCCTGGGCCAGTCGCTATAGGTGTGTGAATTTCCGTGATCTTTGCGACTGAGCTCAGTATCCTTTCCGGGACCAGCCCCAGTACGGAGCAAGAAGCGGATCTTGGACACCCAGTGGCACGCACGCTCACAAATACAAGGTCCCACACAGGCCAACGCTCACGGCGCCAAGTATGCTCAAACTAAACCATCAAACGCAGTGCTCAAGGAAAAAGAGCATATGTCGTCGTTGGCCATCGAATTGCATGGTCCGTATTTGGTCGCATCGATCGGGAGGGACTGCCAGGCTGACTTCGACGGCATTCAGTCGACACCCGTGGTGATTTATTGCCTGACCCCCTCCAAGATTCAATGCAGGCCATTTTTTACTGCCTGCAAAACGAGCAGGATGACATCAAGGATAATGGTCGACGCGAAGGGCAGCATTGCGGCCTCATTGCTGTCCGCGGTGAGGAAAACGAAATCGACCTGAACCGTCTGGGACTTTCTAGATATCCAATTCAATTAGTGGACGACGAAATGGATCTGATCATGGCTGTAATTGAAAAGGTCCAACTGTGGGATCCGGAGATCTTCACAGGCTATGACGTTCTGAAGGACAGCTGGGGCTACTTTGTTGAGCGCGTCGACGAAATTGGTAAGTCAGCGTGCTTTTTCGCCTCTTTGGTGCTGATAGACCGGATTATAAGCCCCGGAGCTCGATATTGTCATGGAATTGAGCCGAGTCCGGTCACAGTCGACCGGACGTCGCGGAAGCAAAGCCGAGGACCGTTGGGGTTATAGCAAAGGAGCGACATTGCGAGTCACTGGACGTCACGTCCTACCTGTCTGGCGTCTTCTGAAATCGGATGTCAACCTTTGCATCTATTCGCTCGAGAACGTCGTTTTCCATATTTTGCATCAGAGGTAAGCCCCTCTGAGTAGGCCGAGAATGCCGAAACCAGCCGTCCGACGTGGCCTGATCACCCCATATCACCATATCAGAACACCGCGCTTCTCGCACAAGACTTTGACAGACTGGTATCGGTCGAAGCAAGCACACCTCGTGGTGCGAGTCTTACAGTATCACTTACTGCGAGCGCAACTTGTCATCGAATTGCTTGATGAGGCTGAGATCGTGTCTCGAAACGCGTGAGGGCTCCGCCAGCTGGCCGCGCCGCTTCTCTACTGACGTCTCTTTGCAGCGAATTCGCTCGGGTGTTCGGGGTCGACTTCTACTCGGTTCTTACGCGAGGTTCGCAATTCAAGGTCGAAAGCGTGATGTTCAAAATTTCCAAGCCTGAAAATTTCATGTTGCCCTCCCCTTCGCGCGAGGACGTAAGCAATTTCAATGAATAGCGCTTCACCATTGTCAATCTGAACTTTCCCTGCAGGTCGGGAAACAGAATGCTGCGGAATGCATACCGCTCATACTCGAACCGCAAAGCGGCTTTTACAACAGCCCAGTCTTGGTTTTCGATTTTCAGTCGCTTTACCCTTCCGTCATGATCGCATACAACCTTTGCTATTCCACTTGTCTGGGTCGACTCAGGGAGTTCATGGGTACCAATCGGCTGGGAACGTCCTCGCTAGCAATCGCTCCTGGAACGCTGACTCTGCTCAAAGATCTCATCACTCGTGTGTACTTTCTGCCAGGCTAGGTCATGAACATTTGCTGACTAATTTTGTAGTATCTCCAAACGGCTTGATGTTCCTCAAGCCGCAAGTCCGCCGGAGTCTGCTATCGAAGATGTTAACCGAAATTCTAGACACCCGGATCATGGTCAAGAAGAGCATGAAGCTTGTTCCCGATAGCGACAAAGCCCTATTGAAACTTCTCAACGCTCGCCAATTGGGTCTCAAATTCATCGCCAACGTTACCTACGGCTATACGTCTGCTACATTTTCCGGACGTATGCCATGTGTTGAGATAGCAGACGCCATAGTACAGACAGGCAGGGAGACTCTCGAGCGAGTGAGTCACTACATATAGGTTTGACGCGAGAGAAAAGCTCACTCAGCAGTGGCACAGGCCAAGAATACCATCCAGAGCCGTCCAGATTGGGGTGCGATTGTGCGATATGGCGATACCGATTCTCTCTTTGTCCACCTTCCAGGCAAAACCAAGGACGAAGCCTTCAAGATTGGAGATGAGATAGCAGAGACCATAACCCGCATGAACCCTAAGCCCGTGAAGCTCAAATTTGAAAAGGTGAGTGTGGGCTGAGGTACAGGACCGAGGGTCTCGTTAATGTTCTCTCGTTATCGTTGAAGGTCTACCTCCCGTGTTTCCTGCTGGCCAAGAAGCGCTATGTCGGCTTCAAGTTTGAGAGTATCAAAGACCTCGAGCCCGACTTTGACGCTAAGGGTATTGAGACTGTTCGAAGGGACGGATTCCCCGCCATGCAAAAAATGCTCGAAACCTGCATCAAGTAAGAGACCGCAGTCGAGATCAATCATATCCAGACGTGCACTAAGTTCCGGTGCAGGATCTTGTTCAGGACATCCGACCTGTCTGCAGTCAAGCTGTATGTCCAGCAACAATTCGTGCGCATCATGCAGAACAGGGCCTCGCCACAAGATTTCATATATGCCAAGGAAGTGAAAATGGGCTCCTATAGTGACAAAATCACTCCGCCCCCCGGTGCTGTGGTGACCGCCAGAAGGATGCTCGTCGACCCAAGAGCAGAGGCTCTTTACGGAGAAAGAGTGCCCTATATCATCTCAAAAGGGCTGGACGGCCCAAAGGCCAAGCAAGCAGCCCGAGCCCTGACCCCAGAGGAATTTCTAGCGGATCGGTGAGGGTAATTGCAGTCTCCGAGCGTGCAACGCGTCTGATAAGTTGCCGATCCTAGGGAGAACGCGCTAGACGATCTTCACTATATCGGGAGGATCGTTAAAACACTAAATCGCCTCTTCAATCTCGTTGGCGTTGACACTCAAGAGTGGTGGAACAGCGCTCCTCGCCGGAAACTCGCTACCAAGTCAAAAAAAGGCGATCTGGGTCACAGAATCCGAGTCGACCAGCACTTCAGCTCTGTAGCATGTCCTGTATGTGGCGAGAGAAAGCCAGCAAGTGAGTCCCTCCATCTTCTGTCGTTTCGCCCCGGCTAACAACAACACAGGTGCTCAGCTCTGCGCCAAATGCCGCGACGATTCGACTGGTACGAACCTTGCGATGTCTCTACGCACCAAGCAGCTGGAGCAGCGATTGCATGCAATCCAATTGGTTTGTGCAAACTGCGCTAGATTGCCAGTTCACGAAACGCATACTTGCGATTCTATTGATTGTCCCGTCCTCTACAGCCGTGTGAGGGGAGCTGCTGATCTCGAGACAGCCCTTCTCGCCTATGAGAGGATACGTCCCAATCCCAAGCAACCACAGGAGAAGATATTTCTAGTCGTTTAATACCCTGACTTTGTGCCGTCGTTCTTGTCATTGCTGTTCCATACTAGGTTCTCTGAGCCAAGCAATCGCCAGTCTTTGTTGTTGCAGTTTATTTCCATTTGCCAGCGCCCGCGATCTTGTATGGCATCTGACGACAAATAAGCTGCATTTTCAGTGCGGACACTGTTGCTCTCGATCTGCAGGTCGTGGATAATTGGCCCCGCCCACTTTACGGGCGGTCTGTGAAAGCATGTCAGGTTTGTGTATGGTCTCGAAGAATCGCTTTGGCCCACACTCACACAGTATAACCGTCTTCAGATGGATGCAATGGAGACAGTATCAACCGGCATAGGGCTAAATGCGCGCTATGATTGTGAATGTTGAATTTGCATAGACTGAGTCTGGTGAATTGTACTTAGTCGACTTAGGTGCACGGCGGGCTCGAAAGATTACACTGACCTGCTTGCACCTTGGCTGGCTACATCCTCCTGATAGACTGACACCGGGCATACTGACAAGTCTTGCCGACCTGTCTGGACAAGCTGGGTAAAAGCTTGCCGGACGATTTGGCCTTCTTCCGACCGGGTGCCTGAGGAAATGGATAATGCGTGGGACGCAAGGCCTCTCATAGTGTCCAAGGTGGGAAGTGGGACCAGATCTGCTAGATAAAGCCACCCATATCTATTTTCTTCAGGCACCGACCAGGTGATCACTATGTCCAGAGTTTCTGGCCAGAAGAGAGGCGAAATCTGTCTAAGCGAATTCTCCTCGAGCTGCGGTAATTCCTTTGACAAGCCCTTCAGCCTCAGGTGAGACTTTACACGAGAGAGGTGCGACATGTTCCATCTGCGACTTGCAGACATCTGACAGCGTTCATTCAGCTCTGCAAGGGGCTGCAATGCGGAAAAGCGGTGCTTACTGGCCCAAGCGCCGAGACTCGCAGCGTCAGGGCTTGCTCCGCAACTTCGGGTGTCTCCTCGCCGTTGAGCAGTCCACGTATTTGCAATTGATACGGCACGAGCTGTGCTTCCATATCCTCGACGGAACCTTCCTGACTGCACCGTAAGTCGAGGCTATTGGCTTGTCCAGGAAGGCAGCTTCCGACAGCAATCTAGTCAGTCGTGTTTCCATGTTGAATGAGCTGTTCCTCACTGAGATGCCTCAAGCTGCTCCGTGGAGAAGAGTGTGTGCACAGGCGAGATCACAGTAATGTCGAGAGTGTGCATGATAGAAGCACTTCGATTGACACTTTCGAGCATCAACATTGTAGTCGGCGGGGTTGCCTGGAATCTAGGCTTGAACTCCAGAGACGGGGTCACCTCGATGATTTGTTGATAGCATGCCGTAAATTGCGAGAAGGCAACATCATCCTGCATCACAATGTAGTATGTTAGGCGCCGCCAAAGACTTCGACCAGGTTTCAAGATGCCTTACTGGATCTTCATAAACGAATAGCCACCGTAGTACGTGTGAACCTACGCCATCCCCGCGAACAGTAAGGAGGTACTCGAATGAAGCGCCCGGATCTAGAGAGCCGCCTGGTAGAGATACGGTGGAGGGGGACACAGGTTTGATCTTGTTTGCGATGTTAACGGCATCACAATCTTGCAAAACATCTTGATGGAACCTTGTGAGCAGAAGATGGGTCACCGAAAGAACGAAATCCGCTTACCTTGACTTGTATATCCCCACGCAAAAGATGGTTGTTGGCACAATTCGCGGAGATTTGTCAATGGTCTTGATCCAATATTCTGCAATTTCAGAGTCACGGGCCGAATTTCGCCTGCTAGCCACTCCGAAGGAGGTGACAGGGAAGTGACCTGCAATCGAGGCTGTCGAGGCCGTACAGTAACCACGAGGGATAGGTCGATTCCGTATGTAGGTTCCAGAAGATCCTTTCGCGTCGCGAATTGTCGAGGTCCGACCCGAGCTAAGCTTTCCTCGCACAAAAGAGTGTCGTTGTAACGGAACTTTGCCGATCGGAGCTTGAAGACTCCCGTCTGAACGGCTTCTACTGTCACCGTCACCTGGATTGAAGGTCAGACAACGTTGAATAGATCCGCTGGACCATGCACGTACCTTGGTGAGCTCCCGTCCAGGCAATCGAACGACTGGCAACGTTGGGGTGGCTATCCCTGCATTCTTGTCGCTGTCCTCGCTGTCGAATGCAACGGTCAACTCGCTTATTGCAACGGAATGGTCCAGATTGTTTTGAAGGAAGAGGTCGACATTAAAGTGCTCTGCAAAGCCTGTTAGCAAACGTACTATGAAATTACATGCCCTCTTACCTCCAATGGACACATCGTGGCTTCCTGTTCGAGGCAGTAGGGATGCCGGTGCTTTTCTGCCCTCAGATTGCCCGTCGCCCGGATGAAAAGGGTAGCCGTGTGCCAGAAAGGACATTTCTAGGGCTGTCCAGGCGTCGAGGTCATTATTCGGACCGCCAGGATGAGCATATGTGGTATAAATATTGGTCCTCTTTATGTCGATCAATCGATCTGGCAGGTGGAGACCAAGCCTTTTGACAGTCTCGTCAGCTCGTCCTCCGAGGCTACTCCACGTGAGCGACAAGTCGTCGAGGTAGTCTTCGCTTGACGAGGAGATGCCGGCCTCGTTGACGGAGTCGCCTGCTCGTACTTGCAAAAATTGTTGGAGTGCGACTTCAAGCTTGTTTTCGTTGTATGATTGTCGTGCAAGCATCCGGGCCAGATGGTTACGAAAGCTTGTCCAGTCGCCAGGAGCGGCATGACCGTAGAATGATAGTGCCTGACGGCCGCTCCGGTCGGCAAGGGTTCTCTATCCGATACAGACACAATCAGGTAACTTAGATCTCGAGTGGACAGGTATACATACTGGACCTGTTCTCTGATAGCGCAAGGCTGCAATGGTCATCAGAAGAACAAAACGTCTTCGAGCTGGAATTTCTAAGCGTAGCATGGACATCGCCGCTTGTTCAAGCATGAGGGCGCTGGGCAATTCTTCGATCTGCCGGAATGTCAGCTTGCTGCTTGGAGCGTCAGGAAGAGATACACTCACATCACTCGCTGCCTTTGAAAACATCTGAGCAGCAGCAAGCCAATCCGTCTGCTCGCGCAATAGCTCATAGTATAGTGCATACCCTCTGAGAGCGTCAAGCTGGGCAGCACTGGAGGTGGGTGTTCCAGAGGCTTGATCTAAGTATTGTTCCAATTCGAGAGAGCCCGCTGAACCCTTTCGTAGAATGAGCGTCATCAAGCCGGTCATTCGCTACTGCAGTGCGTCAGCAGAAGCGCCGGAAATATGATGAGGATGCACTTTACTGTAGCAGAGGCATAGTATCGCCATGCTTTGTCGTTGAGGAAGTCTTTCCTCCCGATGTCGTAATTGGAAAAAGCTAGCCTGTAGTCTGCGAGCATCAAAGCCAAGTCTGCCAACCTTCTTGTCTGAGCTTCCTGCGTAGTGTAGCGGTAGCTGTAGCTCAAACGTATTAGCTCGTAGGGGAAGGCTCTCGGTACACCTGCGCTACGTACTAGCCTTGAACAGCATCAAAAGCACTCTGGCTATTCTGGGCAGTGGCGGGCGAAGCAGGTCTTGATCCAAAATAGCGTCTCCCAGCACTGAAAAGGCGACCAGCGATGCCCTTCCTATTGGCGACTAATTGTTCGTTCAGCTGTGTGACTATTCGTTCCAGCCAAGGAACCAGACTTTGGACTACGAATTCTCGGAGAAACAGCTTGATCCGCTTGACATCTTCTGGACCCAAGTTCTTGCCTATCTCTGTTGTACCTTGTGGCTGACTTTCACTGTCAGGTGGACCTTCGACCTCAGGGGTTGAGGCAGAAGACTCAAAGTGACGGACCGTTGGTGACGTTGGCAAGTCCTTCCAGTATCGATCAAAGTCTGCCGGCTTTGGCTGTGGTCGTTGCGAGGCATCTCTGTATGCCGAGTCAGGTGTGTTCACTGCCCCGGCGTTGACAATCAACAGATTAACATGCAGGCCATACGCCCTTCGCACATCTTCTAAAAGCGCTGTGGCACTGCGGAGGAATAGCTCAGCCAAAGCTGAAAGGTCTGCTCCTTCTGGAAGAGGATGACGAACTCTTCGACTGGCCCCGTCGTCAGATCGTGCACCAGAACATAATAGCGTAAAACGTTAGGGTCGACCCAAGGGCGGTCTGCAAATAGCTTTTCGGGAGCCGTGGCCTCGTACAGACTCGCGAATGCGTTTAAAGGCTCTGGATTCGACGTTGAGACTGCGAGCATGCCTGTCAAAGATCATAATATCTTCATCAGTCCAGAGCTGCTTCTCAAGCGAAATGTCATGCGATGTACTCACAAGCTACTGGATGGCCGAACGTCTCATATTCGGTCCGGGGTCGTCGGTCGATTAATGATTGTCGATAAAAGGCGTACCATGGTGTGAGCTCGTCAACGGTTCCTGCGTCCGCCAGTGGTCTCAGGTGTAAGCCTTTGGTTCGCGGAACGAATAGCAAGGATGCAAACCGACCTTCTTTCCAGAGATCCTCGTCCGAATTGTCGTGTACATCCAAAGGGTCCATCTTGTCGAGCCATCCCGGAACACGTTTTGTGATCGATTCTGAAAGATTGTCCAAGAAGAGGGCGTCGAGCTCGGTGTGTACAAGGTCGCGTGCATCATCAATCAACAGTGGCAGTACCGGCACGACGTGCGAAACAAAGGTAGACGTGCGCAGCGTGACTGTTGAAGAGAGTAAGGTCAGATTATTCATTGCATGGACGGAATGGCGTACCTCTCTCAACACTGCCTTCCCACGGCTTGAGCAGCCTGGCCAGATTGTCGAGACCATTGCCAGCAGCGAGCTGGTCGAGATCCGGCGTCGAGTAGACTGCAATCTGCGGACGGAAGGCGTGGGTCACAGCGAGCGGCGCTACGGGCGGCCGCTGCTGATCTGCTGCCATGGACAGACAGACAGTCAATAAGGGCGACTGAGAGCCCGTGGCCTCGTCATGCGCGTGTCTCGTATAGAGTGGGCGATCAAGCAAGCGCCACCAAGCACATTTCAAGCAAACCGTTGTCTAAACTAGATTGAAGTGGGTTGTCGTTTGCGCAATCATCGTCAAACAAACATCAATCAAGCAAGCAGGACCTCTGACGCGCGATCTTTTGCTTAAGCAAACCTCAAGCCTTGCTCAAACTATCTGGCGGCTCTGTCCTCGATCACTGCCATTGCAGCATCCTCCAGCCTCAAGGCCCCCGCTTCGCTCCGGTCTCGACATTCAGCCAGGAAAACACACTCGTCACTGCTGTCTAGGGGAAACGAGTCGATTCAATCTCTCAGTAAATCCTCCCACTTCTCCTGGCTCGCGAGACCTCTCCGCAACTCTCCAGTCGGTGGCAACAGCAAGAGCTGGACAGCGCTGAACAACGGAATACACACAGTCTGCAATTCACCACGAGTATGGGCTTCACACCCCAATGTGTACTGGTGACCGGCGCGACTTCTCAAGGTATCGGACGCGCGCTTGCATTGGCGCTTCACGATCTTCCCTGCCAGCCGAAGATCATCGTCACTGGACGTCAGCAAGACAAGCTTGACGAATTGGCCTCGAATAGCAGCGGTAGAGTGTATGGAAAGCGCTTGGATCAGACAGCCTCGACTTCGCACCTCAAAGAATGGGTCGAGGCAGTGTTGGCAGACCACTCCGACCTCGACACGGTCATACTAAATGCCGGCGTGCAGCATCCGGCTGACTTCTCCAAGCCAGACAAGATAGACTTGGACTTGGTACGCCATGAAGACGTCTCTTCTACCGTGTCAATGACCCTGACTTTTGCCCCGCTCACAGCTACAAGAAGAAATCGCTATCAACTACACATCCCAACTCGTACTTGCCACCGCATTCCTACCCCATTTACTGCGATTGGCAAAGGCTGGACAGCAGGTCCCAAGGCTGGCTCTGGTAACTTCGGGTCTTTCAATCATACCAAGTGCCTTCGTGCCAAATTATTCGGCGACCAAGGCAGCTTTACATTCGTTGGCGTTATCCATGAGGTTCAAATTGCAACCTCTGGGAGTGCGGGTCATCGAAATCAGTCCTCCTTTGGTAGAGTCGCAATTGCATGACCATCAAGGAACCAATGAGCGATTGAGCCAATTTTGGATGCCTCTCAAGGATTACACCGCCGAAGCCATGCAGGGCTTGAAGTGAGTTGATTTACGCGTTTCCCTGGCAGCTGGTCAGTTTAACAAGACGCTTACTGTATAGGGACGAGCTTGAAGTGATTGCAGTAGGTATGAGTAAAGATGCATATGAAGCTCACGAGGCCGGAAAGCACAAAAAGATGCGTGGTTAAGCCGCCAAATACAGAAGTCTTCGAGATGGTGATTTCGTGTAGTCATGGTCTTTTGTAGCCGGAGCCGTTATAGCTCATTAGGTTGATCTGGTCAGCTGTCTCTTCTGTATCTCAGGTGCATGATGTCCTCGCAGTCAATGTTGTATGTGATGGTCACGTAAAGTGCGGATACACCCTCGGACTTCGCGGCATTTTGCCACCGTGCAGCAATGCGCACAGGTCAGTGGAGCTGTAGAGTTCGAGCTTTAACAGACTAGACTACTTGTCTGGCAGACATGAGAACGTGGTGCCGCGTCAAACTTTCTTGAACTTGGTGAGTTTTGAGTACCCGACTCACATGGCCAAAATGAGGTAGGCCAGGCCCTTCACCTCCACTCGATCTGCAACCGGCGCACACAGGATGACGAGGGAGCTGCTACTTCCGCAAGCATCTACGTCTGCGGCAGTCCTGCCTACACCTTTAGAGACAAGGAAGACGCTGGACAAGAGCAGTCGCCGGCTGCTCAAGCGGCGTGCCAAAGGCCTCACTGCCAAAACGACGTATGTGGCATTGCGACACTCTGGGCAGGCAAAGCTGGCATGACAGCAGGCTGTAACAACTCGCTGATACGCTTTGTTTCGTTCTTCAACCTCCTTCTCTATGACTACAGATGTATACACCCACAGCTGCGTGACTTGCTCGTGGCCCCTAATGCACCCAAAGAGGTCATCGCGGCATCATACCATCACCTCGCCCGGTACACCGTGCCTACACGAAGAGTAAGCAAGCGTCGCATTTGGCCTAAATCGCGCTGTGGAAGTGTGCTTATTGGCAATCCCTCGAACTTCTGCCTGCCTTACAGGACGGCCTTCATCAGCTGAACTTCATTCCAAACGTCCTGGCACATGGATGTGGCGTTCTGGCCTGCGGTGGACAGCACGCCGAGCTGTTCCTCCGCTCTTCAGACATAAACAGCGACTGGAACATCAGCGCGCACGTTGGCAAGTCCATCAACAACAGTATACACATAGCACCATCTCCTGGAACTTCCAATGGCCTATCTACTCCACGCGTGCACATCTGTAACAACGTGAGCTATGCGCACTCTTCGAACAACTGCGGCTAGCTTGGCGGCGATTAGCTTTACTAATTATGTCGACTTCGCACTCTTCAGGACTGT
The DNA here is from genome assembly GCA_003351005.1 of Cystobasidiaceae sp. HBUAS51001. Taxonomy (NCBI): domain Eukaryota; kingdom Fungi; phylum Basidiomycota; class Cystobasidiomycetes; order Cystobasidiales; family Cystobasidiaceae; species Cystobasidiaceae sp. HBUAS51001. The sequence continues at coordinate 220,158 of KZ857215.1, read as the reverse complement.
GGGATATATCGCTACGACTTGCACTTTCCAAAACGATGGGGCAGTCTCGAGATAACTCAAGAATGGGATGAATCGGGTCTCGATGCTGCAGGAAATTCTGCGCCCGAATTGGACTATATAGATCGCATAGCTCTCAGCACGCCAGTGAATCATACCTCGGTCAGTCCGGATGGGCGCAGTATGATCGCAGTCGGAGACACAAACGAAATCTTCGTTTTTGCGATAAGTCCACAAGGGCACTGTACTCTGATTGAGACGATAGAAGGTGTGTGATCGATAGCGGGCTTCCAGCGAAGGTCACTGCAGCAATTGACTGACGACTGTCTTTGTGGTTGTATTCCCACAGGCACTGACGATGCCGCGTTTTCAACTAGCTGGTCGAGGGCAGGAGAAAGCTTTGCGGTGGCCGGTCAAGGAGGGACTGTCAGTATATTCGACCGGCGGTCCATGCGTCCAATGAAATTGTTCCGCACCCATCAACGAGGACCAGCTGGTGCAGCGAGAGTCATCAAATACTCTCAGGGCCCACACGAATTGCTGGCTTTTACTGAGCAGAAGAACTATGTTCACGTTATCGATGCTCGGACATACGAATATCACGAGACTATATTCATACCCAACGTCGAGCTGGACGAGATTGGCCGTTCGGGACTTTCGAGCGCTGCTCTTGAAGGCGCATTGCCAGCCAGTGCACCGGCGGCATACAGACGCTCGCTTTTGCGCAACGAAGTCGGCGCTGGTACGCCTTCGAGCGGAATCGAGGGTTCGGGTAGCCGGACATTGGGGTCTGCGTACTCTTTCCTGCGCAGTCTTCGAGACAATCCGTGGGATACGATGCCTACCGACGACGCCTATCAAAGTCTTCTGGATCTGCAAGATTGCCCTCCTCCATCTACGGCGCTCTCGCCTGCGGCACATGATGACAGCTTTTTGTCCTCGTTGCCCAACCCCATTAATCGGCCTTGGCTGTCTACGAGCAACAGAAGGGATTCACACGCTGCTTCCTCGACGGTGCCAACTACGGTTGGAGCTGTCTTGAGTGGCTTATCAGACTTTACCCCTACGCCCAATGCATCAAGCAATGCAAGTGGGAGCTCCGCCATTACAGGCCTGGATTGGGATCCTACTGGACAATACCTGTGAGCAACTCTTTTGAACGGCCATTCATCGGGGAGCTGATAGAGAGCTACCTTCCCTCAAGCTATGCTTGTACCGAGCGAATCATCCTTGAATGGGAGGTGGACAGCGTTAGCCGGCGCTCTCACCCATCGGCATCTGTCCTATAGATCCCTTGCGGCTATTTCACGCTCGTTGGACTGCGGCCTTTTTACGCTTCATGACATTGCAGTGATCATTGCTTAACAATCGTTGTACTTCATACTCTGCGCAAATGTACTTGAATAGAATTAGCATCAGTCGTTCTGAAGTGCCATCGATATCAATTTTGAGCGCAAGAGGGCAATGTGAATTGTGCAAGGCCCGCATCATCTGCTAGGACTAACCATGTCGTAGTGAAGGTCGGATTGAAGAGCTTCTTGCGCACATGACTTCCTGGAAAATGCAGATACAACCGCCCAACAAACGACTACGCCATATCCCAAACTTGTACTTGACCGTCACTTCCGGCTGTAACACATTGTTTGATAGAAGGGTCGGGATTGTGCTCGACCCACAGGATGCTCTTGCTGTGCACCTTATCGTTACTGAGTACATGTTTCCCATCGGCTAAGTCCCATTGCCATAGACGACCATCCTCGTCTCCAGCAAGAACCGTTGCCTCGCCATGACCGAAACAGCTGTGTATTCGATATGAAGTATTTTTGTGACCGTCATAGCGCTGTAGCTGTGATCCATCTTCTCGGTCAATCAAGTGCAGCTCCGAATTCAGAGCAGTCACGAGCATTGTCTGCGCGTCTTTGGTCACGCATACGGATGTTACTGGCTCTATGCAAAACAAAGGGAAAAAAACGAAACAAGTCAGCTGGGAAGAGTCATGTGGATGAAAGTGACGCCACTAACGGTCAAAGAAGTCTGCCCGCAGCTCGCCAGATCTTAGGTCATAGGTGCGTACGTGGCCATCGACAGAACCAGCTACAATTTCACCCTCTCCGATATGTATTGAGGTCACCGAATCTTTGGCTTCTTGCAGAACCTGTATAGGCCGTCCTTGCTGACTCCGAAGATCCCACAACCGGATTGTTGCATCAAAAGATGCAGATGCCATGACGGTCGAGTCGCTGTTGAAGGCGACGGCATTGATGCGTGCATTGTGGCCGGTGAACCTCTTTATGATGGTCGAAGATGGGACGTCCCAGTAGAGGGCTCTGACAAGAAGCAGGCCAAACCTGGTGTCAACACCCGAGGCCAGCACACTGCAATGAAAATAACGCTCACCCTCGGTCACCTCCACAGCTAGCAAATCGACTATTGTCATGGCTGACTGCGATGCCAAGCACCTCGTAGCCATGCCCTTGGTATGTACTGACCAGCGAGCCGGTGGCTGAATTGACGAGCTTGATCGTGCGGTCTTGACCGCCGCTCAGGATGTAGCTGCCGCCAGCATTGTAGGTCGCGACGTGTGCTGGTCCCTTGACGTGTGACCAGCTGTTCTTCAGCTCCGGCATCTCATGACAGGAAAGTCAGATAGGCAGGAAGCAAGCAACGTCTTGATTCAAAGATGGCGACTACGTGGGATCTCTTCGTGGCAAGCGTAGCAGTACTCAAGAAGCGATGAATTAAGTTGCCTTTGTAGCACAGACGAGACAGGCTGGCAAGCTCTCGAGTCTCAGCACGTGTACTGTATGGAATCCTCCTTTGCCTTGCTTTCGGCTATTATACGACAACAAGTCCGAGACTGAATCCAATGTGAACGCTACAAAGCTAGACGGTAAGAGACGTAGCGGCCGGCAGTCTGTAATCGAGCGTAACAAGGTTTCAGTAGCTTGCTCAAAAGCAACAGCATTCCGCGTGTCGGGAGCATACCTCTGACGGCCGTGTAATTTTGACAACTTGACCTCGTTTTAGGCCGTAATAGCGCGCGACAGGATCTGCCAGCTGTATACGTGGCAGCTGCGTGTCCTTCAGGCGGCTAGGAGAGAACGAACACTCATCAGCTAAGAACGATATCAACATTGTTCCGCACAAGGCAGAAGTCCTTACTATTTGGCCAGCAAAGCCTTCTTGTCTTCTTGCGACAGTACTGCATGTGCAGGCACGAGGTCGTGCCGAGTGATATTTACCAATAGTTCAGCTTCTTGGAATGCTTCTACGTCAATCCCCATCTCGGTCTTCACACTGCTGAGCGCCTGCAGTCTCAATCATGATCAGATTCATGCAGTGGCAAAGCCAATGTACAAGGCTTTGCTTGTACTGACCTTGGACGCAGCTGAGGTGAGCTTGCCATCGTAGATAAAAAGCCCTCGGCTGATCTTTTGCTCGTCCAGAACCGTCAGAATTCTACGGACCGTGCATGTTGCAGGTTAGTCAAGGAAGTCGCTTGTTGCAATTGATCGGGGGTGTATATACCTTCGAATGGGAGCGATACCCACGCCTGCTTTGCGTTCGTTGTCCGAGTAGTACACGTAGATCTTTTCGCCATGCTCGTCCTGAGCTTGGAAGTTGAGAGTCGCTCTGTCCAGGACACCGCCTGGAGCATGTTCATCACTGAACTTTTCCAGCGAAATGTCGATTTCCTCCTGAGACACTCCGTATTTCTGCATGGGTGTGCATTCGGGCCAAAGCAAACAGCGGTCAGGAGCAGACTCGTCCGTATGCTTCTCTGCTTGGTCGTACCCGGTCCCGTATCATCTCCTTCACTGTCCGGTTCACTCGGTGGAGGCGCGAAATCGCCCTCTGGTTGTCGTCCATTGTGATACTGAGCCAGAGACCTGCGCAGAGTACCTGCCCACTACAGCCGTCTCTCTAGCTAGCGTGCCTCCCTAAGCGTCTTTCTTGCCGTCCAGATTTTGTGATTCTTGGAACGGTCGCAAGAGACACAAGAAGGTCAGGCTCAGGAGTGCCACAGCTTGAATAGCGTCCGACCGGTTCGACACCAATACCTATACTGGGCGTGAACGAACAATAGCCCAGCATGGGCATCGCTTTCAGTGCGCTGTATCAGCGCCTCTTCGGCAAAGAGGAGATGAAAGTCTGTATACTCGGCTTGGACAACGCTGGCAAGGTCAGTGACAGCGCTCTCGCACCCCAGCTTTGAATCGCGTTGCTGAGCCTTTCAATTGCCGTGCCGACGTCCATCTAACGTGTTGTTCGCCTCAGACAACTCTATTGTACAAGCTGACCATGAACGAAGTCATCTCGACTGCACCCACCGTAAGTAGCCACAAGCGTGACAGCCCTACGGCTGGTGGCACCTCGATTAAGCAGGTGCTTATATCTACGCTTTCACAGGTCGGATCAAATGTGGAAAGCTTTCAACACAAGAACCTCAATATACTGCTCTGGGATGTGGGCGGGCAGACCGCTCTGCGGCAATCTTGGGCGCAATACTATTCGAAAGCCCGGTATGTCCGCACACGATAGCCCGGACTACAGCTCGAAGCACGCATTGACTATCTCAATCATCGACGCATAGCGCCATTATAATGGTTGTTGACAGCACAGATAGGCAGCGACTATCAATAGCCAAAGCTGAATTGCATAAAATGGCAACCGATGAAGCGCTGGCGGGGACTTCGATGCTCGTCATGGCAAACAAGCAGGACGTGCGAGGGTAAGCTTCGTGACTGATGTGCGGAATGTTGACCTCGGCTGAGCGTATTGTAAATGTACAGGTGTATGAACGCGGCTGAGATCTCCGAAGGCCTGGATCTCACGAGTCTGCGAGACCGTCAATGGCACATTGTGGCGTGTTCAGCACTCACAGGGAAAGGGCTGGAAGAGGGCTTAGATTGGCTCACTCTCCGTCTGAGCGAGAAGTGATTGCTGTTGAAGTCGCGGTGTTACACTATGCTCCACTTCAGGTGACAACCGATACTTGACAACCGATATTTCGGTTGGCTATGGCACCATAATGGTATTGTACAACAAGGATTTCACGACAAGCAATAAGCAATAAGCATGAATTTCGCTCTGCTTCTTCTAAAGCTTGAAGCTCGCAGGCTAAGGCACGCGTCGTCTGGCCAGCACAAAGCACACTCGGAGCTCTTCCTAAAAAACCTGCCTCGCCTCATGGCTCGCCTCAAATCCCCTATGACTGGCCATTCAGATCTTGCTCTCTCTCTTTCGGTACAGCAACATCACGACCACTTTGAGACGAAGATCTTCCAGTTCTCCTTCGGTCCTGAAGACAAGCAGCTGGTCTGCACCACACTCGCTTATCTTTTCAGGCTTACACAACACCACACTCGCTCTCTTCAGATTCACGCGACAGAATGACCGACGCTGCAACTTCAAATGATGCTCAGAGAATCTTCAGTGACTTGTGCCACCAGCAGGGCAAAGCAGTGGAGCAAGCTGTAAGTCCATTCACGATTGATCAGTCATAAACGGCCGGCCCTTAACGTATGCGTATCCGCAGGTCATCGATGCAACCCTGTCGGACAAGCGTGGACCCGTCATCTTTCGGCAATTACAATACACTGCCTGCGCTGGTCTACTCCTGGCATCCCACTGGGAGAGAGCACAATTCCAAGCCGATCCTGCTCAGAAGCATGTCTATGTTCTGCAGCCACTTAATCGCCCAAGCCGCCTCGTCACTAAAGCTGAGGTTCCTTGCATCGTAAAGATCGAACCGCTAGAACTAAGCAATGAAAAGCAAGAACTCAAGGAGATTGCGCCATTCATTTTTACCGGCAGAGATGCTGATGAGCACGTAGAGTAAGCTAATTCCCGCTTAAGACGAGGCCAATGCCGGCGTGAGTCGAGCTGACACCGTAATGCTCTTCGTTGTTCTCTTGCAGTATGCTAGTGACGGTCTCGACAATGAGACGTGATGCGCCGCTTGACGAGCTCGTATGTCTGCACGAGAGCTTCACAGTCGATGTCCACACTCTGCTGCACACAGCTGTCAACAAGGCTGACAGTCGCATACTTCCTGTATGCAATGTATTTGATCTGTTCGGTCACCGCAGCTCGGGCTACCTGAAGCTCTAGTAGTATTGGGTCCTACTTGTCAGCCACAGATCACATCCCCAATACCCCAGCCTGACCGCAAACATACTGCCTCATATAGACAATACCACCTAGCCGACTTTCCCGAAGGAGTTTGTGAGACTTTTGATGGTTGCAGCCACAACAGGACAGAGATACAGAAATACAAGACCGATTTAGAGAAGTCGTACAGACCAAGCCCGGACAATTGCCCCAAACGGGACCTTATGCGCTGAATGAGATTACTGGCTCTTGTGTAGAAGTCGCATAAGTTTGCAGGCGGTATCGGAGCATGATGCTGACCTTTGGTTGTAGAGTTGTGGGTCGGATCTGTCCAAAGTGTCGCCCTACAATCCAGAGGACTCTTGCCTTAGCAGCAGCCGGACTTCTCGCCTTGGGATTGCTGTTCATTGACTTTGAGCGTTCCAGAAGATGCAGCAGCGACTGCGGGCTTGTTGTCTGCTGCAGTATCGATGAGGCGTGCCTTGATTTGTCGTGCGAGGGAGAAGAAAGCATCGTCGACCCTGATTGACGACTTTGCTGACGTCTCGAGATAGTCGACCCCAAGTTCATCTGCAAGCTCCCTCGCCTGTTGCTCCGAAACCACCCGCTTGTCATCCCAATCGCACTTGTTGCCAATCAGGATCTTGTTGACACCATCCGTGGCGTGCTGCTCGACATTCGAGTGCCAAGTGCGTACGTCTGTATGATTATTGGTTAGTCTAGCTGGACAGCATAGAGCTCATCATGTGTTCGGCATACTGTTGAAGCTGCGCTCATCGGTGAGGTCGAATACGAGAAGAATGCCCATTGCGCCACGGTAGTACGCTGTTGTAATAGTCCTGAAACGTTCCTGACCAGCTGTATCCCACTGTAAGTAGCAGAAGAAGCAGAGACAGCGTCAGTAAACGGTGCTTGAATAATTTGGCAGTTGCGCGCTGCTATGTCCAGAAGAGTCGGGCATTGGTCGAGGCAACAACGCTGCCGGCTCCTGTCCGCATTGCAGGCTCGACAAGCAATGTGCAGCATTCTTGCGCTTGAAGCTGCGCTCGGCAAGTTGGTTCAAGGATCACAGCCACTGACAATTTGGAGCTTGATACGTTTGCCGTCCAATTCTATAGTCCTGATCTTGAAGTCGATGCCAATTGTGCTATCTCGTTGCAAGGTGCGGGTCGGCGACGATGGGGCACGCGGCAGAGGTCAGGTCGAGGGAGCGTTGAAGAGACGTTGGGTGCCGAATGAAGGAACAGATGTCGAGGCAGGATCTTGTCAGTCGCTGTAGACTATAGTAAGAAGCATTGCTGCTGAGATTCAAGACTCACGTAATGAAAGATGGCGTCCAAGCATCGTCGCAGAACCGAAGCAGCAAGCACGACTTGCCCACGCCTGCAATTGGGCACGCGACAAGCGAAGCGGCAGAGGCGCACAGTCAGCAATGCTGCACAGCGCGGACGCCTGTGGTCGCCTGATTGCCAGCGCCAGCGCATCTCCACTCCGCCTGGCAAGGCTGGCAGAGGGCATGCGCAGCACCGAGGTCGCTCGTGATAACGCACCAGAGTCTCCGATGAGCAGAAGCTTGATGAGGAAGTCTACACGCAAAGGCAGGCGTCAGATCTCTGCTGCTCCCACCTGCCTTCGCTCGTTCAATCCCGACGCCCTCTCCACCACCATGCAGCGCTTCTGGCGAGCGAGCCACAGCAGGGCGGCAGCGCAGTGCGACTCACCGTATTGGGGATTGGCGGCTGGCATGATGGCGTGCTGTGCTTGTTCGAGTGCTCTCTCGTGCGCGCCTGCGTCTGTACTCGCTGCGCTGTTTCCGGCTCGGTCGATTGAGTTGAGAGCTGATGCGATGTCATCGAAAGCGCTGGACAGTCAGTCATTTCGAAAACTCCGGGACACCCGTCAACAAGCATACAGCAGGCTGCATTCAAACAGTGTCCTCCTCTCTGCATTATAATGGGCCTTGGACGCGTCTGGAATAGGGCAGTCCTTTCGCTTCTCTCGCTTCACGCTGAAACTCTGATGAAGCCAGAGATGAAACGCAACTACACGAGACTTTCACAGCCTTTGAGGAGACAGGCACGTAGAATTCCAAAAGCGTCAATCGGATTTTTGATCACACAGCGTCTCTCTCTACACCTACACACCGAACAAAGACAGCTACACTCCGACCTATGAATTCGTGAATGCCGCCTTCCGCTTTTCAGCAAATGCCGACATGCCTTCTTTTTGGTCATTCTGCAGCGATGCAACATTCAGTATGCAGACCCTATTTAGCTGTAAATTTGGTGCTCACGGTAGCAAAGAGCATGTGGAAGAGCCGGCGTTCGAAAGTTAGGCCGTTGGCTAGCGGCAGCTCGAATGCTAATCACGAGGACAGCAAAGGCACCAATTTTCCGTCAGCTCACATACCGCGTTTATTGCAAATGGAAGTAAAGGGACCATACCTGCGTTGACTGCCTCTTTTGCAGCTTGAACGCTGATTCGGCCTTTTCCTGCAATCTTCTCGGCAATGCTGACAGCTTCTTTCACTGTCTCGTCATGCACGTCTGATACGATTCGCGAGACCAGACCCCAGTCTGATGCTTCTTGTGCAGAGAATTGTCTGCCTGATAGAACTATCTCCATAGCGCGAGACTTGCCGAGTGCGTGCGTGAGCCTTTGAGTGCCTCCGGAGCCTGGGATTACGCCAAGCTGTTCAAAGCAAAGACTTAGGCTTATCAGATGAATGGCAACGGCACCAACAGAAGACATCACTCACATTAATCTCTGGCTGCCCGAATTTGGCCGTCGAGGTTGCCAAGAGGACGTCACACCTGCAGCGCAAATGCTGTCAGCAGATGAAGCACTCAAGCGGTATGCCGCTGGCAGATACTTGCATCATCGCAAGCTCGCATCCACCACCCAACTATAGAACACGACACGAGAGCGTAAGCACATTCGACTGTCCCCTTCGCTGTGCCACCCCGAACTCACCGCAAAACCGCTAACGGCGCCAATAATTGGTTTTTTGACCTGTGTCATCTTGGTCCAATTGCCTAAAAACTTCTTTTGGTATACTTCAGAGAAATTCTTGTCCTTCATCTCTTTGATGTCGGCTCCAGCAGCAAAGGCCTTCTCGGAGCCGGTCACAACGATAGCACCAATGTCTTCTGCGTTGTCGCTGCGTTCCATGGCATCATTGAGCTCTTGAAACAGTTCAGAATTCAAAGCATTGAGCTGAATAGCGTCCGTGACGCATGGTGCAAAGTCGCGATACCTGCAGCGTCAATATGGTTTCTGACTTGACAGGCCTTTAAAGTACAGCTCACAGCTTTTGGGCGATTCAGCGTGATCATCGAGACATTCTTGTTTGCACCAACAACGTCTACGAGGATATTCTTGTAGCTAGTCGAGGTGAATGTCGATGACAGCCTTCGCGAGGTGGCCGAGGCCGCAACTACGGTGACGGTTTTCGGGTTCATGCAGCCGGTGCCAGCCAGACGCACGAGACCAGAAGAGCGGGCGAGCATGGTGTCTGGCAGTATAGCGACTATGATCTTGATGGAGGTTAAACGTCAAGTGTCTGTCAGTGGGTCTCTGGTGTACGTACAAGAGCTGCAGACTGCCTTGTAGCTTGTACGCCGCCTGATCACGCGCTCGAACGGCGCGCCGAAGGGCAGCTGACGGAGTGACGTTAGAGCAACCTCAACGACCACCGCCAGCAGCACCGAGTACGCAGGAGTCACCACATTCGTTTCATCTGCTATGGCCCTCGTCACTATCTCCGGCTACCCATGCTCTGGCAAAACGACCCGCACGCGACAGATTGCAGACATGTTGCGTGCAAGACAGTCACTTCCAGTCTTCACCATCACAGACGAAGATTTAGGGCTCTCGAGGCAGGCTTACGATGGTACGTGATCTGCAATCAGCCTAGAGAATAAGTTGAGAAATCTTCGATGCAGGCGCTACTACGGAAAAGTCCGCCAGGGCAGCGCTGTACTCTGCGGTTACGAGGCAGCTTTCGCCCGACAGAATCGTCATTTTCGATGGGATGAACTACATCAAAGGCTACCGATACCAGCTTTATTGTACAGCTCGAGAGTACAAGTGTCGAACATGTGTGGTTAGTGGCTCTGCCCCTGCTGCCGTCCGAAGTCTACCATACTCAAAAGACGTTTCTTCAGATTCAAATAGCGACCCCTGCGGATAAATGCAAGGACTGGAATGCACAACGTCAAGACAATCAGTACTCCGACGAGACGTAAGATGGCATGATCTGGGATATACTCATATCCGAGCTGAGCTCATGCGCTTCACAGGTTGGACAATCTCATTTCGCGATACGAGGAGCCCAGCCCATTCGTGAGATGGGATTCGCCTCTTGTTGCGATTCCGTGGGACGATGAGGAGCTTCCATCGGATGCAGTCTATGCTGCTGTCTTTGAGAGCGAGCTGAGACCGCCAACTCAGGCGACCATGAATGTGGGCAGCCCTCATCTTGCTCATTTCCCGCACTTTGCCGGCAGCTGAGACTGCTTCCTACCGATAGGCGCCTACAAGCACCACAGACTATCTGTCTGTCCTCGATACCGTATCAAGCAGCGTGACATCTGGCCTGCTGGCGGCACAGAGCTCAAACCCCGGTGGCGGACAAATCTCCTTCTCCGTTTCGCTCCCTGCTGGTCGTGGCGGACCGAGCAGCAAGATGGTCAGCCTGACTTTGCCAACCAAGACAGTCACGATGCCTCAGCTTCAGAGGTCGAAAAGGCAATTCATCTTGCTGCAAAGGCAGAGTCGTGAAGAATTCGCTCCTGCCAGCGTGGCCGAGGTTTTCGCTCGCTTCTTGCAAGATTCCCTCAACTAGTCCGCGTCCGATGATCTCCCACATTAACCATGTACAATAACGCCTGGCATCAACCACTCTCCAGCGCTAGTAGGCCTACTCAAATTTGGCAAAACGCCAACTTGGGTCGAAAATCAACCGCGATTTCCCCAGCTTTCGTAAATTCAGGCAACACCGGCCCGCACCCTTCTGGCCGTACCTTCAAGTTGAAGTTGTCGATTTGAAAATCAAGTTGAGCCTATAGGGCTTGTAGGCTCAACTTGGTTTCCACTTCGCAACTTGCAACTTGATTTCCCCAGGAAGAGGAAGGAGAAGGGTGCCCGGTGCCTGTGTGCCTGTTCGCGATTCAAGTTGCAGGTTGACTCGATTTCAAATTTGAGTAGGCCTAGTCGTCCCAGTCCTGTGCAGCCTGCTGCAGTCTACCGGAAATATCCGATCGGATGCCCGTATCCGACATGCGCCTTCATCCTCCGAGAGTGACCTGGAGAATGTCAAATACGATCTAACCATGGCCAGCCATGCACTCGTCTGTTGTACGACTCAGAATCGTCTTCGTCTGCTCTTCGAAGACCGCATCAACGCAGGCATCTTCCTAAACTATGGAGGTCCCGCACCTCATATCCTACCAATCCATAAAGATCCCTTATCTTGGCGGATATCCATGTGAGCAGAAGGATGCCTCGAATCCTGGCGATGGAGGTACAATATGCCCCGCGTATAAAGACTCGAAGGTGAACCAACTTTGTTTTGCGATGGTCCGCTGTCAGCTGATAGGCCATTTTCGCTTGACTCCCGGTGGCTGTTCTAGGGTATCGACTGCTTGCTCGAGGATGCTGCGCTTGGGTCTCCGATACTTGCCTCCTGGTCGACATTGCCGCTCAGACCGACTGCTGCTCAAAGCCGAGCGGCGTGGACGTGGCCGGGGACGAAGGCGATGAGCGCATGCTGCACAGCCAGCCTGCAATCCGGCGTTTCCGACCTGGCACATACTGCGGCCATGGAGAAATCACAAACAAGAGCCTTCAATTACAACGAGCAGCAGGCCGCCTTGTCTATCGGTCCAGGAATCAATGACAACCCTCGAGCTGTCAGCCATCATCGGGTCAGGCTACCCTCTACACCTCTCATAGCGAGAGAAACTCCCATCTGCCGCTTCTTCAAGCGAGGCGAGCTCATACGGAAGCCTTCAGTAGCCAGAACTACTCGAAGAAAACGTAAGATCAATGCTGCGGGGGCCAAGGCCACCATTTTTGGCACTCCGTTCCTCGAGTATTACTCACACAGGCCGGAAAGTCACGCACTTAGCGATACCTCTTCGAGGTAGCAATTGGACATTGCAAAGACGTGCCCAGTCAGCGTAGAGTCCTGTGTCGCCTTTTTCCGGCCGCTCGTTTTCCATGTCAGCAGGCTTAGGGTGGCAGCCGAAGTGTGCAGTCGAGACGAGACGTTGCAGTCTTCATGTAGCTATATACGATCTTCGTGCCTGTCAAATTGCAGGCTCGCGTTGTTCACTGAGCAGATCTGTTCAGGACGCGACGTATGCGAGGCTCGTGCGCGAACCGCTTGTTATTCGAAACCTGAGCGCGTACCTCCGCTCCTTCTCATCGACCACTTGGACAGTCTGCGACAACGAGACATGCAAGACATGCTCGTATGACACAAGTGCCGTGGCAATGGCAGCCGATAACATCGCTGTCCCATCGTGGACAGATTTCGTCGAGCGGGATCTGCGTGAAGCTATTCTTCAGCTAGATGACGGAACACCACAAATCATTGACAACGCGCTTTCGGGTGTCCAAGGCACGCCTGCTGCACTTGACGCAAGAGCCAAACGGTCAGGTCGAGTACGCAAGTCACGGGCCAAGCAGGGTGGAGCCGGCGGCGTCCGCAAATTCGCCAATGCAGTGAGTCCGGCTAAAGGCGAAAAGTGCAAGCTCCCTTCTTGACTTGAAGGAGGCGCTTCCGTATTTTGCATCAGTGGTTGGTGTTCGTAGACTTGAAGAAGGACGAGTTGAAGTCTAAAACAGGGGGAGGATCGAACACGATTATGACAACCTTGGCGTCAGAGTGGAGACAAATGAGTACTGTAAGTGTCAATCCGTGAATAGAGCCGGCGAGGTCTTGAGTCAAAACATACGCTGAGGCACATTTGGGTCTTGCATCAGTCGGAAAAGGCACCGTACCAAAAGGAATTCGAAAACCGGAAACGGCTGTACGAGCTGGAGAACCCAGGCTTCAGCACGTCCAAGTCTCCGGTGAAGTCCACGAAACCTCGACTCCGCCTTGCACCTATGGGACTTGGCCCGAGCAGATACGAAGTGACGCGGATCGAGCATTTGCCCCATTGCCCAATTGCGGTGAAAGGCCGCATCACGGACGAACTTCAGCAGAACCCCTTCACTGTGCCATCCATCAAGTCAGCTGCACCAGAGAAAGAAACTAAGAAGCATGACATCAAGTACCCTCATAACGGTATATCGGCGGAAAAGAAGGCTTCGTCTGCAATGGCAGAAGCAGCGTTCGATTGTATCGCTTGCCCAAAAAGATATGCCTACTGTGGATACTGCCGAAGTATTGGCTACACAGGCCAGCGGATCATGCACTTCGAGAGCACCTGCAGGACCAAAGCCCGGAACAACAGGGCCAGCCGAGCAGGGATTGAGCAGTCTTCAAGCCATTCCAGGCCGCCTCTAGCATCTGTGCATCCTCCGATGCAGTCGAGTGCCGCGTCAAAGCCCATCGTGCCACTGAAAGCGGTGAAACCATTTGACGAAGCCCTTTCGAAGCCTGATCTTGAGGCAGCTATATGGGAAGAACACCCAGCAGAGAATGAGTTCGTACCAGCGGAGGCTTCGTGGTCGGTCGGAGACATGCCAGATTTAGCAGCGATTGATGCACTGCTCATAGCTTCGGGTCTACGTCCAGCATCGACAATGTGATGCGCTCTTCCGGTATCGACCATCAACTATGCCTTTCGACGCTTTATCCGGACAGTCATGAAATCTCGTGTCACTATCGCTCGCTTGTCTTCTCCGAACGCTGCCGAAGCCTGCTTCTCGATTTCGCGGAGAAGTGCCATTCTCGTCTCAGTGACGGCAGCATCGCCGTCTTCGTCGCCAAAGTTTCGTTCTACACCTCGATCAACCACTGCAAGGTCATCCGTGATGTTGATGGGTGCTTTGCCGTCCAATGTCGAGCCAGCATCAACGTAGCGCGCACTGAGGTGATTTAAAAAAAGTGTCCTCGCTCGTATACGTTGTGCAAATGCACCAGCAACCTGTTACACAAGCATTTCAGGTCATCAGAGATGGACATCACTTTCTGGAAATGCTGACTTACCTGAGGCGTAGAATGGCCATGAGAGCGAGTTTTCGCGGCAAGTGCTTCGTATGTATCCTCCGCCTTCACCGTGTCATCTAATCCAGGCAGGAACGCATTTGTAGATTCGTGTACCAGAAGATCTGGTTCCATAGCGACCTTGTCCATCGCATTGCTGACTGCATCGTACGTATCTCCAAGGATGACTAACTTCCTGCCGTCATCGGACATACTAGGAGGTTCGAGGACATGCCCATCTGGCAGGGTAATGCTCTTGCGTTCGCGCTGCAGTACACCAAGGAGTTGTTTGGGCTGCTTGAGGTTCCAAGGTTCTTTCATGAGAGCTTCAGCATTGCGTTCCAGATGGGGCGCGTATAGCTTAGGATCAATGGGCATCAATCGCGGATGTTCTTTGAAAACGAAGCCAACGCAGGGTACTGAGTGCTTGATGGGCACGGCACAAGCTTGCATTTTGTCCTCCGGGAACAATATGTCTGGCCAGTAACCTTCCGGCCCAATGCGAATGTCTGAACCTGGCATTTCTTGGCGATGACGCTTGCCTTCGAAAATCGGATCATTCTCGAAAAGCAGCTCGTGCACCCGGTAACGTCTAGCAAGCTTAGTGTAAGTGCATTCCAGAGTTGTACGAATTAGACGGCGCGTTCCTGTCAACCCATATATGTCGATGGGCGGCTGATAGAAAACGATTAGACCAGTGTCGCTAGCTGCAATTGGCGATCTGCTCCATAAATGAACTCACGGATCTCAAAGCTTCGCGCTCTCTCCAGTCCATACCCTCGAGGAGCCCTCCAGCGCCATCGGCAAGTGCACAGAGGAAAGGGACAAGACCAAAGACATGGTCACCGTGCATATGAGTCAAGAACTGTGCATGCGAACATCGAGTGTTAGCGTGTCACCGCGCAAAGCAAAGTGTTGGACAGCAGCACTGACGATCTTTGTGGCGTTGGTGATTTTTAGCTTGGACCGTTGCACTTGATGCTGCGTAGCCTCGCCAACATCGACAACCCAGAGCTGAATGCAGAGACTTCATCAGACAAAGACCCTTCAACACGAAAGCGAGAATGCGCGCACTTCGCCGTCTAGCTTGATCGCTGAAGACGATGTGTTCCGTGTCTTGCAAGGTGCGGCAGAACTCGTCCCAAGCCAAGTGCTGCATTGAAAATTCATCAGTGTCTGGCTAGACCATGAATACGTCCATACATACATGCTCAGATCGTCGAGCATGTTGTTGGCACGCTTGTCGGCTGTCTTGTCCATCTTGACTCGTTGCTTTGGTGGACCTGCGTTCGCAAGTGCGCGCACAGGGTCTCCTGCCTTTCTCTTCAGTTGATTTAGAGCCATGCGCATGCGATGCTACCGCATGAGGGTATTATGCGAACGAGGCGGACGATGTGTGCAGATGCGAAAGCAACCACTACGCTGCATAGAAAGGTGGCGGCTCAAGCGAAGGCCGCAAGATCACGTTGGCGCGTCTTGTTGTTCTCCTGCCACTGCAGCAACAATGACTGACTATCGGGGGCAGTACATCCAGGGCGAGGTGGAAGAGTCTGGCGTACTACACCTGCGCATGAACCGCGCGCCAGTGAATGCGGCAGACTCGCACTTCTTTGTGGAATTTGGCCACTACTTCGCTCTGGCCAAGACAGACCCCGATGTAAAGGCAATTGTGCTTTCCAGCGCGTTTCCCAAATACTTTACCGCAGGCTTGGATCTCAAAGAGGCCTCGTCCAGCCTGACTGCTGGGCCCAATGACCCTGCACGCAAGGCTGTAGCGTTGAGACACCATATCATCAGTGAGTCGTAGGTCGGCTATGTGGACGCCGGAGAGCTCTAACACCCGACAACAAACAGGCTGGCAACAAGCCATAAACCAAGCCGAGGAGTGTGACAAGCCTGTCATAGCTGCCATCGCAGGTGTCGCTTACGGCCTTGCCATTGACATCTCGTGTGCTTGCGACATACGGTACGCCACCGAAGATGCAACATTCAGTATCCGGGTTAGTCCACTTAGCCTCTCTCGTGCACATTTGCGCAACCATCACTAATCCTGGTCGGACACGAGATCAGGAGGTCGAAGTGGGCTTAGCTGCCGATATGGGTACACTCTCTCGACTGGGCAAGATCATCGGAAATGATAGCCTGGCTAGAGAACTGGCCTTCACAGCACGACCGTTCAAGGCTGACGAAGCTTTGAAGATGGGCCTCATTAGCCGTGTCGTCTCAGGAGGTCATGCTGAGGTAGTCGAAGCCGCTCTCAACCTTGCACGCGTTATCGCTTGTAAGCCCGCTTTTGTTTCACGGCTGGATGCTCTTGCTGAATATGCAACGTGCCCTATTTCCAGCCAAATCACCTATCGCAGTACTGGGAACAAAACACCTCATGAATTATAGCAGGGATCATTCCGTTGCAGAAGGTGACTAAGGTCGTAAATAAGCGACTCTCTGCGCTGCTCAAGCGTCTTCATTCAGGCCTTCTTTACACCACGATTTGGAACGCAGCAATGGTGCAGACAGACGACATGAAACAGGCTATGTTAGCAGTCATGAAGAAAAAACAACCGCGCTTTGCAAAACTTTAGCTGAAACGAAACGGGGAACAAGAGGGTAGCGCAAAACGGTAGATCGGATGAGAAGACAACGGGATGTAAGGCCTTTTGATGTAGCAGTGCCTATATCCATCTATATATTTGGAGCATGGGGAGATCACAGAGTACTCCGTCGCAGGAGTCAGTCGAAGTATGACTCTTTTGGTGATGTGCCCTCGGAGGCCGGGACCGAGGTCGGCGTCAAGAGTCCCAAGAAGCGGCCACTGGTCAAGCTGCTTTTGGGAGTTTTCATGGAACTGAATGGAGATGGGCTGGACGGGTGCAGGCCAAGCTGCAGACTACGTGGACGACTACGCCCACTCCAGGCTGGCTTGACAAGCGTATAGAGTCCCTTGCTGCCCACCTCGTCTGAGCGAGTGACCCTGAAGGACTCTTGCAGCTCTTTGCTCGCAAGCTTGCGCAGCTTCATCTGCATTGAAGCAGTCATCTCCGCTCTGGCAATCAAACACGACAGAGAAGGACAATAGTCAGCTCCCTAGCCGGACCTGAATAGTATTTGCAGCTCCAGCTCACGCGCAGATAAGTGTATCCCTCCGGCCATCAGCAATCCTAACGCGGGTCTCGAGGATGGGAGGCATAATGCTGTTGGTAATGGGGGGATCCACAGTGACTTGAAGAATCTCTTCGATTGAAAAGCTGATCTCGGCAGCGGGGTGGAACATCAGAGTGTCGCGAGGCGATGCAGCGATGAGTGGCACGCCTGATGGAGGTGATACGCTATGAGGAGTCGGTGGTTGCGTGGTAATGGCGGACATGGCCATGGTCAGCGAAGATATTGAAGACCATGATCCTCTCTTGACGTGGCCTGAGGGTGCATGAGCTATAGACTGATCCACTGGCAGAAGAGTGGCCATGGTGCGACTGCAGAGGGATTGCGTTCCTGTGCTAGAGTGAGCTTCTTATCTTTGATATGACGGTGCAGAGTGAACCAAACTGTGTCTTCAAGTCAGAACAGGCAACGCTCAATGCTTGGAAGTCATCTGACTTTCGCCACCATATTGGACGATGCTCCTGCTCGGGAGGCGATGTCTTGCAACAGGACGCCATCCGACGCAGAATTGCCGCCTAGTCAGGATAGTCAGAAGAACGCTAAAGGGGGGGAGGCGGGGGGAAAGAGACTCGCTCTTGAGGATCAGCTTTGGTGTCGTGGCTGAAGCATCTAGATTTGAGTCAGTGTATCTCATCTGAATCTCATTAGACAAGTCGATATACATGCTCGCCAAAGCATGCCATGTACCCAGAGAGATGTCTTCTATTTCGGAAAAGAGGCCAATCAAATCAAATCGTATCGCCTCAGAGGCGAGAACAACGAGGAATAGAGAGGATCTACAGCGCTACGAGCTAGACAAGCTTGAGGGGCGCGTAGCGAGAGGGGTCGACGCGCGACACACCGAGTAGGAAAGCGTTACCTTGACATTGTAGATAAAATGATTAAGCCTGGGCAGTTGGTGCGGCCTCCTCCTCAGGCTTGCCCTTTTGGTAGTCTTCCAGGACAGCCATGGCCTCTTGAACCTTGGCGTCGAGGGCAGCGTCATCCTCGAGCAGGACCAGCAATTCGGCATTATCCATCTCGAGCAACATTCCGGTGATCTTGCCTGCAAGCTCTGGCTGTGTAGCGTGAATCTTGGGGTAGATTGTCTCTCCGAGAATCTGCTTTTGCTCGGTCGGCGAGGCGTTGGCGAGAGCAGTCGAAGTGAGCGAGGACTGTCCTTGGGGTGCATCGCTTCGCTGTTGTTGTTGTGCGCCACGGAAACCACCTGGGCGGGCACCAGCGCCTGCTGGAGGACCAGCGCGGCCACCTGGGCCAGTGGGAGCGTTCGATGGAGGGCCAGGTCGGCCGCCTTGGGGACCAGCACCGTTGGGCATTTGACGACCCTGAGCATTTGGCATGCCACCCATTGGGCCCTTGGGGCCGTTCATTGGGCCACCACGGCCAGAGGGAGGCATTCCTTGTTGAGGGTAGCCGGGATACCCGCCCATCGGGCCGTAGGGACCCATTGGACCCATTCCGGGCATCTGTCCGGGAGGGGCATAGCGAGGACGGGGCATCATCATGCCAGGACCACCCTGGGGATAGCCCATCATGGGACCGCCACGACCTTGGCCGGGGTAAGCACCTGGCTGGCCATAGTACATGGGGTTGCCGCCTGGCATGCCGTATGGAACACCTGGGATACCAGCAGCGGCCTGCAGGGGGAGCAAAGAAGGAATCATGTCAGCGGGCTGATACTTAGTTTCCACAGATAGGGGAGAGTGGTACACACCATCTGCTGGTTGCGGATCTGGTTCCGCTGAACGGCCTGAGCCTCGAGCTGTTGCTTTCGCTGTTCCTTGCGCTGAGCAAGCGAGACATAGAGAGGTTTCTGACCAATCATCTTCCCGTTCATCTCGGTGACGGCCTTGGTAGCCTCATCTGGTGACGAGAAGCAGACAAATCCAAATCCCCGCGAGTTGCCCTTTTCATCCTTCATGATCTTGCACGAGGTGATATCGCCATAGTTTGCAAACTCTGCCTGGAGCTTCTCTTCGTCGACATCGTCGTCGAGGTTCTTAATGTACAGGTTGACACCCTGGTACTTGAGCGTCTTTTCGTACTTTTGAGCTTCGTACGATTTGCGGAGTTCTTCTTCACGCTCGCCCTTCTTCTGGGCACGGGCGACGTAGAGAGTCTCCTCGCCGAGCTTGCTCTCGTGCAGCTCGTCAAGCGCCTTCTTGGCAGCGTCATGGTTTTCAAAGTTGACAAAGCCAAACTTCAGCTCCTTGCCATCGACATTGACGTTGTTGGGCTGCAAGGCGGCCGAAGTGACGGTGCCAAACTTTTCAAACATCGACTTGAAAGTCTCATCGGTGGTGTCCAAAGGCAGGTTCTTGACGTAAAGGTTGGTGAACTTGGACTTGACTTCATCCATCTTTGCCTGACGCTCCTTCTTTGCAACATAGTGACCGACATAGACGACCTTGTCGGCAAGCATCATTCCGTTGACATCGGCGATGGACTTTTCAGCCGACTCGGTCGACTCGTAGTGAACGAAGCCGTAGCCGCGGGACTTGCCGTTCTCGTCGGTAGCGACCTTGCAGGAAATGATGGGGCCAAAGGCAACAAAAGTGTCGTGCAGGGCCTTGTTGTCAATCGACTCGTCGAGGTTCTTGATGAAGACGTTGCCGGCACCGCCCTTGCGGAGAGCGGGATCTCGCTGAGACCACATGATACGGCATGGCTTGCCCTTGATGAGCGAGTAGTTGAGCTGGTCAAGTGCTCGGTCGGCTGTGTTGCATGTAAAGAAACAGGGGTGAACGGGATGTCAGTTTCATAGAAACCTGCATGACGTGGCCTGAGACCAGTGATAGGAAAATGTGAACCCACCATCCTGAGCGTTGAGATAGTTGACATAAGCGTATCCGAGTGAGCGTCTGGTGACGGCGTCTCTGCAGACACGAATGCTGATGACAGTTCCAATCATGCTGAAAATTTCATAGAGCATGGCCTCGGTGACGGTGTTGTCGAGTTCACCGACATAAAGCGAGGTGGAAGCGGCAGCAGGAGCGCTGGACGCAGAGGTCGTAGCGGCAGAGGGGGCTGGCGAGGCCGATGTGGGAGGTGCGGCACCATTGGCGGGTGCCTGCTGCTGCTGCTGGTCGGCGGCAGGGGCAGGGCTGCTTCCCTCGGCGGGAGCGGCTGCAGGAGCAGCATCAGCGGCAGGCTGAGCCTGTGCTGGGGCAGGAGATGCAGTTGGCGAAGACATGGCTGAGTGAATTGATGTCTGTAGTCGTGGTGGAAACGCGGGTTTGCCAGGGCAGGGCGTGTCACATGCAAGCTGTCAGTCAGGATTCTGCGACGCGACGCAAAGGCGTAGGATGACGAGTCGCCAGCACAGTCTGCTCTACACACCTTGAATATGCGTCTGGTGCAGGTCTATCACGCTTGCTGTGCTTGTCAGGGTGCGTGGCAGGTGTCTCGAAATCTCAACAAAGAGGACGAGGTTTTGCGGGTTGTCGTGGGACTGGAGATGAGCCTTCGAGAGTGGAGGGGGAGGACTTGATTTGAGGTGATTTGGCTTTTATCGAAATAGATCTTGAGACTGGGCTTGTACTTTGCTGCTTCGATGCTAGCTTTGCCTGTTCTATCGCGCGAGTGCCCGTGCTGAATTTTGCAAGCAAGGGCAGGAACGACGACTGGGCGGGGGTTTGGGATTTTCTGCTGTTTTTTGGGGTTTTTGTGCTTTTGGTGGTAAAGAGCAGAGCAGTGAGAACGACGGGTTGGTCGCTCCTCTGTGCCTGTCTTGGTGCTGGGATGGACGGGGGCGAGCTTGAAAGGCTTGGAGAGCGGGAGAA
The DNA here is from genome assembly GCA_003351005.1 of Cystobasidiaceae sp. HBUAS51001. NCBI lineage: Eukaryota > Fungi > Basidiomycota > Cystobasidiomycetes > Cystobasidiales > Cystobasidiaceae > Cystobasidiaceae sp. HBUAS51001. The sequence goes on along the minus strand of KZ857215.1, from coordinate 198,945 downwards.
AGGCGACTCGCTGTGAAAAAAGCGTGTGCAGGCTCGGCGAGAATAGGGGGGCCGGGCAGCAAGCTCTGGCACCTGCGACTGCTGGTCTTCTCTCTACTCGCTGTCGGTATGCCACTGCAGTGTACTCACTGAAAGCCTGCACTGCTCTTCGACATTCAATAGGCTGCATGGCGACCCCACTTGGCTTGGAGCATGCTCGCGTCGAAGGCCACGTCTCGCAACTTGCAACGGGCAATGTCATCCACAGCAACACCGACCACATGACTGGTGCTTCAGAGCGTCACATTTCTGACCTTTCGTAACGCAGCCCTGTCGCAGCTTTACTCTCTGCTCACTCGCGTCTCCAACACGTCCATCTGCAACGATGTTCGACATTATCTGGAATTGGTCCGGAGCATCGTAGCGCCGCTCAATGCACGCCAGGCTCAATCACTTGACTCACGACTACACTCTCCTTCTCTCTGACCACTTCCGCCACAGCAGCAGCCTGCCGCGTGTCCCCTTCGAAAATGTCGTCGAGCACCACCGCCACCTTGCCAGAGATCGCTTGGGCTTACTGGTGAGCACTGCATTGTAGTCGCTCGTGCTTGGACACTTCCACAGTCTTGTGCGCTCACTTCGTATTACATCTCCTTATAGTCGCGGTACAATCGCTAGCCAATGTACCAATAACCTCGAAACCGTTGCATACGGCCGGGACACGCCCGACGGCATGCCCAATCTGACTCTCAGTGAGACCTTGGACAGAGTGCCAGGTGAGATTCACACAAGCTGTACAAGAAACTTGCAAGCGCGGTTGAACTGAGAAGGCCGCTTTTCCTTAGAAATTCGCAAAATTGTCAACATTGGCAAGACGCTGGAAGCTGTGAACACGTATGACAGCAAAGAACTGCTGCATTACGCGAAGTGGATAGCATCCCTCGATCCCGACATGCCTGTCGTTCTCACTCACGGCACCAACGTGAGCTCATCCCTCTACTACTCGAGGTATAGCCATGCAACGCATCTAATGATTCACCTGAACCATTGTCACCACTAGGTCATTTCGGAAGTGGCCTTCTTCCTCGATTGTGTGCTGGATAGGCCAGCACCTGTCATCATCACAGGAGCTATGAGGCCAATAAGTGCAGTGAGTTCGGGGAGAACAAAGAGCAAGCTTACCCGGTACGTCTGTTGACTCTAATTGCAGCTGTCTTGCGATGGACAAAGTCAGCCTGCTCTTACTGCAATCCATACCTGCGGCATCGAGACTGACTTATATTGAGACTTTCCATACCTGCAGTGAATCTCATTCACGCCTGCGCTTTGGCCACGCACTCATCCAGCCGAGGAAGAGGAGTTATCATCATGTTCAACGACCGCATCACCTCGGGCTATTACGCTGTCAAGTCCTCTGCAAACAGGATGGATACCTTCAAGTGCTTTGAAGCCGGACACTTGGGCCTGATGAACAATCTCACCCCTCATTACTTCTTCGAGCCAGCTCGACCGACCCATAAACCGTACTTTGACATAGGCAACATCGATGTCCTGCCAGAGGTTGCAATCATCACCTGCTACATGGACATGAAGATCGATGTCCTTGAAAAGCATATCGCTGATACCGCAATCAAGGGCATTGTTGTTGCCGGTTTTGGGGCGGTGAGTGGATATCTCGGCCTCTAAGCCCCCGAAAAATGCAACCCGCTGAGGATATAATCATGACAGGCTTCCGTGGGACCTGACATTGCGGAAAGGCTAGTGGAAATTGGCAAGCAAGGCTATCCTGTGGTACGAACTTCTCTGCACCCAGACTCGTGAGTCGTCCGATTCGATAATTCCAAACGGTGTGCGAGTAACATCCAAATCATCACCCACAACTGGCTTTGCCGCACCCTACAGGCACACCACGCCAAGCTGGTATGTCCGTGAAAATATCGCATCTGGCGATCTTGGTCCAGCAAAAGCTGCCCTGCTTTTGAGGCTTGTAAGATTGCGCACAAAATCGCTTAATTGTTGCTACTGACGTACAAGGTCGCGCAGGCTATTGCCGCTCACGGGCAGAATATCAAGAAGATCAGAGAGGTCTTTGGCACAGACTTTGAGAGAAACGAAGTGCCAACCTAGCAAGCTGCCAGAATGCGGGTCCTCATCGAGGCTGCAATTTGCAAGACCCACTGCACTGTTAGGCGTACCTTACCTCCACGCTTCGTGTAGGCGGAATTAGACCTGTCCTTGTTCGCCGAGAGCATATGGCTGTGAAACAAACCAACGTCAAACATCTTCAAAAGAGAGACTGATCAGCGCGCCGTTACGGGCCAGCAGACCGCAGTCCGTTCAGTTGTGGAACGCGAGTGAGCTAGCGAGAGCCTTTGTTCGCGTAATCAGGTTTGCTCGTCCTCGACACGGATGGCCCTTCGTCCGCCCACGAGATCCATGGCAAGTCTTCAGACTTCGCTTGGATGTCTTCCGATGTCCACTATTTGATTGCCTCGGGGGAAGTGCATACTTGGAGGGGCAACTGAATTCATCCCCTATACGCATACCTCTGCAGTGCTCATCTCTTGGAATGTTCATTGTTGGAGTACCCTCAGTCAGTCTCTGACAGACCTTTGGGACCTACGCAAGCGTCGGACACCCACCATCAAATAAGCAAGTGCCATTCCTCGGGCAGCACTACTGTTCGACAAGCCCACTATGGGCAGTGTAGACCTACCGGAGATTGCTTGGGCATATTGGTGCGGCGTGCTATTTATCAACAGGAAAGGCATTCACCTGACCATGTGGATCCTTTCTTCCCACCAGCCGCGGAACCATAGCAATGCGGAACTCAAACAACTTGGAAGTCATCGAATACGGCGCCAACACACCACGAGGGTTGCCGGATCTTACGCTAAAAGACATCTTGGATATCACTCCAGGTTGGCTAATCGTATCTTGTGCTTGCACAGATAAGGCTGAGCCTTGCAAACGATATCAGAGATACGAAAGATTGTCAAAATTGGCAGAACTCTAGAAGCGGAGAACACCTTCGACAGCAGGGAAATACTTCAATACGCAAAGTGGATCGCTGCGTTGGATCCTGATATGCCGGTCATATTGACCCACGGCACGAGTGTAAGCAGTTCGGTGTCTCGCGTCTCTCCGCTGCGCACTGCGTGCGATCTGAAATATTCCGCTCGTGCAGATCATACCGGAACTAGCTTTCTTTCTGAATTGCGTTTTGGACAGACCTGCGCCGGTGATATTGACTGGAGCCATGCGGCCCATCAGCGCAGTGAGCTTCTGTAGTGTGTAGTCACGGAGTCGAGTGCGAGGCTGATCTCAAATCAAGTTGTCCAGCGACGGACAGAGTGAGTGCATTAGGCAGAAACTCTAGCTATGACACCCGTTTGACCGCACTCTTGCAGTGAACCTCGTCCACGCCTGTGCGCTGGCCTCACATCCATCAAGCCGAGGTAGAGGGGTCATGATTGTGTTCAATGACCGCATTACCTCGGGTGTCTACGCCGTCAAAGCTTCTGCCAATCGAATGGATACCTTCAAATGCTTCGAAGCAGGCCAGCTCGGTCTCATGAAGAATCTCACACCCCACTTCTTCTTCGAGCCAGCTCGACCGACCAACAAACCATACTTTGATGTGTCGAAAATTGACGCGTTGCCGAAGGTAGCGACCATTGTCTGCTACTTGGACATGGATCCCAATATACTGAATCATCATCTGGCCCGAGATTCAAGGCCTTGTTGTTGCTGGATTCGGACTCGTGAGCGAAGCAAGCAAACCGGCAATGACGGATCGCACGATATACTAAACAATTTGACTTCTGCGCAGTCTGCTGTCGGCTTGCTGGATCAGGCGCTCGCAGAATTAGGAGAGAAAGGCTTCCCGGTCGTGCGGACCTCCTTGCAACCAGATTCGTGAGCCTTCCGCAAAACGACTGCGAATGTCTAGCTCACAATACTTCAATAGACACATCACACCGAATTGGTATGTTCGCGGTCAGATAGCGTCTGCAGATCTGGGTCCGGCGAAGGCGGCACTACTGCTCAGACTTGTAAGCGAGAACGTCGCTTACCGTCTGAAGCAGTACTAACGCTCTCAGTCGGGAAGGCCCTCGCAACCTATGGACAAGACATCAAGAAGATCAGACAGACCTTTGGCACAGATTTTGAGAGGAACAAAGTTCCAGTGTGAAACTGCTCGACTCAAAATAACGCCTTGTTGTCTAGAGCATGGGCAGTCCCCAACAGCCTATTTGAGGATGTTCGCGACATTCTGTCGCATCTGAGACTGATTCAATGGAATAAGTGATAGATGCGGCTTTGTGTACGTAGCAGCGACGATTGTCCCTAGGTCTGCATGCGGAAGTGAATAAGTCCACTGTGGCGCAGCTTGAGAGTGATGCACGTGCAGCCCTGCCTACCTACCTTGACTCCAAGCTAATTCATCGCCATGATACATTCTGTCCTGATCTTCGTGCGTCACGAAGGCGCACCGTGCATGCAGAGCAACAGCTAATGCTGGTCGCACTACCTAGAACCAGGCCGGTAAGCCACGGGTGCAGAAGTTCTATACGCCCTATCCACCTCATCGACGGCTCGGAATCGTCCAACGGATCTTCGAGACCGTGCGGGAACGGCCAGATACGCTGTGCAACTTTGTGGAAGTGCCCTTATCAGAAGTCGAGGACGACGCAGACGCCAAGCTACGACGTCGACGCCGGCGGCGTGCTGAAGGCAAAGGAAAGGCAAGGGCAATCGACGAAGATGACGATGCACAAGCGCCTGTTCGCGCGCATGGCAGCAGCGACGACAGCGACGAAGACAGCGATGAGGTCCTACGCGTCATCTACAGACACTATGCAACGCTGTATTTTGTCTTCTGCGTCGACGAAGCCGAAAGCGAGTTGGGTATCCTCGACCTTATTCAGGTATGCCCAGGCAGCTGGCGTAGCTGTGCAGAAGTTGCGTTACTAATCCCCTTTACGCAGGTCTTTGTCGAGTCACTAGATCGATGCTTTGAAAATGTCTGCGAACTAGATCTCATCTTCAACTTTGACCAAGTCCACACGCTACTGTCGTGCATGATTGTCGGTGGCTACGTACAAGAAACAAGCATAGACAGCATATCAACTCTCTTCCGGTCACTCATGAAGAGTCGTAAGGAGTCTATGCAGTCTGGATCAATTCAGTTGCCCGAGCTCAATCTCGGTTCGAGCGGGATGGGTGTGGGCGCATGGTCGCAACGAATAACCCGGAATCTGGGACGAGGCAGGCTAGGTCGATGAATCGGGGTGGTCGAGCGACGCGTTTCTTCGAGAATTACACCTTCTCGCCGCCAAAACGGATGCAACGATTGTTGTTGGCACGATACTAGGCTCTACATATTTGCAAACAGGATCATCGGGGCGTTCTGGACCCGTAATTATTCGACAGCGATAGATGCCTCTTTCGCTGCTTCTTTCTTCGGTGATGTACTAAAGTAGCTCTTCAGCGTGTTTGACTGGACAGCTTTGGCCTTCAATTCCTTCTTCGTCGGCGGCGCATTTGGATCTTTGACCCCGATTTCCATTCCCTTTTCCGCGAAAGCTTCAAAGTCTGTCTTTTTGATAATGCCGCCCGTCGCTTCTCGGTGACCTCGTGCAAAGTCGTTTCCAACTCTTTCAAGGAAGCCATCGCCCGTCTGCGAACGAAAGGAGGAATGTCAAGCTCTGTCAAGCTTCACTCAGCTAAACCGCCTCAGTCGGGTACCTACCAACTCTCCGTATTCCTTCAAGAGGTCTATCAAGCTTGGTCTCTCCTCTTCAGGAAGCCGACGGAATTGACTTGCCAGGCGACAGGAGAAGGAGGTCATTTCCGGGTCTGGATTGTGACCTGGATTCTCGACCATGATCATTTGAAGCTTTTTTGCACCCTTGAGCGTCCCTGACCAGCGCGTAGCTATTACAGGGTGTACTGCGAAGGGGAATGAGTATGCCATACCATCGCAGTTCGAATGACGCCTCACCCTGATACCCGCTGTTGATCCGCAACAATGCAACACGGCCATCCTTGCTGAACTTGGGCGCGGTGTGTGTACACCGCTCGACTTCCATATTGACCGCATCGCGTGCGTCTTGCAGCACTCCGGACCGCGCTATCTCTTCGGGGGTCTTCGCGTTGAAAAGAACTTTCCAAGCGTCCTCTACGTTATACTCAGCCGTTCGCCGGGCTGCAATTGCCTCGGCCGTTAGCGGGCTTTCGATCTTCCAGGATGTTGCTGCCGACTCACGGGCATTGATTGCACTGACTGCTGAAGTGAGCGGTTTCTTCCCAATACGTTTCATTTCCTCGCCAATCTCAATCATCTCCCTGGTGGTCGGCCAGACACCTTTGGGGTCTCCCCACTTGATCTCATTTGGTGAAAGATCGCCAAAGACTCCCAGAAGACAATACCACATCGTTGATTTGGCGATGCCGGGGTGTAGAGGTGCACAGGTGAGATAAGTCAACAGAGAAGAGGTTGATATTGGCGGTGAATGGCACGCCGTTAGAACCGTGGCTTCTTCTGGCCATTCCGTAGACTGATGATGGTCGACAATAAGAGTCTTGAGGTCTTGAATGCCAACTTGATCTTTACGGATCAGAGGTGGTCCGGGTCGAGAGCCTTGATCAAGAATGATGACCCTGGCGCTTTGGATGGCTGGTTCTGCTTTTTGGGAGGAAGTAGAAGCGACGGCTGGCGGCTGACATGTTTCGCGGATGAGAGCCTCGATCCGATCCTGTTGGCTCTGGCCAAACAGACTAGCTCCCTTTTCGAGAAACTGTACTCGAATCTTGTCCGCTGGTACTCCTAGCGTAGTGAGGGTCTTCCAAGCAATCATGCAAGATGACACTGCAGGGTCATCGTGAGCTTCGCCGGAATGGTCGAGGCTATTGGCGAACCACTCACATCCATCTGCATCCTTGTCGGGGAGAATGAAGCACCAAGAGGCTGACAGCCGCAGCAGTATACACCAGACATCAGCTACCGCATTCAGCGACAATCGGCTAGCTTAGCGGAAGCTCACGATCACGTGCACTATCGATGCGTAACGTTCAGCGTAAGCAGCGTGACATTGATAGTGGTGCGTGCTGCTCACCACTCTCTAAAAAAGTCCCGGGCGGCAGCGATCTGCTCGTAGGGTGCAGGCCAGTCGCGCCATTTGCTTCCCTCCTGTCCCAGCGTTGCAGACGGTTCTGGCGAGGTCGACGGTGACGTCTTCCGCCTCGCCTTCTTCGAGGAAGACGATGAGACGCCAACGCTGGGCGAGACTGACCGTTTTGCTGGCATAGCAGCACGTGTCAACACTTTCATCCAGGGTAGCCTGTCGCCTTGCTATCAAGAGGCAGCAGCGCAAGGCGGTCGCGTGTCCCAGCAATCGGTGGCGAATTGTCCAGATAGGTGCATCTGACCAGAACACATCGACAGGTTGAGATTGAGGCCAAGAGCGTTTGATACCGAGGCTACAACGCAATAAAATCTAGCTACAATGGTATGCTGGGCGCTGCGAGTACAATAGGGTATCAAGGAGATCTCACTGTAACGCCTGTCAGAGCAGCAGGAAAGAAGAATGTCAATAATAACGCACAAGAGTGATGCCGGTGAGGCTGACACATACTTTGACAATATCGTGCAAGTATTGATGCCCAAGGCCGCGTATCCTGGCATTATCAACCGAGTGTTTCGACGGATCATACTTCTCCATCTCCATTTCGTGACGTTTGGCCGCCGCGTGCTGCTTTGCACTGAAGGCGGCAAAGCTGAAGTCGTCTTCCCCATCGCCCTGGCTCGATGCATTCGAGCTCCAATCGTGAGCAAAGCTCCGACGGGTGCGCAGGCGCATTTGCTCGCCGCCTTCCCATGCGTCCACCTCTCCAGCTTTCCTGACCTTATCATCTGCCTCATCGCCAAAGTCGAGCTCCTCTTCACCTTCGCTGCCGGTGTTGAACCAGCACATCTTGACAGGATCAAAGATCATGTCGCCCACGACCCGAACTCCGCCAAACGATGGAGTAGTTCCAGAAGGTTTGACGGTACTCTGACCTTGCTGACCTTCCGACCTTGCTACAGCAGGGCCATGATACGGCGGACTAGCCTTTCGACTTCTGCTCTCAACGCCCGGCGACCGTTCCAGGGCATGTCGTGGGGACATCACGCTGTAGATTGGCGATATGAGTGCGGGGCGAGCTGATGAAGCCATAGCGTTGTCAAAGTCGCGCAATGACGCTTCGTTGCCTTCCCATTTCATTGTGGAGGGATTCCACTTCATCTGCCCTTGCACTGGAAGACAGAAGGGTCCGTTAGCAGGCACGAAATACGAGTGATCGCACAGAAAACGTGATCCTGACCTTTAGCCAGACCAGCAGCACTGAGGTTGCGTATCAGCTTGAGATGCGGACGATGAGTGGCGCCTTTCAGCAGGCGTGTTGCTGCCAGAGTGCCGGGCTCGGCGACGATGGCTGAAGCCGCCGTTGATGCACTGTCACTTCTACCCTGACGCGTCGGCGACCGTACTGGTGCCAATGGCGTTACCGCAGGCTTCGATGACCCAGCTCGAGCCAGATCTGGCGCAGAGTCCATTCTCTGCCTACGGCCAGATAGCTGACTAGGTTTGCTCGCTAAAGGCAACGCCCTGCGAGAGATTGGGGCTGGCGCACTAGCTGTTGACACGGTGCTTCCCGCACCACTAGACTGCCTCCGTCTGGGCTCCTTCACGAATCTTTTCTCGCTGTCACGATTTACAGGCAGATCGTCGAAGCCGTCTAGTTCGGACCCATCGCCAAACGAATCGAAGCGTTTTGGCTGCTTGAAGACAGATGATCTGCTAGCAGCAGATGCACCTGCAGGCGAAAGGAGCATGCGGCGGTTAAGCGTAGACGCTTCCGACAACGTCTGTACTGCGATCGACAGCGGTATTCCAAGAGAGGCGGAGCTGCGACCTGATGGATCAGAGCTGCTTCCAGCTGCACGGATCTTCGCTCGCGAGGCAATGGTCGGCTGCATAAGTCTCGCGAAGGTGGCGCTATGCGCAGCTGGCGATGACAGCGAGGCGCTGGACAGAGGTGTACCAGAACGTGGCACGAAAGTGGTATCAGGGCTCGGGCCCAGGGCTGGCGATGCTGGCCGAGAGCCCGACTCTTCCAAACCATGAGCAAGGTGATTTTTACGAGCCAAGAATGACCGTGTTGGCTGAGCGTAATGTGCTGACGAGGTGGGCGGTCGATGCGATGTAGACAGCATAGAGGGGTGGTCTCCAGCTGAAGGATGCGAGAACTCCAGCAGCGAGGGCATGCTCTTCTTCCTATGCAATCCAGAAGGCCGTTGCAGCGAATCTTGGTTTGCAATCTGAGCCAATTTTGACGATGACATACGCGCTCGCAAGCTAGGCAAGCGAGCCGTTGTTGTGGTAGCGGACGTTGCGGCAATGGCGGCATCGAGTGACTGCAACGAGTGCGACGGCGAAATCATCGGTCTGGAGCGGTCCGAAGCTAGATTGAACGAGCTTCTCGATGGTCTCAGGGTTGTGTTGGATCGATTGCTCGAGGATCGAGAAGAGAGGCCACTGCCCGGCGTGTCGAGCTGCGAAGACGATTTGTCTGCATGGGCTACGCCGGCGCTGGCGAATTTCGTCTGCAAGGGACGTGCAGTCCAGCTGTATGGCTTATGCATTAGAGGCGGTCGGCCAAGCCCTTCTGCCCCACCAGACGGGGCGGCCTCTAATCTCGATGATGAATCTGGAAGCACGAAAGCATCTTCAAAAGGGCTGTCCTCTGCCTGGTCGTGGTACTTGGAGTTCCTGGTGGTGCCAACAGGCTTCTTGTCACGTTGGGCGGTGGCCGCGGAAAGCTTTGAATTACGCTCGTTGCTGGATTGCAAGCCCAATATCCCGCTTTGCGGCTCGGACAGAGCTGCGCGCGCTTTCATCTTTCCGCCAAGAATCGTCTGAAGATCTGCCTTCTTGCATAAATCACTGTCGACCGAAGTCGGCGGTGAAGAGAAACCCGTCCGGGATAGCCGGCCTGTGTTCCGCACGGCAAAGTAAGAAGGCAGCACCAAGTCGTCGAAGAAATCGTCCCGATCGTCTTGATCATTGTCAGATATGTCGGTCTTGAGATCTGACGACGTGCCTTGCGAATCGAAGGTGGTTGAACGAGCATGCGTGCCGTCTGCAAGCTGAGCACGAGCTTGGACAATTGTAGCGCTGGACTTTCCCTTTGACGCAGCGCTATGTGCTGAATAACCAGAAAACCCTTCCTCCTCTGCTCCAGAGTCTGAAATATGTGATGTGAAGGATGCCTTGCTCTTGAGCAGTCGGCTGGCGCCCAGACGCAATTTTGGGCCATCAAGGTCGAGATCTTCGTCCCAATCACAAGTCGATTGTGCAGCGTTCATCTTGGAAGTCAAGTTGGTGACCTGGCCCTTTCGGCTAGACGCAGATGCATCGATCTTGCCGTCCGTGGCCGTCGCAGCTTTTGCTTGAGCTGCTTGTGCTTTCGAGACTGCGAGCTGTGCGGCGAAGTCCTGTGGCAGCTGATTGGCTTTGATGGTATTGCTCTTCTCGTCGCCGCTGTCTTCTTCTTCCTCTGCGTCACCTGCTCGAACTTTAGCATCGTTGCCGGCGAAAGACGAACTGCACGACTCTCGACGGGCCCGAGCGCGGCGAGGCGAGGAATGCGCAGACAGAGGGGACGTGCTCGATGCGCGGAGGTCGTCAAAGTCGTCAGCGCTCGAGGCAACCGAGGATGAGGTCGAGAAGATGGCAGAACCAGAGGTGGACGTAGACGCAGAGATCTCCGAGTGCGACGTCTGCGGTCGAGGCAAGGCTGCCCGGCTGCTCTTGCTGGCCGCGAGGCGCAGGCACAGGCTTAGCGGCCCTTGAGGAAGGACCAGCGCGCTCTCAAAGTCGAAGTCGGCCTCGTCCATGGCAGTGTTCATACTGTCGGCTTGTGACTCGCGATGCGGATGTTTTCCACGGATCGCCATGGCGTGGTCTGGCTCGCGGTTCTGCCTGCAATAACAGACGGCTGCTGTTGCGTGAAGGTGAGGATGATGCCGTCAGACTGGCAGCGGGCCACGGCTGTCAGCAGTAGCTGAAGACGGCACTCCAGTCAGAGTGCAGTTGCCAGAATGAGACCAGCGTCGAAGAGTCGCATGCTTCCGTCGTGGCCGCGGTGTCGGCTCATCGACATCTCCTTTTGCGCTCCTGGCCCAAGCGCGGAATGCTGAAAACAATTGGCATGACGCTGAGGCGAACGGGCAGACAAGAAGGAGAAGCTAATGAAGCGGAACGGCAGATCGGACCATGCAGTAGTGACAGCGCGATACAGTGAGCAGCTCCACGATACGCTATCTGTCGCATCGTCCGTGGACATCTTCGTCCACGCGCTTGCTTTTGCCACGAGTCGCCACTAAAACCGTCCTGCAGCAACACACCAGCAAGTACAAGAATATACTGCTCAGCAAGCGACTCTGGACGATGTACAGCCTAAGCAGATTCGTCTCCACGACATATTCAGTACATTTCAGAGAGCGCGTCGGAATTACGAGGATTAAAAGATTGTAGGTTAAGGATTGTGGTTGATGGATCCCATACTCTTCGTTACACACTTCATAATGCTTCTTCTGCTTTGTTGAGATCTTTACCGCTGCTGGCGATCTCCGTTATTCCGACCGCCTAGGCGTTCGCTTCTTTCGAGTCGTTCAACCGCGCGGCCAGCTTCTCTCTGGCTGCAGAAGTGCCCGAACGATGTGAGGCCCTACCAGAGGTACGGCTATCTCGACCTCCCTCATCGTTGTCGCTCTCACTAGCACTCGACGGCACATCGATCTTGCGATGCGAGCCGCTTTGACCAACAACAGTCCTTGACTTTTTCTTGGAGCCGGTCTCCTTGTCGACACCTGCTATGCCGTGCTTGTGATCGTCTGACACGCCATTGGCGTGTTGAGCAGCGACAGACACAGAAAGAGATTTGGCGGATATTGCTGGACTGGCGGGTCCACTTCGGTCTAGGGCTTGCGGACTGTAAGCACCTGGTCTGGAGTTCGGCGGGGGCGTCAAGAGAGTGGCACTCCTGGCTCGCGCTTGGGCATTAGCCAGAGCAGTCTGTAGCTTCTCCTGAATGGAGCGCATAGTCTCGCTGATTGCCTAGGAGTCGATGCCCATCGTTAGTCATCGAACGCTAGTGACTGCCAACGCAGTCCTGCTCACCATGCGCTGCATTGCTGAGGCTTCCAGATACGCGTCTTCGTCGGCCAGCTCCAGCTCTTCCTCCTCATCGTTCTCCTTTGCTAGCTCGTCTTCCTGCGTTTCGGTGAGCTCAGTGAGTGTCGGAGTGGTCGCACTTGAGGTTGTCGAAAGATTGCGTGCACGGCTGTGCCTACCATTGGCGTTGCTGTTGCCAGGCCCAAGCAAGCCTGCTGAAGACCTAAGACTTCTCGAAGATACCTTGCTTTGGGCCGAGAAAGACGGACGCGAGCGCGCAGACCAAGTTTCGGCTTTGCTTTCGAGCTTGACCGCGATCGATTCAAGCATGTCGGCCTCTTCCGCAGCCGAGGCTAGGGCAGTCATCTCGCTGAACATGACATCGCGCTGCTCTTGAAGCTCTCGTCGAAGGTCCTCGATACGCTCAAGCTCGTTCATAGCTTCCGAGTGCGCAGTCTCGGCTTGCGCTAGCTTCTTGCTCAACTCGTCTTGCTTCTGCTTCGATTCTGAGACTACTCCGCTGAGACGCTTGGCCTCTCGACGCTCCTTCTCGAGCTTCGAACGCAATTCCGATGCTTCGCTGTTGAGCTTCTCAGTGAAGGATTGGAAATGCGTGAACTGTGAATTCCACGACTGAGACTCTTGCATTAACAGAGCAAGCCTTTTGTTCATTTTCCAAAGCTTAGCTGTTCAACAAACACAGAGCATAAGTCAGACAGTGTGCACGCAGGCCTATAGCATATAAGCTCGCACCTTCCATCAAATCTCGCTTGTCGACAAAGTTGTTTGATTGGTTTCGTACAATTTGCTGCACATGCTGTGCATTGGGTGTGAGCTCAGCTGCTTTGCGTACCGTGCCCTTGAGATGGAGCAGTCGCTGGATGACATTGACATTGGGTTGAATTGAGATCACGGCGTCGAAGACTGCGAGGAAGCGGTCTTGTTGGTAATTCCAGTTGGCCGGAGGCAAGAGGCGTTCGGCAGGGGCAACGCGGCCATTCTGAAAATACTAGCGGTTAGCGTGTAGCTACTAAAACATAAGGGCCAATGCAGCCTCACCACCTCCACCTGAGAAAAAGGTCTGAATCGACTGGCCGGGAATGCATCGCTGAGCTCGACAGGCACGCCGCTGTAGAAGCTCATCAGCTTGGTGCCTCATTTGCGTAATTATGGCAGGTAGCGCACTAGTGTCCTACGTTTCCGATTGCATCAGAAAGGCGCTTTACAAGCTTTTCACGCTGCACGCCTTTGGAGAGAGCTCCGGGAGGTGGCTGGATGCATCGCACGTCGTTGGTATCGAGATCGACATAGCAGATCTCGCTGTCCATGATCTCTTTCGCCAGATTGATGCATCTTGAGTCGATGCCGATGAGGAAAGGACCCGGATCTTCCATGTAGACTTTGATATCGCGGGCATGCACCACTCCGTGCATAATGCCCTTCCACTGTATAAGTGAGACGAGTATCAGCAAGGGACGCCAGGAGTTCAGGCAAGGACCGCCTCCACTTACACCGCGAGGTTCAAGCAGATGTCTGAAAGCTTCCACTGCTAGATTGAGCATGTATACGTGTTGGCAGAAGAAGACAATCCTTCCGAACGGCGAGAGAGCAATCTATAGCCACATTGGGTCAGTTGATTATTGAGCAAGACTGAAGGTATTAAGCACGTACGTCCGCAATGCGCAAAAGATTGTCTGCGTCCAGACACCTCAAGACTGGCCATATCTGAAAGTCAATGTCCGTAGTGCCGCTATTCATCGAGACGTTTCCAGGGAAGCGCATGACAAAGGCACCCTCTGCTTCTGCTAGCGGATCCACCGGTATCTTGAATCTCTCGCTGGGTCGAGGAGCTGGAAATTCGAGTAGCTTGCGCATCGTCAACGAATGCCTGGAGATATTCAGATGATAGCTGGGGGAGACATGTACATCAGCTCATAATCAAAGATCAATACGTAGTCTCGTCGCATACCGTGCCCAGCTGAGACGCAGTGTATCGGTCAGGAGGTCATATATCGGATACTTGCTATTTACCGGGGAATGTGAGCGAGAATTAGCAGAGGCGAGCAGTATCAAGCATACCTGACCAAGGTAAGCGCATATGGTAGCCAGAATGTGGAGGACCGAAGGAAAGGAAGCTGGGAAACGCTGGCATGTAGTGGAGCTGCACCTCCACCTTCCCACTCGGATTCAACGTATGCCTCGGTCTCGACTTCGGTTTCACCTCCGCTTGTAAAATGACCGCTACCACCAGTTCTGGGTCTTCCAACACCGGCCGGACCAGCTTGCTGCCTAGCGAGCCGTTCGCCAAAGCGTCTCCCAGCCGCAGCGGCTTTAGCAGCTCGAGCAATAGCCAGGGAGCGCACGCGCGAGCCGATCTCGATAGCTGATCGGATGGCGTCCGTCCTCGTCTTATCGGCATGTGTCCATACGACCAGCGATGCGCCATAGTAGATGGTGTCTTCGCGATCCATGCTTGCAGGTCGAGCAGCCTGTGCCAGGGCAAGATCCCACGATTCACCGAGAGCGCCTTTGAGACTGCCCCTGCTGACAGTATCCGTGTTGCTAGCCTTGACGGTGAAGCTGAAGGTGTGAGAGGTCGCTGGAGGTGGTGTTCCTGCGGCGATGATCTCGACATCTCGAGGCAAAGAGAGCTAGTATGCCAAGTCAGCAAGACATATTCTGGCTCCCAGCAGGACTGACGTACCTTGATTGCTTTAGCCTGGATCTTAGCAACCTCCTCCTTCGTCAAGGTTGGCTGTTCCTGAATAGTGGTCATCGGCATAGCTCCAGCTTTTGCGCCTTTTGCCTTCTTCTTCAACTCTTTGGCTCTCGAGGATCCACTGACGGTGCGGCCTTGGAAGCCTTCCAAGGCATCCAGAGCCTGCTCTCCGCCGCCGCTGACCATAGTGCCGAGTACTTCAGCCTTGAACCAACGCGGCACAGCATTCTCCATATGGGCGGGTTCTCCAGCCCCCGAGTCTGCGTCATTCTCTGCCAGCGACCAATTATTCGGGTCTTTGGGTAGACCAGCTACAATGTATATGCTCGCCAGTGTTTTGCGAGTGCCTTCGCGAGCTTGAGAAGTGACGGAAGGTGCCTCACTGAGTGCTTTCGATGTTCGCTTGGCGGCCTTCGAGTCCTGCGTCGGCCTTGTACGGGGTGCGAGGACTGAAGAAGGAAGTTTGGCACCTCTAGCTTCGTTCTCGCTCTGCCTAGGTGTGGCATCATCATCTTTGTTGCTGTTGTTCTCGCGGTCCGAGATAGCATTTTCAAAGCTTGCGAGCGAGATACCTGCTGCCATCTTGAGAGGCTCGTGTCCGTCATCTGTCATTGCATCGTGATGTGCATCGCGTTCACGGCCGCCAGGTCGAACAGTAGTATGCAAATGCTCAGCAGCGCCGGGATACTTGCTTGTCGTGGCGGAGCTGATTGCCTGTCTGAGCAGGGGCGTCGTAGTGGCGCCCCTCTTGCCGCTTCCGCTTCCTCCGACGCTAGTATTCCCAACTGGCCCGGTGGCCAGAAGGCGGGACGGGATCGAAGGCACAGGAGGGGGCGGCGTGAAGACTGCAGCAGCAGAAGAGTCGGAAGCCGTCGACTGACTAGAAGCCTTTCTTTCCCTCTCTCGATTCCATGCGAGTCGTGCGGCTTCTCGATCCTGCTCGACATGTGATGGCAGCTGAGAGGCGGTCGAAGTGCGCTTTTCACGTGGCATCGCTCCAGGGACATGGTGACCAAGAGCTGAGGTGATAGTGTCGATATCACTCTCGTCAGCATCTTCTTTGCCTTCGCGGTCCTCCTCTCTGCCCTCTTTGTACGTCGTTGCGATAGTAGAAGCTTCCGAGCGCACAGAGAAGACAGAATTCCGCGGGTGAAAGGCATTGCCAGAAGAAGCCGAGACGTCGGGCTTTTTGACAACTTTGATACCTGCGTGCGGTCATGCATGGATCTCAGAGAAAGATGCATTACGTGTAAAAGGGATGTTCGTACCGGTCAACGTAGCGATCGCCTTTGCAGGCGTCTCAGTCGGCAGTCCCAACAAGACGTCGAGGGCCTTTCCGCTAGCGGTAGGTGGTTCGCCCGCAATAAGCTTGACTGCGTTCTCCGGCTGTGTAGGTTCCTGAGTGCGTCTGAGCACAGTTTCCGGGCTTGCAGGGCGATCATTCGCTACTGAAGCTGTGAGATGAGCAGCTGGCTGGGTCGATGTCACGGACAGATGGTGAACATCAACCGCATGTGACTTGCCGTGACCGATTTCTGAATCTTGCTCACGAGCAGTCATGAAGCTTCTTGCCCTCTCCGGCGACGCAAAGAGCGTCGCACCGTGGCTAGCAGTCTGCAAGTCCAGAGTGAGCGGCGCTTGGTGTGTGCTCGGAAGCAGCTTCGCAACAGGAGGCTCTACGGCCGGAGGTGATGCGGGAATAGAGATGCTCTGCACCTTTGAGCGGTCAGAACCCTGGCTTTGATAGCTCGCATTAGAATTCGAGCGGAATGCAGACATGATGCGATTACCCATGAGACCGACTGATGGTCGCCTGGGCTTTGTAGCGGGCGGTGGCAGCTGTTTGCTCGCTGGATCAACGTATTTGCTGGGATTACGAGACGCGATGTTTGAGTAAGGCGCGGGCGAGGTTCGCGACTCTGCATTCGGCGAGTATTCCATGTTTGCGTGCGAAAATCTGGTCAAGGTCGCAGGACGGAGGTTATCGCAAATGTTGTGTTTGTATAAAGCAAGAGTGAGCTTGGCGAATCTGCACTCAAGTATCGTGTATTCACGAATGTCACTCACGCGTCATTGCCATTCTTGGGTATCGAAGTCGCAGTGTCCGCTCGTGCCGGCGCGGTTCGACTAGTGGCGGCGCTGCCATTGCTGCTTCCTCTCGCATGGCCAGTAGAGGCTGCATATTGACGCTGTTGCTTCTGGCGTTCGCTGATGGTAAGCGTAGGTGGAGCTAGAGCGTTGTACGTGACTCTAGCCGCCTCTGACGAGCCAGGAGGGGTGATTGTATCGACTCGCAGAAACGAGGCCGGGCCACTTGATTGCTGCTGCTGCTGCGAGTGGTTGCTGAGCGCAGGACTCGACGCAGGGAGTCGAGGGGAATGAGCAGACGCCGATGTACCGAGATTCGAAGCATTCAGTGTAGTTTGCGGCTCAGGATCGGTATTTAAAAACGATGAGGAGCTTTTGGAGAAGCGTGCCCAGAGCGGAGTTGGGGCCTCGTCGCCTGGAGAAGACGCCAAACCATTGGTCGGCGACGAGGGAGGAATGGAGGGCGAGCGCGCTGACGGGCTTGCAGAGATCATGTCGTGCTGCAGAGAGAGCGAGGACGAAGGCGCTGGTATCCTGCGTGAAGCAGCTGTGCTCAGTTCACCCGAGGTGAAGCTGTGTAATGCGAGCGCGAAGACCATCAGCCTGGTTCGCGAGTATGCACAAGCACAGGAAGTAGAGAGAGAGAAGGAGCACGCACACGCCATTGCTCATTCTGTAAGCTGGCTGGTAGAGAGTATGCCTTCGTTTCTGTAAAGGTGGTCTGTGATGTAGCTGCTGCAATTCTTGCTGTATCTGCTCTTGCCCGACTTGACCGCCAGCGCTAGGACTAGAGGCGCAGAACGTGGTGGCTCGTACGCGGTCCGAGACACGCGGTGGGCCTAGTGATGGTGGTTGTTCGGTCGCGTTGAGGAATGACAGAGGTGCAGCGGGAGCGCAATAAGGCAGACCAGCTGATACTGCGTGTTCTGCGTCCACAAGCTCCCAAGTCCGCCACCCTTCGTCTGCGGCTTCGCGCTCGCGCTCGCGCTCGCCCAGGCTGAGCGAGCGTCTGCGTCGCTGCTGATGATGATGATGAGGATGGAGGAGGAAGGAGAGCGCGCTTTGCGAGTCTGCAGACGGACGGCGGACGCTCGCTGCTGGGAGGGAGGAAGGGCGCACCGAGGCAGAGGCAGCTTGCACAGCGAGAGCGTTGGCTGCAAACTCTTCCGAAAAGGATCGCTGATGCTGCTGAGTCTGTGGCCTCTGCTTGTGCTTGTGCTTTGGACGAGGGCGGTTGCGGACAGAGGCAGCGCTCAACTTGCGCCGGACTGCGGGAATGGTGGGCGACGACCAAGAGGGTTCAGGATGAGAGCATCAGCGATGGGACAGAGCAGAGCCGTGACATCTCGTTCGCGCGTGTGCGAACACTGCTGCCTGCTCAAATTTCGACCAGCAGTGCGACTTTCGCGTTGAATTGGATTCGAATGGTTTGGTCATGACCGACCCCCTGCCCGCTAATCAAGGCGGCTTGCGACCGCGTGAATGCGAATTAGTCGGGCTGACGACCTGTGCGTAGGTCGTCATTGTGTGGTCTTTCCGACTGCGCTGCTTTCTCTTGCAAAGTGTGAGTTGCGTCGGGTTGGGTAAGAGGCAGCTCGCTATGCTTGACTCTGAAGCTCTGCTCTAGACGGCCGGGCTCAAGCGGCCGCGAGGCAAAAATGCTGGCAAGGCCGAGCTTGTGTTCTCTGAAGCGCGGTACGATGCTGTCACGTCCTCATTGCTATGATATCGTGGCTGTCACGCAACATCTTGTGCTGGCATCGCTGACCTAGGTAGGGCAGTGTATAAGATGTCCAGTCTCGACTTCTTGCACGTCTTCGACTTGAGTACTGAGACCAGTACAGTATCGCCGAAGGAGGAGACAGCAGCGAAGCCTAATGCAGCACACGCTCATGAATCATAGCTCTACTCTGGTCATTTCATTCTCTATACAGTGCCTGTGCTTTGATGCTCTTTCCCGCCTCGTGCTGCTGTCGATACTGAAAGCCGGGGCGCCACCTGCGATCAGCGTGCTCAACTTGCCACCAGCGACCGGGTTCCGAAGAGTCCGGGGCACTCAAGGCTGGACTTGACCTGCCCGCTCTCCTCTTGTCGCGCACCGCTGCCTGCTCACGGCCACTCGCCTGCTTCAGTCCCACCCACGTCAAGCAAATCTCCACGTCCCTGCTCGTACACAAACATGGCTCCCCCACGTGTCATGTGAGTGCAGGCGCGCCCGATGCTTTCCATTCGAGGTCTCGCTGATTGGTGTGGTGGACGCGCGTGCTTGCCTGTGGACAGCGTCGTGTGAGTTGACATGAACAAGAGGCAGACGAAGTACAAGCACAGGCTGACTCGCATACTTGCACAGCGGAGGTGGTCTCTCTGGTCTGTCTGCCGCTCACACCCTCTACGAGCGAGGCGCAAACGTCCTCGTCCTCGGTGAGTGCCTGCCTCGCGCCCAAAGGAGGCGACTTCCGCTCAGCCACAGAGGACTGACAAACTCGCTTGTATGCACGCTCCAGACAAGAATGGCTTCTTTGGAGGTGCGTGCAGTCAAATTCCTCCTCCTACTCACACGCTTCACCTCCTGATCCTTTCTTCGTAAACGCAGGCAACAGCACAAAGGCGACCTCCGGTATCAATGCCGCAGGAAGCAGGGTGCAACAAGAGCAAGGCGAAAAGGACAGCGTAAAAGCATTCTTTGACGATACAAAGAAATCAGCAAAGGATCTTGCCAGAGATGATCTCATCCAGGTCCTCACTGGCAATTCGGCAGATGCTGTTCACTGGCTACAGGACAAGTTCAAGCTGGACCTCTCGGTTCTGGGACGCCTTGGTGGTCATTCCTTCCCGAGGTGGGTGATTCATCTGCCATGCGAAGCATGCGCGCTGCTAGCTCCGGCTAGGCGCTGTCAACGCATTTCCATCCCGAACGCGAGCTGACTTCGGTATTCTTACCGCGACTGCCTAATCTCACTATAGAACGCATCGAGGTGGCGCACAGGTGAGTCGCACGGCATGGCTTGGGCATGAATACGTGCTTTGATGTCTTGTGATTCCACTGCTGAATACCATGTCTTCGTCTGCAGTTCCCAGGAATGGTCATCACCTATGCCCTGATGGAGCGCCTCGAAGAGCTCGCAGACAAGCACGCCGACCGTGTGCAGATCCTCAAGAAAGCACGCGTTACCAAGCTCATCCAGGAAAATGGTGCAGTTACTGGTGTCGAATACGAGTTCAAGGGACAGAAGTACGTCGAGAAGGGAGCTGTCATTCTCGCTACCGGAGGTGAGTCCTTGTCATCTTGTCTAGAAAAAGTGGGACACAAGGGTATTGACTGACTCTCGTAATTGTTGCACAGGCTATGCCGCCGACTTTGCACCAGATGGCATGCTCGCAAAGCACCGTCCCGATACCCTCAAGCTCTCCACTACAAACGGCGACCACTGCACAGGAGACGGCCTCAAAATGGCAATGAACATTGGCGCACGTGCTGTCGATCTTGAAAAGGTCCAGGTCCACCCGACTGGTCTCATTGATCCCAAGGAAGAAGACGCAAAAGTCAAATTCTTGGCCGCCGAGGCACTCCGTGGCGCTGGTGGTCTTCTCCTTGATGGCGAGGGAAATCGATTCTGCGATGAGCTCGGAACGCGAGACTATGTCAGTGAGTGCAAATTCCTTTTATTTTGCTGGCATGTTTTGTATTCTCTGCAAATGCTCAGCGTCAACCCTCTGTTAAATTCTCGCAGCCGGTCGCATCTGGGACAATGGCAAGTACCCCGTCCGTCTGATTCTCAACGGCGAAGCGACCAAAGAAATCGAGTGGCACTGCAAACACTATACTGGACGTGGTCTCATGAAGAAGTTCAACTCTGGCGCCGAGCTCGCAAAGGACATGGGCATCTCTGAAGACAGACTTAAGGCTGCTTTTGATGAATATTCCGAGATTGCATCTGGAAAGAAAAAGGACCCTTGGGGAAAGAAGTTTTTCAGCGTCGGCAAATGGAAGATGGACGATTTCTTCCATGTTGCTTGGATGGAACCTGTCCTTCATTACACCATGTGCGTGCCTTTCTCTCATTTGGCGACTCCGTCCAGTGCGAGCTGACTCGTGTAATTTGCTACTTAGGGGCGGTCTCGAAATTGATGACCGGTCGCAGGTCATCGACAGCAACGGCAAGCCAATTCCTGGCCTCTATGCAAGCGGTGAAGTCGCCGGTGGAGTACACGGTGCCAACCGACTTGGCGGTTCCTCCCTGCTCGGCTGCGTCGTCTTTGGACGTGTCGCAGGTGACGAAGCAGCCGCGTATCTGCTGCAGCAATTCAGCTCTGGCAAGATTGCAGGCGAACGATTGGGACAAGTCGCCAATCATCTCGAGACAAAGATTCGAATCGATCCGTCGTCCAACAAGGCTATCCTTGAATTCAGCTGGGACGGACAGCAGCAGGCTTCCTCGTCTTCGTCCTCTTCATCGGCTTCATCCTCGTCCCAGGCCAACCCTGCCGCACAGTCTGCACCACCCCATCAGACTGATAATGCAGCTCAAGTGCCCCACGGTCAAGGAAAGAAGGAGGAAAAGCAACTCCGCGAGATCTCAATGGATGAGGTCGCAAAGCATAATGACAAGGAGGACCCGTGGGTGGTTGTTGGCGATCAGGTCCTAGCCGTCAAGGACTTCCTTCCCGACCACCCAGGCGGCGCCAAGGCGATACTACTGTATGCAGGTCGTGACGCGACAGAAGAGTTGTGAGTATTGAACGTTCTATGGCGTTCTTCGCAGTTTGCTAATTCATCCATCTATCGTCCAAATTCTTTGCCATCATTGGTGCCCATGTTAAAAGCGATGTGAGTTCAGCAAGCTAGCTCCAGCGGGCTTACTAGTCCATACTGACCCGTCCTCTGGAATCTGAACAGATGCTGCATGAACGAAACGTCATTCCCAAATACGCCTCTGACACGGGTACGCTCCTACCACTTTTTGTGACGTGTCAAGAGTTGCGCTGACCACTTTCTACTTTGCACTGATTCTAGTCATTGGCACACTGAAGAAGTAGAAGGCTTCACGCTTTTACTCTCTACATTGTCGGGACATTTATCTGATGTTCCGCGTCAGTCCGTGCGGGAACGCCCCAGAATGATCCGTCCATTGATTTCTGGCCTTCTACAGATAGGCATCGTGCTTTCGGTGACCCGTAGTAGTCGATTCGCTTGTAAGACCCCTATCATTGTGCCATGAAATTCATATGTTGCTTGTTGACCTTTCTACCGAGGCGAGTCCTTTCCCGTTTGGCATCAGTATCGCCATGCCCAGTCCATTCCGCACCTTCCTCTTGCTTGTCTGGCCCGTGAGGCAGACTGTTTGGTTTCGCGAGCATTGGATATCACCGGCTTGGCTATGAGCTCTCCCTTGCGGATTCTTTCTGGTTTCCTCGCATAGCGGAGCTCCGCATACGATCGCCGCCGATCACGCTCATTTGCGCGTTACCTACCTGCATTACGCATGACGAAGACCGCTACGACAGAAGAGGCAAGCGTAGACCAGGATTACAGATCAATGGCATCATATATGTGCTGATCGTGTGCTGAACCACTCGTTCACGCGCGCAATGGCTGCCACTAATCGATGTGTCCGGTGTTCTTGACTTCTTCAGAGCCGACTGACTTGTGCCCCTCTTACATTTCTTTTCCTCATCCGTACACTACACCTCTATCTCATAATGCACACTGTCAAGCTTGCTGGTCTTCTGGTGGCCACTGCATCCGCCGTTGCGGCCACACCTCTATCTGAGAGAAACAACGGTGGCGACGGCAAATATGGCTCATACGGCAACCCAGGCTACAAGGGTCGCACTGGCCCGCCAGGCGTAAAGTGCACACAGAAGTACTACGACATCGCCGTCACCTCAGAGAATACCGTCTTTGAGAATGTCTACAGCAATGCCAACGAGGTATGTTGGGAGAAACCCATCGCCATGCCTACTTGGCGCACGTCAACGAGCACTGTAGCTTACATTCTGTATAATCTCCTGCCGTTCAAGACCTATCTCACCTCGCTCCTAAGCAAATTTGTGGCTCAGCTTCCAGCTTCGATGGGAAACTTCACCCAGCAATTCACAGCTTCTGGCACCAAGCCCGTCAGCAATACCTACAAGATCTCGGGAACCTACTGCGAGCCTGAAAAGGGATACAGCGACGATGGAGCCATCCAGCTGCTGGTGCACGGGTTCGTCGAGCTTGTGCCATTCTTGTCGCAAAATTTCAGCTAACCTCTCGTTTTCTATTGTTCCAACGTAGTATCGGCTTCGATTCGAGTTATTGTCCGTTGCAGCTGAAGCCTTACTTGTGACGATGTCAGCTGATAGGCCGTGTCGCCTCACAGGGGACTTTGCCGCCAGCGGCCAGGATTACTCCTACGTTTCGGCTGCTGCAAAGGCTGGTCGTGCGACTTTCAGATATGACCGACTGGGGACCGGCAAGAGTGAAAAGCCGGGAGACGCCTACAAGTAAGCAGCCGACCCTTTCTGTCTTGTTCTGATCTTCCCGCTGATTCACTGTCGTCAACTCTTCCAACTCTTTCAAAGTGTCGTACAAGGAGCCACTGATGTTGCCATTTTGACCGAGATCATCTCAATGCTGCAAAATGGCAAGATTGGCGGCAAGAGGTTCAAGAAGATTGCTGGTGTCGGACATTCTTACGGATCTGTTCAACTGAACGCCATCACTCAGGTCAGTCCATTCGTTGATTGAAGCTTCAGGCCGACGCCCCGGCTCAGTGGCTGAACATCTGCATTTTCAATTTGTGTGAACCAGGCCGATCCATCTGCGTTGGACACCGTCGTTCTTACTGGCTTCTCGGCCAACACAACCTTTGTGCCAATCTACCTTACCAGCACGGCTTATTCCACGGCAACAATAGTCTTCCCGGACAGGTTCTCGTCCAGCGAGCTGACGAACGCCTACCTCGTTACGCTTTCGCCATGGACAAACCAGCTCAATTTCGCCTTCTGGTCAGTCCTTAACGATCAGACTCTGCTTTTACCAAGCAAGCTGACCCATGGGCTTGGCATACTGTTCAGGCCTTACTATACCAACGAAGCAATCAATCTCGCTCGGGCAACTGAGCAGCCTGTTACGCAGGGCGTCCTGTTCACCTTCGGAGGGCTTCCAGGCCCCGCTGCCAATTTCCAGGGCAATGTCCACGTTGTCACAGGTGACAGGGACTGGATCTTCTGCGGTCTTAACTGCATCTCTGGCGCGCCCAACGGCTTCGACTCGATTCCAGCGGCTGTGACACAGCTGTACCCGGCCGCCGCAAGCTTCTCGACCTACGTGCCCCAGAACGTCGGACATGGTATCAACTTCCACGTGCAGGCTCCTCAGGTCTACAAGGA
Organism: Cystobasidiaceae sp. HBUAS51001; assembly: GCA_003351005.1. Taxonomy (NCBI): domain Eukaryota; kingdom Fungi; phylum Basidiomycota; class Cystobasidiomycetes; order Cystobasidiales; family Cystobasidiaceae; species Cystobasidiaceae sp. HBUAS51001. The sequence goes on along the minus strand of KZ857215.1, from coordinate 174,561 downwards.
AATCTTGGGATACCTTGATGCCAAGTTCTACTAAGCTCCCTGCAATGGACTATGACTTTCTCTGCAATTCCATCCAACATGACATTCAATCAGCCTGCAAGCATGCCGCAAAAGCTTTTAATCGCATTGTAGCATAATTTCATTGGTTTTCCTCGATCGGCAACAGCATTTGTCGTACATCTTCTTTGCTATTAGCTAACTCTCAACAGTTTTTTCACGCCATTGATTCCAGCTTACGTCCGGCGACGACTGGTCTTTGCAGCGGCACGGTCTTGTCCGCCGGATTTCTTGACATTTCCAGGCTGATTTGCAGTTCTCCGATGCTGACTGTTCGGTAGACGAGCCAGGTTCTCTTCGGTTAGCTGAGATGATGGCTGCGCAGTTCCTGCCAAATTCTTCCGTGCTTTCGAATCGCTGCCCGACTTTACGCCGTTGCTTCCAGCCAGCACGGGCGGTTTACTGTGGGTGCGTGAGTACTGCATGAGCTTAGAGCGGACAATGTGAGATGACTGACTCACTGCGGTGCAGAGGCGCGCCCAACGGCGCGCTGATTTTGAGGAAGCGAGCTTTGCCTTGTGGTGTCTTTCTCACGAGAAGCAGGGACTTCCTTGGTAGAGCTTGGTGGACTTCTGACAGGCCTTACAGCAGTCGTGCCCGCTTCCATGAGGACAGGATTTGATTTGGTATCTTTGGACTTTCGACGGTCCTTGACCGGCTTTCCACCTTGCTTACTTTCTGATTGGAATGAATCGGGAACAGAGGTAGTCACGGCGTCTACGCAAGTAGCGGTCGATGATGACCGGGTTACGCGAGACGACGCGTATGACGCTACCAGTGTGGCATCGCTGAGTCTTCTCGCATGCCCCGTCAACGTGACTGGAACGGGAAACTCCTTCCGCTCTAAGACAGCAGCGACTCCCAACCCTGCGAAATTGATATCGACCAGATCCGCTCGGTGAAAAAGCGCGTCTTCCTGATTGTTAGTGCCGACGAAGGTGATCTTGGGGTCTTTGGCGCCGCCTTGACGGTTGATCTCCCATATTCCGAGTCCGCCATGTCCGTGCCAATCCAGGAGGGAAAGATGTGCAAAGCGTTTCACCATCTTCTTGACTTCACGCGAGCTTGGCATCGTGATTGTGTCGTGATCCTCATGTTCCAGGAGACCCCCGAGACTGCTTTGTCGAGGCCGATGCTGACTTCCCTTCCGGCCCGAGACTTCTGCTACAGATGCAGACCTTGCCCTAGCAACGTTGTGACCGCTGGACATATGCTCTTGCAGTTGTCCTTGGGGGATCATGATGCGAAGGGTCTCTAGCGTCGAATTGCTCGTCTGACCAGAGCAGTGTGAAAGCTGTAAAGCACATTGTGGAAAATGTAGTGTCCCTCCGTCAGCGACTGCATTGCCTTATGAGCAGTCGGCCTAGAAACCTCTCTGAGTCTTACCAACTTAGTAAAAGGTACATCGACCAAAAGCTGAAGAGTCTGGACATTTGGGCAAGCCTCGAACACTGTGCGCAATTTCGTTGGAGGGAGTTCCCAGAAATCCAGGCTCAGCGAGCGTAGTACGTCCCGATGTTTCGCAAGACTGGCCAGAAAGCCATCAGGAAGAGGCTGCGGCTGGAAGGGAGAGTCGTCCGGAACAGCTTTCACCGAGCCACCGGCTGACGATCTGATTCGGCTGATTTGGAAGACTTCAAGACCATCCACTGCCGCTATCAGTGAGGCGATGGAAGACAGATGGTCGACGGTCCAGCTTGGTCAAATGGTCAGTGATCAGGTTATATTGACAACCTCCGCCAAAGAGCTTACGAGTGGCTTGTGGAGCTGTCCTCGGCATAGGAGATCCGCAGGCGGCGGAAGTTGGGAGGAACCGAAGAAAGCTCCGCCCAGCATTTCTTAGAGAGCCGTCCTGGGGACCAAAAAAAAGTTGTCTCGTCGGCAGGCGCGCAACCTCCCAGATGAGGATCTTCACACGTACCTTCCACTTCACATAGCGCCAGCTCTTCCAGACTTTGCGACCCCTCCATCAGGTCACTGATGCCCTTGCTAGTGAGCTTTGTGCCTCCCATGCGCTCGATGTGCAAGCATTTCAGCGCGGGCATGTCTGCGACTACCTTGATGACAGCATCGTCGATGAAGAGACTGTCTGCAAGTTTCAATCGGCCGCAGCCTTCCAGTCGGGGGCACAGAGAAGCCAGATGCTTCACCCCTTCCGCAGACAGGGCTTGTAAGGAAAGGGTCGCAAGACTCTCGAGTGGCAGTGACTTGAGCCAGAGAGCGTCCCACCGGAATACAGGCTGCAAAGTCGATTGAAGTCTGTCGCTAGGCCGCACGCTTTGTGCGTGCCCCAATTGTGACGATGGTGAGCGAGTAGCATTTGTGATGAAGCTGAATTCTGCCAGAGCGTAGCACGAACAGTGAAGGGTGAGCAGAACGTGATGCGGGACAGGCTGTGGCAGAGTCCAGACGAAAGACCGAAGCCCGGTCAAGCGCGTCAAGGCAAAACCTCCAGGTAGACCAGACGCTTCTGGCTCGTGCGTGTATGTCTCATCATGCTGGATCACATCCAAACCCGCTTGAAGGGCCTCATCGTGGGCGAAAGCGTCTGGCACGATGTAAAGTGCTTTGACAAGACTTGCGTATGTCTCGTTGGTCTGAATTGCCTGCATCTTGCCCAGCATTCTGGCCGACCAAACAGTGTTGTGTGCACAGCTGTCACTGGAAGCGGGCGACAGGGTGCTGAAAGCATTGGGATCGAGAACGACAAGAGATGCCGGTACAGCACAGTGCTGATAGAGGACGGCGGCACAAGCGTTGTGCCATTCGCGGTTAATGGTGAGGAGTGTAGAGGGTGCAGCGCTACGACAGCGCAGAGCTTCGAGACAGACAAGGGAGACCACCTCGTGCGGCAGCGAGGGCGAGACTGGCGACATCATGCGCCAGCCACTGGCTTAGTAGGTGAAGACGATGAGACCGAGCTGCTGTCGGTCTAAAGCCAACCCAAGGTGGTGTCGAACGGGCAACAAAGCTCGTGACGATCGCCACCTGCGCGTCAACAAGCGACGAGAACCACGTGCTCCAACGGTCGATGACAATGCAGGAACTAAGAAGAAACCCTGGTACTTGCTCAACGCGTAATGCGAAGGCATCCGCGTCGATATACAAACGTCGAAGAACAAAAATGAAGATCACGAAAAGAAACAGAAAATATGGAAGACCCTGAGTCAAGACGAAAAGCTGATTGATGGGGGTTGAAACCGAACGAGTGTATCACGAGGCATGCGAGCCTCTTTTGGCAATGTCGAGGTCGGAAAGTACAGCAGTGAGCGCGCTCCACTCCTTGTCGGACAGTGCGTCGTTCGTCATCAGCGCATCGCGCTGGCCGGTGAGTTCCTTTTCGGCGTCCTGCTTGTTGCGCGCTTCCTTGACGAGTACATCGACCTGTCCTTGCAGTGTGTTTATGAGATTTTCAGCAGCATGGATCTTGCGCTGGAGGACGTGATTCTATGTCAGACTGACGTTGACGCATCGCCTCAAAAGCATGAAAAGCTTACCTGCCACATTGCGATATCGTGCTTGCGAGCAAGAATCTCGGACTGCCTGGCAATAATGTCGTCCGTGACAGTCGCAGTGTCGGTCACCGCTTTTTGAAGTGCATGTTCATACAGGATTTTGGCATCGTAGGGCGAGCGAGGAGGCGATCTCTGCATGAACAGCCACCATTGAATAAGCTCAGAGCCGAACAGACGTCGTTACGATGATCTTACATGTCTGTGGTAGTGATGAGAGGCTGAATTTGTCGATGACGACCTGGATCGTCTGCTCTCGTCTCGAGGGGACCCTCTGATGGTGATCTCTGGCGACAGAGCGAATTGGGCGCGATGAGGGGTCGACAGAGAGATAGCTGGCGCAGTCCTGGGAGTACGTGGACTAACACAGCTGTATACTTGATATGCAGAGGCTGCCGATGTTGAGATAGTGGTCAAGGAGGTACTGGCAGGTGAACCTGCTGAACTCGTTGGTGCGGACGAGGTAGGACTGTACATCGGCTTGTTTGTCGACGGAGTGAGGACGCTCGCCAAAACAAATGCAGATGATTTGCAGCACTTGTTTGAGATGCAGTAGAGGCCGACGGACAGCTCTTGCGGGGCAGATCTCAACGCGTGGGCAGCCTGCCCAGACGGTCTGGGCTGGGCGCGTTGTCGAACCTGGCTTTGATGAAGCTGTTAGTCGGCAGTAGGAGACTGCAAAAGCTGAAGGACCGTCAGAGCGCTCTCTTTGTCGACGCGCAAACTCTGACTATCGTCCGTTACGTAGTCGAGTAGCACCAGCGGGCTATGCAAGGTCGATGGCCGACGAGAGCAGCGCCCGCACCTTGGCCAGGTGGGCCAGGCCAGGCCCTGGCAGTACATCCACTCATGCCGAGTGTGCTGCTGCATATGAGAACCAGAGTGCTGACGGTGGCTGCTACCCTTATTGCGTGGTGCGATGGCAAGCTTGTTCAGAAGCAGAGAGGCATCGTCGGACAAGACGAGCTGAACATGCAGGTGGCGCAGGCACGAGCGGCAGCTGATGCATAGCTAGAGCACACAGCAAAGCATTGAAGCTTTGCGGGGGCATCAGTTCACCTTTGCCCTCTGGTGCTGTATTGCGGAAGCGACGCAAGCCATGTCGTAGGTGTTGCAACCGCCGCGACTATGTGGCGAACTACTTGCAGTAGGCGGGCGTCACCTCGAGTTGGCACTCGTTTCTTCCGCTCGAACGGGCTCAGAAATTGATCGTTGTGCAAGTCCCTCGTTGGTCTCTTTTGGTCCACATCCACAATCCAGGCACTTCGAGCATGGCACGCCAAGCACCGGTTGTCCTTATTACGTGAGTTCCGACGTGCCGCTGCTCTACACAGGTCGGCCTTTCTGAATGATGATGGAACCTGACACCACAGAAACGACGATGGACCACCCAATGACCACGATTCGAGCTTCATCTTGCCATTCGTGCAGAGCCTCCAGCAACGCTTGGGTTGGGAAGACGTCCGAGTGGTGATTCCTGCTTCGCAAAAGAGCTGGATCGGCAAGGCCTACCAGATCAAGGACACGATCTCGATGTCTCATCTGGAGCCCTCTTCTTCTGCCTCTAGCTCGCCAGGCGGTCGACCTTGGACTCTGCTCAGCGGCACTCCAGCCACGTGCTCCAACATTGGCCTGCATAATCTATACCCTGGCGAGATCGACCTCGTTGTAGCTGGACCAAATTACGGACGCAATACTTCCAGTGCTTTTGCGCTTAGCAGTGGGACGGTCGGCAGCGCCATGGCCGCTAGCATGGCTGGGGTCCCATCGATAGCGCTGTCCTACGGTATTTTCGACAAGCCAATACCGGATGGCGTGGTGGACAAGGCAAATGAGATTGCATGTACAGTGATATCAAAGCTATGTAAGGACGCAACCTTCCGCCCAGCCTTGATCAATCCTCCTCACTATCATGTGTCCACAGGGAATACCGTGTTTGCAGACGGTTCAAAGCCGTTCGCGGATGTCTACAACGTCAATATACCCCTGACCACGGAGATTCTCAGTCAAGACTCGGCACACCCACGAGTACAATGGACCACGATGGCTTCTAGAAAGTACGGCCGACTATTTGTGCCACAAGAGCAGGCCAAGCCAGATACGCAAGCAGAAGAAGAGGCTGAAGAAGCAGGGCCAGCAGCTGTTCCTATATATTCACCTCCACCGAAAGAGCAGGCACCCTCGAAGATCACCGCCACGAGTACTGCCTTCCGATTCAAACCCGATATTGGACCGTTGATACGCCCAGACGCGTCGACGCTGGAGCCTGGGACCGACATCTGGGCAATTCACAACGGAATCACCAGCATCACACCTCTGAAAGCCAGCTTTGCAACCGCCGAATCACATTCGGCGATAGATACAGAGGAAGGATCAGGCAAAGGTTCATGGAAGCTTTAACGATCAACGTAATTAGGCGTGCGCAATCCACGTGTATAGCTACCTGTGTCTCTAGCTACACAAGGCCGTTCACCATGGAGAGCGCCTAAATCTGTTAAATCTGCAGTCGACGCCGCAAACATGACAAATCATTCCGACTTGATCGAAGCTGCCGACAATCTACTTCTCGTCGACGTCTGTGCTGTTAGACAGCTTCTCATACTGCGGGTACAGCTTGCCGTAGTCTTCGATCTTCTTGTTGATTCGAGAGTCTGCACATAGCAATCGTCAGAACTGAAGCGCAGTTCCAAAATAAGCCGAAGAGGGCCCGGACTGACAGGCATCCGAACCAATGACAATTCGCAATGGCGGCTTCTCCATCTCTGCAATCTCGTACATAGCACGAGCACCTTTGATTGGATCGCCAGCCTTTCGGAAAGTCAGTCTTTGTCCATTAATAAACCTGCATAGGACGCTCACTTGGGTTCCATTCCTCTTGCCCATCATCTCTCTTGCCTTGAGAAGGTGAAAGCCGCATATCAGCCTTGCTCTTCTGACTTCGCAAACTCAACCGCTTTCTCACATTGAGATGGTCATAGTCTGGAGCGTCCTCTTCGCCAAAGATCATGGATTCTCCGGCCCATTCAGTTCCTTGCGAAAGCAGTTAGCCTGTGTTACGGGAGGAAGACAAAAAAGGAAAACTTACGGAAGCCACCAGGCTCGATACAAGTGAGCTGAGACAAATTGGCATTAGTAAGTTGAATAGCCAAGTTGCCGTTGTGTTCCGTTCACCTGGATGTTCCATTCCGGCTTCAATTCAGCGGCCAGAGCTTCAGTGAAGCCTTCGACAGCCCACTTGAAGCATAAGGGAAATCAGCTGATGAGCACTTGTACTCTGCCGCTGCCTTATTTACCTTTGAGGCGCAGTACGAAGTGAAGAGGGGTACACCGGTTTGGCTAAACGTTTTGTGCTTGTCACTTAGCAGCTAGCCTTTTCACTGTGGCATCCGTGGCGAAACAGGCTTGCTCACCCGCCAATGCTCGTAATCTGCTGTATTTTACCCCCGCTGTTCTGCTTTCGCATGATCTGGCGTAAGATCATGGCGTAGGAATTGTCAGGAACTGGCCGGCCAACCCAGCTGGCCTACAAACCCACCTGCAACGCCTTTTTGGTAACCCATAGGAGTCCGAAGTAATTGACCTCTGTAAAATCGTGACATGTTGTCAGCTCAGTGTGTATAAGGAGAAACAAGATAGTACGCGTGCCCATTTGCATGCGAAGCTGCTTCTCCGACAGTGTCTCGAAAGGTCCACTGAGCCCAAAGCCAGCATTGTTGCAGACTACGTCGATATGGCCGAACTTCTTGAGAGCTGCGTCAAAGGCGTCGTTGACGCTCTGCTTGTCCGTGACATCCAAGGCAACAGCAAGGAAGTTGGCGTCTGTTGCAGCCTTGAACTTGGGCAGGTTATCAGGTTTGCGAGAAGTGGCCACTGCGCGATGTCCCTTCTCGAGTACGATGTCCACATAGTGCTGACCTGTGGGCGGGCGGGCTGTCAGAGGGGTTCAGGCCATACCCAAAGGTTGTCGAAGCCTACCGAAGCCAGTTGTGGTTCCTGCAGCAGCGTATGAGGCATTAGCTGAAACGGTCAATTGCAATCCACCACCGAGCGAGGGCTGGAGATCAGACGTACCTGTGATGAAAAAGACCTTTTGCGACATTGTGGGAGTAGTCAAGTCAAGTGAAGTCAGAGTAGGATGTTGGCGCAGAGGCAAGCGAGGCTAGGCGCGATGAGCAAAGCTCGAGGGCCCTACTCCATAGAAATAGCTGTCGCTATCGCCGACAGGCATCGGCGACTTTCATCTTGACGCAATGTGTACCGTTCGCCACAGAAAGCTTGCAAGTGCAGAGAAGTCACTCCAATCAGGTATGATGCATATCCAGAGGAACAAATATCCCTTTGGAAGTGCGTATTTCAGCTGCTGGCATGTCGCTAGGAGCTTCGGCCGACCCTGCTGTGGGGCCCCGGCGCCACCGGCTAACAAAGCACCGGGGAAGCTGCACATGCGCCTTGCTCCGTCTGCTTGGCTGTTGGTTCTGCTCTGCTTGACCAGCCTTCTTCTTGCTCTCGACTGGCGCTTAAAACTTGCAATATGGCCGCACACGAAGCAGGCTTGAATCCCGCAGGCTACGCGGACGACACTCCTGCGCCAAAGCGCACGCTCGCAGAATGCGACGCAATCATGACAGCGCCCGGCGCAATGCACGAATGGGAGGTGCAGACAATTGAAGGCAGGACTATGCGCGTCTTCAAGAACACACCTCCCTCACTGCGCTTGTTCTGGATGGCAATGGCCGCCCAATGGGCAGACCGAGAGTACATCATTCTTGGCAAGGAACGCTGGACCTTCAAACAGGTACGTGGGCGTGATACCTGAATGTCACAACATGCGCAGCTGAGCGACCGTGTGCCTTCTTCGCACAGATAAACGAGCGCGCAATAGCTATATCAAACATGCTCGTAAAAAAGTATGGCTGCAAAAAGGGCGACAAGATCTCAATCATCATGCGGAACACGCCAGACTGGGTGGCAGTACGTTCGGCACCGTAGCATTATCCACGTCCTGTGGCCGCTGACTTTGCGACGCTTGACTTTCATGTAGACGTTCTGGGCTATTCATCTAATCGGAGGCGTAGCGACAGCCGTTAATTGCTGGCTCTCTGTAGATGGGCTGGTGCATTGCCTAAAGATCACAGATTCCGTCGTAGCGATAATGGACGGCGAGCGGTCAGCGCAGCTCGCAAGTGAGGTGGACAAGCTACAGAAGATCGGCTGCAAGACCCTCTTGGTCAGCCAGGCCAAACCGCCCAAAGGCATGTCAGGCTTGGACGACGTGTTGAAGCCATACAACAAGTCGACCGAGCCACCTGAAGTCGACGTACAGCCCGAAGACGATTGCTCCATCTTCATGACTTCTGGAACTACTGGATTTCCGAAAGCGGTTCTATCGACTCAGCGCATGTTTATCACCAATCTGCTCACATTGGCGGTCGCATCCAAACGAGCTGCATTGCGCCAAGGGCTAAATCCTCCGCCCCCCTCGCCTGACGACCCTGTCAAGATCTGTCTGCTACCTATCCCGCTCTTCCACGTAACTGGTAAGCATGTCGCACATATGGCCTCAAAGCTGGCGCTGAAGAGCTGTATCGACAGGGTGCTCATCCCTGCTTATGCTCGTCACCGCGAGCGGGGGCAAGGCGGTCTTCATGCACAAATGGTCAAAGAAAGAGGGCATGCGGTTGTTCCGCGAAGAAAAAGTCACGATATCAGGTGGAGTACCCTTCATCGCACAGGAGATATTGGAGGCTGGCAGCGACGAGGACCTCTCGCGCCTGGAAAGTTTAACATACGGAGGTATGTAAACCGACTCTCAATGTGTACACATGCCTGATGCTCTTCTGTGGCAGGTGCGCCGGCACAAGAAGGTCTGCCCCGTTTGCATGCAAAACGCAAGGCCAATGGCATGATCACGCAGCAATACGGCTTGTCCGAGACGAACGCCGTGATCGTTGGACACGGGGGATATGACTATGCCAAGCGGCCTCTGAGTACTGGTTTGCCTGCCATTGTCAATGAGATCAAGATCATGACGCCAGAAGGAAAGGAAGTACCGACTGGCGAGGTGGGCGAGATTTGCGTAAAGGGACCGAATGTCTTCAAATGCTACTACAACGATCCCAAAGCAACAGCCGAGGCGCTGTCAAAGGATGGCTGGTTCAAGTCGTGAGTCATGTTTGCATTGCTTGACAGTTCCTGCGATCCTGAGATTTCTCACCCGCATCGTGACGTCAGTGGGGACCTGGGCTCGCTGGACGAAGAAGGTTTCCTCTACATCCGCGATAGAGCCAAAGACATCATCATTCGAGGAGGCGAAAATATCGCCGCAACGGCTGTGGAAAATGCGCTCTATCGCAACCCTGTCGTCCAAGACTGCGCTGTCGTTGGCGTCAAGGACGATAAGCTTGGTGAACTGGTAGCCGCGGTCGTTGTGCTCAGGTCAACGGTAAAAGGCGTGACAGAGGCTGCGATCATCGAAGACTCCAAGAAGCACCTGCCACGACACTCCGTTCCCGTCATGGTCATGATCAGGGCAAACGCGGACTCTGACCCTGAATTGCGCATCGAGCGGAATGCAAATGGCAAAATTGTTAAAAGTGGGTGACATGTCAAGGTTCATCTTCGGAAGTCGCTGAGAACGAGTGTTTGCAGATCAATTAAAGAAGGTGGTAGAACAAGAATGGCAACGCCGCAACAAAGCCAAATTGTAGCACCAGCGCGTTGTGGCTTGGACGTGCCATACTTTGAAATAGCTGTGATGGGATCATTTCTGATTTTGCAGAGCCGCCTCCCAGCGGTCCTGCGGCTGATGTGATGAACTGTGTCTTGAGCAAGTTGCTATTACGCTTGGTTTGCAAGTTCCTCCAGTGCTCGAGAGCTGGCAGCAGAGACTGGCAACGACAGAATTAGTATCATCTGTAATGTATTCATGCATTCCACGTACTGGCGAGCTTTCGCTCGGCATTCTTGCCGGAGCCCATGTACAAGGCATCAGCAAAGACGACGCATTTCCACCTGTGCATTCACGGCTTCAAGTCAGTGACGTCTCTCTTTGAAAGTACGACACACTCACGCCTTCTTGTCATCCGCATACCACTCCAGCCAGATCAGTCTTGCGGGCGCAGTTGCATCAACAGAAAGAGCATGCGTGAGGAGCGGAAGGACGCCAGTATCTGCCTTCGGTTTCTCCATAAGATTGACCTTCTTAACAATCTTGCCCCGTGCTGAGCAGTCTTCAAACTGCCAGAGACAGGTAGAAATTGGTTTGTTCTGGCCTACGCGGTTGCTGGCCATTTCCTCCGCGTCCGAAATGGCAACCGCCTTCTTGGTAGACGATGCTTGTCCAACAAGGCGGAGCTGACCGTCTAGGATGGCATGATACGTCCCACCGGTGAATCCTTTGACACTCGTCAAGAAGTATCGCGAACTTGATCCTTTTCCAGCATGTGTTGGTAGTGAAGTGTAGATGGAGCCCGGTAAGGGGCCAGGGGGATGAGCCAGCAACTCTGCCTGCTTGTCAAGCTGGGCTGGGGTAGACTTTGTAGTCGCCGGTGCAGCGCTGCTCGCGCTTGCACCGTTCGCGTTGCTTTTCACGTTGCCAGCACTCGCGGCAAGGTTCTTGTCTGGATGAGATGGCGCCCGTTTAAGATCGGGCAGCCAGACCGCATTGGCCGGAACAGCCAAGCCGGCCGGAGGTGCGGCCATTGGTACGGCTGTTGAAGTCTTTTGCACGAAGCCGTCTGTTGCGCTCAGCTCCGCTGGCAGTTGAGGCAGAAGCTGAAGAAGACTCAGCCTAGATAGCTTCATTAACAAGACAACGTGCTTACTGAAAGCGCTTCGATGGCTTTGAAAGCAGCCCTTGCCTTTGCGAGCTTGATATCTTGGGCCGCTGCAGCAGATTGCGCCACCGAGCTTCCGTCAATTTTCACATGAATGATGCATTTCTTCGGTGTCGATTCTGATTCGTCATACTCGAGTACACGTGCTTTCTTCGACATGCCTCCCTTGAGGTAGGTGTGGTTTTCCAAGTAGGCAGTCGGATCGGCTCGAGCTGTACTCAGAGCTTCGATGTAGGCTCGAACCGCAGGCGACTGCTTAGCATCTGCCTGAGTTTGCGCTTCTGAAAACGTCTTTGAAATGCCCGCGGTTGCGGGGGTTTGGCCCACTGGCGTATTTGCGGGACGGCTGAGAATTGTCTTGGAAGGGGTCGTAACATGGTTGGCCATTCCAACTCCATTCGTGGAAGCATACTGCAGGTGTCCAGCCCTAGGCGGTGTAGTGTTCCATGCTGGGGCTCCGGTTGCTGTGTTCGCAAGTGGAGATGGAGCGACAGTCTGCCCGACATTGGTAGTTGCAGTGGATTTAGGGAGGATCGACTTTGAGGTGTCTGTTGGGTAGGCGACCACTTCTGGTGTGCGCATTTGCGAACTACCTTGCTCTGATGATACGGAGGCAGCCTCTTGCTTCGAAGGCGTACCTTGATCGATACGGTCTGCCTTTTTCAGCAGACCCGGTACCGATCTCGGCAGCTCTCCGTCAGAGAGCGACCCCGGGGCTACCTGTTTCGCCCTCTTCTGGGCTGACTTCAGGCTTTCCATGTTTGAGACTGAAGGGGGCGTGAAAGCCACGCGATCGCGGCTCTTGCTACGCTTCACAGCGGATGCAGCTGTATTGTTGGGAGCAGACGTACTCGCCGTCTGCCCTACATCCGACTGCTTTGCCTTCTTCAAAGCTGATACTGGTGCGTTGGAGGCTGTCTTTGACGTTCGTGGCTCATGGCCGTCCAGCAATCTCTGATAGCCATTCGTATCAGTTGCTTGACTGACCGGCACTAGCGTTCCGTAAGACGACGGAGTCTGCTGACTACCCGCGATCGATTTGGTCTCGGCAGTCCAGAATAATGGCAGAGGCAGGAAGCCACAGAATCGACGCCATTTGGCTTTCGGACGTGGCGCAGTACTGTTGGAAGGTTCGCTGACAGCAGTTTCCGCAGCGCCGGGGTCTTCACCATAAAGGCTTGCATAATGTTCATAGAGTTGGGTTGCGTCTTATGTTTCGGAAGCATACATATATCAGCTCGAGCGAGGCAGCAAGAGGTAAAGAAAGAGGACCCACACGGTCGTATCAGGTCTTCGATCCACTTTGCAGTGACATCGGGACCATGGACCTGGGCTACCGCGCCTACAAAGGCTTCGAAGGTGTCAGCCAAGGCTGGAAGGGAGTGAAGAGGGTCAGCAAGCGAGCTTCTGGTCGAGCTGTCATCTAAGCGGAAACGTACTCTTCTGGTCATTGCGAAATCGCTCGGATCCTTCGCCAACAATGAGAGCTTGATCCATCTTGTACAGCCGCGCAAAGCGAGAAAGTGTCGCATTCTGAACCATGCGTTGCCTGATAGAGCTTAGATAGCTGACCCGCAAACGTGGATATGTTCGGTACAAGTAGTTGGCCACAATCGAATAGCTGGGTTGTGGCAGCGTCATCACGAAATGAGGTTTCAATAAATTATTGAATGCAGCTCAACATCACCGAAATGTACTCACAGCATTGCATCTCCGAGCCACTCGAGGCGCTCATTGTCAGCGAAGTCTTCCGCATAGCGGAATCTCGATCTGGCAACCTGGTCGATGTTCTTGGAAGAATGCACAAACGCGGCCTGCCAGACTTGTGGACTGAGAGAAGGTAGAGCTGGAGGAGTAGCTTCTATGAGTGGTATCTGGGCGTAGAGGTCCTCTGACGTGGTGAAGGCAAAGGCATTGTGAGCATGTATTCCAAATGCATGATGTCGCCCAAGAGAACATCGGACGACTCACTTCCAAATAGCATCGCAAGGCCTCGAGCGCTTTCCAAGACGCTACTGCGCCAATACAACTGCCCAGAACTTCAGTCAAGGAGAGTGAGATGATGTATGGTTAAGAACAGCTCCGAGCGCTTGGAAATGCAGCAAGATCAACACAGTCGCCGGTGGCAACATCGTACATGCGGGATCGTGTAGGTGCGGTCAAATCGGTTATACTGGCGAAGCAGACTGTTCTACCGTCAGGCTCAGCAGCTTCGGCGATGCTCCATGCTTCCACACTACGGATCTGCGGACAGGAGAGCGCGTCTGCCTGCAAACGCCACCAAGATCGACCGTGCGTGTCTGCGACACTTCTCGTGCTTCCGTGGTCTGTACCGCTTCTCGACAGATGCGCCTCACTGACGCATCCACGCGGATCTTGTATCCCTTTGGAACGCCAAGATGAGCTCAAGGGCGAGCAAGTCTCCTGCCAAGGTGCGCACATGCGCGTGCCGTTTCATCGTAAACAGCAGCTGAGATCGCGTTTATGTGATGGCTTCGCAGAAGGGAGGCACGGCCAGGAACGGGAGCAACGCTGCGTGAGCTGCTGCATGCACATCAGTCACAGCATAAACACAATTGCTGACCTGACCTTGTCTGTCGCAGCTCTGCGCCTATTGAGTTGAGCGATTCGTCCGACGATGGCATCGTGGTAGCTTCGACCTCGCGAGCAACGACAGGCAAACCAGCTTCAAAATCCTCTACGAAAGCGGCGGCCAGCGCTACAAGCAATGGCAAGAGGAAAGCCAAGGCCGTCGCCGAGAGCGACAGCGAGAGTGACGATGTCAAGCCGGCAAAGAAGCGTGCATCACTAGGTGGGGCTGCGAAGCCAGCGGCCAGCCGGAAAGCAACGAAGAAGGTAGCAGACTCAGAGGATGATGAAGAGGACTACAAGGACAACGGCGTCATAGAAGAAGATGAAGATGTCGACTTTGACGATGACGACGAGGAGGAAGAGGATGCGAAGGCTGTCAAGAAGCCCAACAAAGCAGCAGCTGCACCTACTTCAAAGAAACCTGCATCCAAATCCTCGACTGTAACAAAGAAGGCCAGCCCTGTCAAGGCCAAACAAGAAACTAGCGAAGAAACAGACACAAAGCCGAAATATAAGTGGCAGCCGAAGCAGTCTGCAGGACCATCCAATCCAGGTAAAGGCACCGAGCCAAGAGTTTAGGCCAACAGCCAGCACTAGCTAATTTGTGATGACACTCAGGATCCAAGCCAATTCCCGAAGGCGCACCGGATGCCCTTGGAGGCTTGACAATCGTGTTCACTGGCGAGCTTGAGTCCATTGGACGAGACGAGTCTGTCTCGCTGGCCAAGAAATATGGAGCGTGAGCTACGCGAATGACCCTGTTCAGCGTCAGCATGCTGACCGTCTCAAAATTCTTGCGTCGTCACAGTAAGGTCACGACGTCTGTGTCCAGCAAGACTTCTTATGTTGTGGTCGGGGCAGATGCTGGTCCCAGTAAATTGAAAATGATAGAAAAGAATGGCATCAAGACTCTGGACGAGGATGGTTTCCTCAATCTCATCGCTACCCGGTAAGCCACCTTTTTCCAGCTTAACCTACATCGTTTTACTGAAGGGCCAACTTCCATGAAGGGGCTCGAAAGACCTGGATGAGAAGTATTTGAAGAAGCAAAAGGAGGAAGAAAAGAAGATTCGCGAGACGGCCAAGGAGATGGCATCGGCGTCAAAGTGAGAAGAACTTGCACGGGCACTCGAGTTTGGTTTTGCTGATGCACATACACACAGAGCTGTCGACCCGCATGCCCTGTGGACAGTCAAATATGCCCCGAAGAATTTGAAAGAGCTATGCGGTAATAATGGACAAATCGAAAAGCTAAGAGTATGGCTCGAGTCTTGGTAGGGGTATACGGGTAAATAAGGAGAAAAAAAAAATTCATTGACTTAGTACGACACATCAGGCAAAAGAACTCCAAAAGCGGTTTCAAGAAACCTGGCAAAGACGGGTGGGGCATCTTTCGCGCAGCTATGCTTTCTGGTCCGCCCGGTATCGGCAAGACCACGACGGCACATTTGGTAGCTGAGCTTTGCGGCTACAAGGTCATCGAAATGAATGCAAGCGACACTAGGAACAAGAAGCTTCTCGAAACGCTTCTCCGCAGTACGCTGGACAATACTGTGCTGGACGGCTTCTTGAGTGGAAATGTCAAGGACAAAGCGGTAGAAATGTCGGATCGGTCTTGCCTCATTATGGACGAAGTTGACGGCACGTCTGGAGGTGACAGAGGCGGTATCGGAGCATTGAACGCCTTGATCAAGAAAACCAAGGTCCCCATCATTTGCATCGCCAATGATCGAGGTCTACCAAAGATGAAGCCGCTGCTCACGACAACTTTTGACCTCAAGTTCCGTCGACCGGATGCGAACATGATCCGTTCCCGCCTCATGTCCATTGCCTTCCGAGAAGGGATCAAGATCGACAAGACCGTTGCAGATCAGTTGGTAGCTGGTACACAGTCGGACATCCGCCAGATCATCAACATCTTGGCGACCTGGAAGTTGAGCTCCAATGTGCTCACTTACAATGAAACCAAGGCATTGTGAGTTTCGACAACATTATGCGTTACTGCATCAGCTCAACCTCTCCGCAGGACCGAGACGAGGGACTCGGACGCACTGGCAACACCATTTGCGCTGATGGAGAAGCTCTTTGGACCATATTCCTGGTCTTCTACGGCCAACGCTCGCATCACTGAGAAACTTGAGGTGTACTTCCATGACTTCGGCATGATGCCTATGTTCGTGCAGGTGAGCGTTTCGATGCATTCGATCAGGTCGCGCAGTCACCAACACATCTTCTACAGGAAAACTATCTGAAACACAGATACTCTCGTGCCGGCTCGGATCGCAGACCCGAGTGGAAGAAGATGCAGTTGACCTCACAAGCTGCAGATGCTATTTCCGATGGCGACCTTGTCGACAGAATGATTCACGGGTGAGCCAGGGTGAAGGCGATAGTGAGGTTCAGTCTGACGTGTTGCACGCGTAGAACCCAGCAGCACTGGAGTCTGCTGCCAACGCATGGCATGCTCTCGACAGTCATGCCATCTTATTATTGCTACGGAGCTGGCAGTTTTGGTGGTTTCAACAGCAGCGGTCCAAACAGCCGTGCATTCCCTGCGTGAGTCACTGCCTCTACGCAATGGGGAGCACTTTGCTTACATGGACTGCTACCAGGTGGTTTGGCAAAAATTCTACTCAGGGACGGCTGGCGCGCGCGCTCACGGATATCCAGATCCACATGCGCCTCAAAGTGTCTGGCGACAAGCAGGAGATCAGAAAGTCATACATTCCGAACCTTATGCACAAGCTGGTCACGCCGCTGGTCGAGAATGGCGCAGACGGTATCGCCGACGTGATACAAGAAATGGACGAGTACTACCTCAGCAAAGACGAATGGGACGCGATTGTCGAACTCGGCATCGGTGACAATGCAGGCGAGCCTTTGCTCAAGAAGATCCCTGCAACAACAAAGTCGGCATTCACGCGAAAGTATAATACGTCGGATCACCCTATACCCTTCCACAAGGCCACAGAGATTACCCAATCCAAGCGTATGGCGGCAGCGGAGAAGCCAGATTTGGAGGAAGCATTCGAGCAGGATGTTGAGCCTGAGCCAGAAGAAGACGAGAAGAAGCCAAAGAAGGAGGGTGAAGAGGATACTATCAAAGATAAGCTCGTCAAGGCTAAGAAACCAAAAGGCACAGGCAAGGCCGCCGCGACTAAGGCAGCACCGAAAGGCAAAGCCGCACCTGCTAAAGCTGCTTCCAAGGCAAAGAAGTGAAGTTTTATTGTCGAGTAAATGGTGATGCCCTCTCTGGTGCTTGTTGTCCAATAGATTCTTCACGATAAAGCCATTGCAAACCTTTTTTGCCCATGCCATCAGCCATTTGCGCTTGCCCTTGCGCGGGGCCGAGTGTGGCGAAAATAGACAAGAGAGAGGCGCGCTATTCATCACCATCGGTCAGACGCTTGGCTCTTTACAGTACCAAAATGGCCAATCTCATCACTGCCCAGATCATCGAGGCTTCTACTCAAGTCGTGCTCAGAGGCAAGACTGGCGATCTGCTCGTACCGCCAGTGCGTTGCTGAACTCCGCCTCGGATCAGCTTGACCCATGTTTGAAGCTGCAGATGTGCAAGCGAGCACGAATATGGCTGATAATCCACCGTAATACAGATCGCATGCGGCACATGGTCTTGGGGCGACAAGGTGGGTTTTCCGAGCTCGTGAGGCTACCATTAAATGACTTTCTCTTGACATCTCGCGATGTCAGGCTTGGGGCTATGACGAGAAACGTGACCTGCCAGGAGTGCAAGAAACATGGACGGCTCTAAACGGCAGATCGCTTGGATTTTACGATACTGCAGAAGTCTATGGGTTTGGCTTGTCCGAGACTAACATCGGCAAGCTGCTCGAGCAGACTTCAGCTGACGTCAAGAAAGATGTGATTGTCGCGACTAAGGTGGGCATAAGTGTTTATTATCAGTACCAGAAATTCAGCTTTGGCTAACACCTGCATAACTTCCAGTGGTGAGAGACAGCTCACTTCGACTCACAGGTGCATGGGACTGATGAAGCAGCCGTTCCATCTTGCAAGGCTCCCTGTACCCGTACTTCCCGGACGGCTCTTCCCTCCCAAAGGCATCGTCGGCTGTCTGGAAGCATCATTGGCCAGGCTCAAGATGGACAGTGTCCATCTGTACCAAGTCCACGGACACGTTCACTTTCACAAATCCATCGACAGCGTGGCTCAAGGCCTGGCGGATTGTGTGAATAAAGGACTCTGCAAAGCTGTCGGTGTCAGCAACTATTCGAAAGAGCAGATGCTGGAGATGCATGAGAGTAGGTCTGACCTGGGAGATCCTGATCAGTAAGAACGACGAATGCTGAATTCAAGGACCACTCACCCAAAGGCCTGAAGAAACGAGGAATCCCATGCAAGTCGTCCTCGATTCCGTATCGACAAGAGGGTGTCATTGTGGGCTGACCGTTGCTTGTCCACATCATGTGCGAACAGTGGCTTCCAATCAAATCGAATACAGCTTGCTGAGACGGTGAGTAGGCAAGTTGACACTTTGCAAATGTCAATACGGCTGAACAGGTCTGTCCAGTTTGCCCGAGTCCAACGGACTCATTCAAGCTGCTCAAGAACGAGACATTGTCATCTTGGCGTATTCGCCTATAGCACAAGGAAGATTGAGTGAGTCACACCGCTCAAGGAGCAATATGGGAATGAGCAGCTGATCAATTGAATTCGCACTCTTCCGTGGAACAGGCGGCAAATACTCGGCAGCCAAACCTCCGCCATCGAATCGAAGATTCAGCAACTACCCAATGGACAAGATCGAGCCTTTGCTAGAGGTGATGCGGACGATCGCAGAGAGGAGAAGTGAGTGTTGCATGCGGCAGCAAGGCAGCTAAGCAATTGCTGACGAGCTGGGAGTTTGCGCAGGCGTGCCAGTAACTGCTGTCGCTCTAAACTGGATCATGTGCAAAGGTGAGATCTCATCTATGACACAGTCATCCTGTGATGGAGAGCTAAGGCATGTAAGTTGCGCTTCAGGTGTAATTCCGCTGCCAGGAGCGCGCAATGCAAAGCAGGCGGAGCAGAACGCTCAAGCTCTTGGTTGGCGCTTGTCGAATGAGGAGATAGCACAGCTAGAAAGTCATTCTATGGAGGGCGGCACCAGCTTCTGGCAGAAAGGATGACCGGCGCGATTTGGTATATGGCCGTGATCGTTGTCGTGAATGTAGATGCTTTTCGAGAAAGCAATATCAATGTCACATCGCATTCGCAAGATGCGCGCCAAGCGTCAACGCGGCGCTCATGTCGCATCATTGTTGCCACGTGCGCCCTGGTACTCGTGCAGCGCCTGATTGCGGTTTCCCGTTATCATTCAGCTTCGTTTAGTCAGATTAGCAGCGACTGCATCTCGCGACCACGCTAGTAAAGTGGCCTTGCCCGATGGGCAAGGCACGTAACCCAAGCGTATTCAGAAAGAAACTTGATTGCAGATGACTACGACAAGCTGCAAGTGCTCAGGCAGCAAAGGGTATTTGCCGTAGAGAATTCGACAAAGTACCAAAGGCCACGAGGAGCTGACCAAAAATTGACAGGGAGATGGGCTCAGCGATATGACTTTTGGAAGCGTGCGCGTGCGCCTGTTGTTTGAAGCCGTTTCCGGTGTGTTTGAGGTTGTTGTTAGGTGTTTGCGTGTGCATTGGACAATTTTCGAAGATAGTGGCAAAAAGCAAGACATGGTCAGCAATTCTGCGCGAGATAGACTAGGGACAGAGCAGCAATGCAAGGCCAGCACGAGCCCCAATGGGGCTCTGCAGCATATAACAATGCCGTATATTTGCCCGCGTGTGAATTCGCACGCACCTGGACCACCAAACTTCTTTGGCTCGCATCGTCGGGGGTCTGCTACGAGAAGGGTACGGTCGTAGGTGACGAGAGCCTTCTTGAGCTCGAGGGCCTGGGCTGCATCTTCATACTTTGCAGTGTAGGCGACGATTGCTTTTGAGATTGCCTGACGGATGGCATAGACTTGGGAAGCGTGACCACCACCGGAGACACGCACGCGGATGTCGACGTTGCTGAATGCTGCTGGCTTGAGGATGAGGACCTGCGTAATACACATCTTCAATATCGCATTCTCTCCTGCATTGAAGGCTAGCACCCACTGGCTCGTAGACCTTGAATGCGAGAATTCGAGGCTCGGTCAGGCCGATGGGTGAGCCATTGACACGGATGACGCCCTTGCCCTCCTTGCAGTGGGCGACGGCGGTTGCGGCTGTGTCATGCGTATATCTCAGCATGCTTGTTCTCTATTTCTGTCTGTCCCTGCCATGCTCTCCTCTTCTCTAGCTGGGTCATTCTCTCATGCATCGCTGTACTCACTCTGCAGGACAAGGACAGCGACATCAGCATCGTCTAACACAGCAGCACGCCTCTTCATACGATATGTGACTTGGCGCACCTTTTTCTTTCCAAAAGTCTGGACAGACTGCGACTTTGACGACATGATGGGCGTGTAGATGTTGGATATCCGCCAGCCTTTGCCTTGCCGTGGTCGTCGTCGCCCCCCTGCCTCTGGCTCTTCGCTGCCCTTGTTCGCCCGCCCTGGCCACTCGCAGAGCTCGCCCAAAATTCGATCACCCGGGAGAGAATAGGGGGTGTCGCTTCAAGGCCTGAGCAGGACGAATTCCTTCCTTCTTGCGCGCTCAGAATAGGGGGGCTCGGATCTGGCTGGCTCGAGGAGACGCAGCCCAACAGCAAAGCCGCAGGCGGACGAAGCAAGCACCCAGCGCAAAAGGCAATCGAGATTCGAGCACCCAGCACTTCGCACAGCTTGCACCCGTACGTCAAGCACCTACACGCTCAGCCATCGCACACGTCGAGGTGAGCATACATTACAAGCAGTGCATGCACGCGCACTGCGTTGCCGTCGTCTCGTCTCGTCTTGGCTGACTGGCTTGGTGTCAATCGCTCCTGCAGGACTATCCCTACCTCTGCTCTTTAGCAAGACAACATGGTGCGCTACATCACCTCAATTAGACACATAGTCGACCCTGCATAGAGCTCACCTTTTCCTTCCTTCCTTTGTTCTCTCCAGGCTCACGAAAACGTCTGGAACAGCCGGCCCAAGACCTACGGCAAGGGCTCGAGGCAATGGTGCGTGGGGAGGCGTCATGCTGTCGTCGGCAGGGGAGATGCAAATAGCAAGGGGACGACAGAGACTGATGTGCACTTTCTTCTGGTCTAACAGCTCTCGATGCCACCACCAGGCTGGTCTCGTCCGCAAGGTAGGCTTTATACCCCATCACACAGATCAATTTGCGAAATGCAGACAGCGTGCTGATTTGTCTCGTCTGCCCAATACAGTACGGAATCAATGTCTGCCGTCAATGTAAGCATTCTCCATATTTATTACGGAACATGCGTCGTGTCTGCGTTTTGAGGAGGGCGGGCAGCGGCGACAAGGGCACAAAGGCACAAGGCAGAATGAACCCGAGGGTAAAGCAGATGGCATGGCAATGGCAGAGGCTGAAGGACAAGGAGATGGCACACCAAGATACGAGAGGGAGTCGAGTGCCACTGAACACACTTCCGACCCGCCGTTGAAAGTATATGCAAGACGGGAGGGGACCTCGAAGACGTCTGGCTCGTTCGTCTCCGTACGACATTAGCCGCGCTTGAGACTCGTCGGCAGCGAACAACACAGTCGCATCAGAGCATGACGCTACCGCAATCTTTGTCAATTGCTGCCGAGTAGCATGCTGTTTGCGCTTGCCGCGTGAACACGCTGCAGCGTCAGGCCGTCAACGCCTTACAGCTCCCGGGCACTGTGGATGCGGTTGCATGTTCAAGACTGTCGACGACATACAGAACCGAAGTTTCCAGCAAGAGAAGGATTCTCCTCGACGCGCCTCCTGCTGCCCAGCCGGCACGTTCAAGACTCGCCGTCAGAGCGTCGCACTCCTCATCCTTCCTTCCTTTTCCCGCGTTCCCTACCGCGCGCCGCAGTTTACGAAAAGCATGTTCACTGACTCGTATGTCTCCTTCTTTCCGTCTCGCTCGCTCACAGGCTTCCGTGAAATCCACCACATGGTCGGTTTCGCCAAGCAGCGATAAATACAGCCTTCTTCACCCGGAGGCAATTCTATCAAAAACTTCAACGAGGATGCGGAAAGAGGTCTACAACACATTTTCTCTATGCTGAGATCTCAGCAATAGCAGTAAATTGTTTGGATATTTACAGCTGGAAACATGATGGAATACTCGACGCGCTCTTGTTGACACCCCCCGTTGTGCGGCCGGATGTAATCTTCTTCGTTCACATCACATGCGCGTTCAAGATATAGACGACAGCCTCTCTCCCTACATGTTCTGCACCTGTCTTGTCTTAGCTAGCCGATGGCAATACATCTTTCTTCTGGGATATCTTCATAAAGTCTTGCCTGACGTACGGCCTTGATGCCCTGTGCTGGGTCATCGTTCAGTTGCTTTTGCTTGCTATAGTCATCAGAGTGTCGTGGCTTTGACACTCATTGTCGGTAGGCTAGCAGGATCTCAGCAGACGCGAGATCAACGCATCGTCAGAGTGTCGATGGTAATGATAGGCTCCGAGGACCCACTCGTGCAATTTTGCCACTCTTGCCACTATTTGCCCTTCCCTGTTCGTCAGGTCGTGGCTGCCCATCTACCACCTCCTCAATGGAACAATTGACACCGCTGATACTCCAATGCCTACCTAATCAATAAAGAACAACGCTCCCCGACTAGGGTTGTGCAAACCAATTCCAAATCTCGACGAATCCGCGCCCCACAGAAAGTGTGGAAATCCCAATCAAGTCATGCAAGTCACGCAAGAACAAGCACAGCAGCTGTTTGAAGCCGGTGGATTCTTTATACTGCCCTTGGATCAGCAAGGTACGGAATTTGGGATTGATGGATCTCTTTGGGCCGTTAAAAAGGATAGCTTTGCGGTAGGTTTCCTATTATCTGAGGTCCAGCATCCATTGTGGCCCGTGGCTATGCAATTGCCGCAAGTTGCTCTTGAAACTACGAGGCTGAGGAAAAGTTCGATTAATGGCTGCCGAGATATCTGACACCTCGTGCTTTTCTTCATCCTTGTCCTGCTACTCTGCAACATCGCACTCGCTCGTGACCTTTTGTAATCATCGCATATCACGCACTGTGGTATCATATACAGGGCGTAAAGTTCCTCCCTCCCGGTCTCCATCTCTTCGTCTACTCAGCTCCTCCAGACGCGTCCTTGGTCTCTTCAGGTGGCGCATCAGGTGGCGCAGGGGCTCTGTTTGGCCAAGGCATCGTGATTAGACGTGGTCTCTTTCGGTATACGAAGCCTAGAGAGGTGATTCTGCGCCATTACGATGTCGCTCGAGAGGAATTGGAAGGTTCCCAGGACGCAGATGGTCAACGGCAAGCACTGGATGAGGTGCCTACCGCCTCGACTTCCAGCGGTGACGCTCCTGGTCCATCGAAGCGAATGAAGACAGCTGCAGACGCCGCGCATATTCCCTCATCCACCAATATGCAAAGTGACGAAGTAACCGAGACCATAATCTCCAAAGACTACCTCAAGACGATCGATCCCAAGCTGGCGCCCTATCCCTTTGAAAACCTCCCGCAATGGCAAAAGCTCACTTCGCAGATCACGCAAGCAACGCTCGA
The DNA here is from genome assembly GCA_003351005.1 of Cystobasidiaceae sp. HBUAS51001. Classification (NCBI taxonomy): domain Eukaryota; kingdom Fungi; phylum Basidiomycota; class Cystobasidiomycetes; order Cystobasidiales; family Cystobasidiaceae; species Cystobasidiaceae sp. HBUAS51001. The sequence goes on along the minus strand of KZ857215.1, from coordinate 150,926 downwards.
CAGTCTGCTTGCACGCGATAAGAATGGGGATAGTAGATGTGATACGCTTATGGCATCGGCTGCGGATCAAGATGAAGGTCGAGCCTCTACAAGCCGCCTTTCGACGAGAAGTACGCAGCAGTGGGGCAAGACTCGTCCGCCGGATGAAGAGGCAGAAGTCCAGATGGAGGGTGAAGCGAGCGGCGGCGGTAGCAATTCAGGATCTCGAAGAGACTCGGAACACGATGTACGAGAGGAACGCGCTATGTGCTTTGCTTGCTTTGACCTGAAACGGAGCTGGAAAGTTGGTGCGATAGGCGAGGAAATCACCAGAGATAGTCGAGATAAGAGTTGGGTGAGTCTCTCTGCATGTCCTCATCTTGGCATATGCTAACTTACGAACTTGCGCTGCTTTCGCTTTCGCTCACCAGCTTTTGAAAAACGTTATTGATACGCAACTTGGTGGAGGTAAAACAGAACAATTGCTCAGATTGATTCCAGTTGGCTGATTCCAACCCTCTCTTTTCAGAACCTTGTCAGCTCCTCGCTCAAATGCAGTTGGCCTTCCTCGTCTTTACGCAATTACAGAACTTTTCAGCTCTGGACTCGTACAAAGCGTTTCTAGCCTTGCTGTGCCGTTCCCAGTCGACATTCTTACCAAGTTCGACAGGTCTCACAGCGAATACTGCCATCAGTCTATATGCACAGCTTTTGAGCGCTGTCATACTGCCACACATCGAGTTCTTGCGACCTGAATTCTTCGAAGAAGACCTTCCTGGATTGGACGGATTTCTGCAAGACGAATTGGCAAATCTTAGAACGTCTCTTCGGGCTGCTTTTAGACATCATGTACCTTCCACGCCATCAACGAAGGGCCGGAACACCGGCACCAGTACTCGAACGAACGACGGCGCAGCAGGCTTCCAAAAGCTTGTCGATGCATGGGAAGAAGTCCGCAAAGCAACGGACGCCAAATTTGGCTGGCAATTGGGCAGATTGGACCCGGACGATATGACGATGCTTCGCCAACGAAGAGGCAGGATTGAGTATAATTTGCTTGCGGAACCAGATGACGACGAGGAGTATCAGGAAGAAGGCGAAGATGCACCTGTTGTGGTAGATTTGTGAAAGGTGGTCAATGCACCTAAATCCAAAGCGTGCAGAAGCGTGGCTACGCTGTGCTGGTGGTCTGCGACGGCAATGACTGGACAGTGCACGTGTGCCTGTCCATGAACTGAATTATCAGACCAGCAGAGGAACCCCGTTAGTATGTCTGACCATGTAAAGATGCTTGATAGCAGCGTAGTCTTGGCATCACAGGCGCGCGCGCGCGATTCCAGAAGAGCTATGTGAGCCGCCTCCTCCTGCATGTTTTGCATGGTTTCGGGTGTACTTGAAGCTGACCCCTGCTTGTCCCGACTTTTTAAATAGCGTTGAATGGTGTTTGCCGCACTCCCCTTCTCCCTCCTCGAAGAAGGCGGCCTGGAGAACACGTCTGCATCACCCGTCCTTGTGCTCTCCACACTGGCGTACTTTTTTTTTCTTCCGTCTATTGCTCCCAGCTTGTGTGGTCCAGCGCTAGGCGCACGTCGCTGTTGCTTCCAGCTTGCCTTGGTCCTTCGTTGTCAGCACATGCAGTCAGGCTGGCGGTCGGGCTGACAACTTTCCCCGGTACAACACTCGACCTCGGGTAGTTAAAGTCACATGTTGCATCGTATGAGAGTCTTTGATGTTCTGCATCAGCTGCAGGCTGACCTCGCTATCGCGACGTTAGCTAATGCCACTGCCGAGCCATTGGAAAATAGGCTGAACGCTGCACGGTTTTACGAGAACCTCGGCCAGCTTGTCAAATGCAGTTCATCGAAGGACAGGGTATGTCGGACAGCCGGATTCGTGGATCTACTTCCCTGTGCAGGTTTTATCGTCTTGAACACTTCGAGCAGGCCATCAAGGGAGCACAACGTGGCCAGAGTCGTCTTTGAGCTTCTAGCAGTCAGAGGCAGGTTCTCCAGAAGCAAGACTGCTTCATTGCTGATGCATAGATGTTATATCATTGTAAGACCATGTTGAAAGAGAAAGAACGCGTCTCTTTGGACTTGCTAGTCTCAAGCGCCTCGCCTCGATCAGCCGCTGGCGCTCATCGTTTCGCGCCCTGCTCTGATTGTATGCTGCACTCGCATCGGCGCACGGCTCACACAATCAATACTGCCGTGTGTTCGGACGCATACACAGGATGAGCAGGTCGTTCACCGTTCCGCGCACTGCGACGTTTGCATGGAGTCGAGGCAGCGACAGCGGTCGAGGCACGCCGCTCCTGGCTACCGGCACAGCTAGCGGCGCACTCGACGAGTCCTTCAGCAGTGGAGCGTCTTTGGAGATCTGGGACGCTTTCAGCGATGGCGACGACGAGTCTCGCATCAAAGGACGCGCCTCTGTAGCTTCCAAGTGAGCCTTGCTTCGTTGCATGCTCGCAGCATGTCCACGTGGAGCGAGCACACCAAGCTGAACAGAAACCGTCTGACCCCTGCAGATTCAACTGTCTCTCGTGGAACGTACCAAGCGATGGCAGACCTGAAGGAGTCCTCGCTGCAGGCATGGATAGCGGCGAGGTCTCCCTCTGGGATCCTGCCAAGATCGTGGCTGGCCAAACGGAGGAGTGAGGCTGGACAACGGCTGTCCGCGTGCAATGTGGATGGCTTTGGCTGACACCGTCCATTTCTGAATTCATTGCAGAGCATCCATCTTCACCACAGATCGTCACAAGGGCACGGTGCGAGGGCTAGACTGGAATACGCTTCAACCAAGCCTCTTCGCGTCAGGTGCCACGGATGCTGAGGTGGGTGGAAACGCGCAGACAATTGTGCAACAATGCGACGTGCACGCTCAGCAGCTAATTTGGTAATACGGTTCTGTTGCAGATCTTCATTTGGGATACCAAAAACCTCTCCAAGCCATACGGACCCTCCGCAAACAAGTCACGTCACCTCACAGACATCACTGCTCTGGCATGGAATCCTAGTGTTGCACACATTCTCGCGACAGCTTCGTCGTCCGGCTCTACTGTCATCTGGGATCTGAAAGGGCGGCAAGAAGTAATTCACCTGAGCTACCTCGGTCAGCAGGGGTCAGTATACTCGCAAGGGCCTAAGCCTGTCAGCAGTGTGTGCTGGCACGCCGAGAGGGTGCGTACTTTTGATACGGCTAGTGTCGCTCCGGCGCTCACTGGTACTCTTTGCAGGGTACCCGCGTCATCACAGCATCGGAAGATGATGGCGCTCCTGTTGTGCTTGTCTGGGACTTGCGAAACTACCGCACGCCAGAGAGAGTAGGCTCACTTTCCCACCTAATATGCATTCCCACATAGCAGACTGACCACTTGACTCTCTACAGATCTTGACTGGCCACGAGAAGGGCGTGCTCTCCCTTGACTGGTGCAAGGAAGATCCAGACCTCTTGCTGAGCTGTGGCAAGGACTGCAGGACAATGGCATGGAACCCTTCCACGGGAGAAATCGTTGGCGAAGTGAGTCGAAGTGCCGATATCAACATGCCTGTGTGCTGAGCTCCTTTGCACTGCTTCAGCTTGCCGCAACCAACAACTGGTCGTTCAAGGTCGGCAGCTGCCCTCGTAATCCAGGATACGTCGCGACGGCATCTTTCGATGGCAAGATTGGCATTTCTTCACTGCAGTCAACGCACGAAACGTCCGAGGCTTCGGATACTCAGCCGCAAGGTGCATCAGACAATGCTGCAGACATCTTCAGTGCATCGAATATTAGCAACCTCGCAGCACAAGTCCATCCTGGCATCTCCTTGAAGCAGCCTCCGCGCTGGCTGAAGCGTCCTGTCTCGAGCAGCTTTGGCTTTGGTGGAAAGCTTGTAACAGTCCGACCTGCCCATGCTGCTCCGGTAGCTGCAGGCCAGCCTGTGCCCACGCCAGCTCAGAACGTCCAGATCCACCAAGTCACGACCGAGTCGGACATCGTAGAGAGTGCTCTCTCCCTTGAACATGCACAGGACTCGCAAGGACTCGCGGGCTTCTGCGAAGATAAGAAGAACACACTCGCAAGCGGGTCCAGCAGCAACAAATCGGCAGGAGATCAGCTGTCCAGCTGGAAACTCTTGTCTTCGCTTTTCCAAGCCAATTCCAAAGACGAGCTTGTGACGCTGCTTGGCTTCTCAAAGGAAGAAGTTCAGGCAAAAGTAGAAGAGGCTGTCAAGAACTTCAAGGCATCTTCTGGCCGTCCGGGCGAACTGCCGCTGGGTCTTGGCAACCGCAAAGCCGCCTCTTCAGACTCAGGCGAGGCAGACGATGGAGGGAGCGTAGCTCGGGAGCCATTGGTCACTTTTGCAGACCAGAATGAGCGCAACGACAGCGCCGCGGAAGCTTTGTCCGGCTCGAGCGAGGGAGAAGGTGCGGCTGCAAAGGACGAAGGCAACGCTTCAGCTAGCAACCTCGAGACCACTCCTTCCGAGACGGAAGCCAGCACAAGCGCAGTCTCTGAGAGCACAACGAAGCTCGGTGGTGCCGAGTCTGAAATCACAGAACCTAGCTTGTTTGGAGACGAGACACCCGCCGCGAACGCGCAACAGCAAGCCACTGCAGACTTCTACACCTCGCTCAGCGCTGGCGGTGCAGCTGGTCGACCTGTCAGTCTAAGCAGCAGGTTCAACCTTTCGCAAGCCAATGTTGAGCGGGCGGGTTCGTCTGTCGCTGCTACTATTGGCTCGCGGCCTTCTTCTGTCGCAAGCGAGAATCTCAAGCCAACCACTTTCCGTATTTACCCTCAAGACGAGTCCGAGGCTGACCGCCTTCTCACTCGAGCGCTCGTGCTCGGAGACTTCGACAGCGCAGTGTCGTTGTGCTTGTCCGCAGATCGATTTGCAGACGCGCTGTTGTTGGCTGTCCGAGGCGGGCCCGAGCTTCTCGCCAAGACGCAAAAGGCCTACTTCGAGCGTCGGACCACCGCGCTACCATACCTGCGGCTGTTCCAGTCAATTGTCTCGGACGACCTCACCGATGTTGTGCAGAATGCCGACCTAGGGGATTGGCAAGAGATCTTCGTGGTTCTTTGCACCTTTGCAAAGCCGGAAGAATATGCCACTCTTATCGAGCAGCTTGGACAGCGCCTCGAGTATCAGTTCGCAGTTGCCAAAGCCTCGGCTGGAGGGGATGCAGTGCCAGCTGCTGCTCTCGACCAGCGTCGCAGTGCAGTGCTGTGCTACTTGGCCGCACGCAAGCTTGAGAAGGTTGTCGGCATCTGGAAGGACGAGATGAGGGAGGAGGAACAGCAATTCGTATCGGAGACCGGCGGTCACACCTCAGCCTCTGCACAGTGAGCTTCTTCATTTCTCTTGCGTGTTTTGCATGCTGAGAATTGCATGCATGCAGATATAGCGCGCACGCACGAGCATTGCAGTCGTTCATCGAAAAGGTCACAGTCTTCAAGAGTGCTACAGCTTATGTCGACACTGATCTTGCTCAGCCTACCACTTCGACTGAAGTGGCCGAGTCCGGAGCCCGCACGTACAAGCTTGCTGGACTCTACGATCGATACCACGAATATGCCGACTTGCTTTCTGCTCAAGGTCTGGTCACCTTGGCTGTCAAGTATGCTGCGCTCACTCCTGCCGACTACCGTCATCCGAAAGACGGCGTTTCCACCCGCGATAGATTGCAAGTCTCGCTCGGCAAGAGCATACAAGGTCCGTCAATCAGTAATTTTTTTTACCTGACTGCTTTCCCCGCTGAATGGCAATCTCTCCTTAGCCCCCTCTGCGAACCAGCAGCAGCAAGCTGCGATTGCACATAAGCCAGCATATCAGCCGGTGGCATCTGCTTCTACCAGTGCAGCGCAGCCTTCCGCCTACCAGCCTGCACCCTCGAGCTACCAGCCAGGCCCTTCAGCTTACCAGCCGGCTACCTCGTCCACCGCCAACCCAGCCCAGGGCGCATACGATGATCCTTATCGACCTGCAGGCTCAGGAGCGGGCCCGTACAATCAATCAAACACAGCGTATGCCCCGACAAACAATTATGCGCCGGCAAGTAATGGTTACGCTGCCGCTTCCGATCCGTACAACCCAGCAGCCTTCGCCCCACAACCTCCGGCACCAATCACTACGCCCCCCGTCTATTCTGCTCCTCAACAAGCGAGCCAGCCAGTCATGCCTCCGCCGGCCAAGAAAGCCGCTGGTGGCTGGAATGTGAGTTCACGATCCACAGCTTTGCAAATGCCAACGCTGACAAACGACTATCGGGAACAGGATGCTCCGGCAATGTCGGCGCCCAAACGTACGGGTTCGGCAGCTAGCAACCGGCCGAACCCTATCATGTCGCCCTTCCCCAATGCTGCACAGTCGCCGGCTGCGTATGGTGGACCTACGGGCTTCCCAGGGCAAGGACCACCAGGTGGTGCGGGCAACTTCCCACCGCCTCCTCCGAGCAGAGGCGCTATGCGCACGCCAGGGCAGCCTGCCGCATTTGTCCCACCTCCGCCTCCCCGCGGCGCAGGTGCGCAACACAATAACGCACCTCCGCCAGGCCAAATGCAGCAGGGTGGTATGCCGATGAACGGCCCAGGGCCCCAGCAGCAAGTCAACAGGATGCCGCCCCCAATGCAGCAAGGAGCGCCTCCTCCCCAAGGCCAGATGATGCAAGGTCGGCCGCCCATGCCGATGCAGCACCAGCAAGGCCCGCCGCAGGGCGGACAAATGAACATGCCGCCCTCGATGAGGATGGCGTCCCCTCAACAGCAGGGCATGCAGGGCCCGAATCGCTACGGACCGCCTCAGCAACAAGGAGGTCCTGGAGGCCCTTATGGTCAAGCACCGGGTCAACAACCCCCGCAGCAGCCATTTGTGCCTCCACCACCTCCTAGGCAGCAAAGGTAGTCTTGACGCGCCTTCTTCATATACCAGCGAAATTATCCTTGCAAGGGTAAAAACATGCTCCCGGTAGCCGTGCTTTGGGACGTAGCCGGAACGTAGAGTGGCTCTGAATTTTGTTAGATGCGAGATTGCCTGTGTAGGAAGCAAGGCGTAACGAACCCTGACGATAAATGCTTTTCCTGTAATGCAAGCTCAGCGCTCAACCATTTGACATTTGTTGGGCGTATATATGTCGAGGCAGTGCCATGCGGCCCATTCTTTCACAATGTGTGCATTCTGCGACGACTTCCAACAACACGACACGACTGCATAAAGCGTACAAGGGCATGTCTTGAATCTTGCTCTATCCGAAGACCAAAGAATACAGAATGATGACGATGTTGACGGGAATCAGCGGTACTGTGGGAGAAGGAACACGTGTCGGTACGGGGTAAAAGGTGAGGTATACAATATGCAGCAGCAGCAGCAGCAGCAGCAGCAGCAGCATGCTTACTCCGCATGACTGTCCGCACCGCTCCAATTAGATGTATCAAGCGTGCTTTGATGCCTGGTCCTTCTTGCGATCCTGTAAAGCCAGGGTCGACATTGTATTGCTGGAATTGGGCTTGTTGCAGCGCAGAGTGAGACCAGCCGACTGTCGGGAACAGAACAAACAGACACACGACTAACGTTAGGTATGTGCGTCACAAACGCGAGAGCGCAGCTGGTTCGTCCCTTCAGCCAGCTCGCACTCTGAATGTGTACGCACTTCTTGAAAGAAACCGCTCCTCGTTCAAGACTGCCACGGCATTGACCAGCAGTAGCGCGATGTAGACGATGTCCCAGAGGCTGAAGAACGGCAAGACGGCGGGGAAGTATAGCCGCATGGCGTCAGCCAGCTTGCACTACTGCGCGGCCGCGTCGATTGCTCTACTGAGGCCTGGTCAACGCGTCTCGTGTAGCAGCTTACCCAAGACCCATCTCAAAGCAAGAGGAAACGCAGACGCTGTCCGACCAGCTAGAGACCGAATGAAATGCTGCGCGATGTTTCGTTGAACCTCCGTTTCATCGGCTAGGTGAAAGTGAGTCTTGAAGGTCAGCCTGTCCGTTTGCAGGTGATCGGCCTGATAGCACTGCGACATGCTGAGCGATTGAAGGGGAGAAATATGTTTCATTTGTGGAGCGTGAATTAGTCACTTGCTTCAACGAAGCTCTCGCGTTGCCGTGAAAATAATCTTTCGCGCTCGACTATCAAAGCCTCTCAATCGCCACTATGCGCTGCCTGTACCATTGAAATTGCATGCCCTAGATAATGTGTATTGATACAGATACTGATTGATGCGCTGTATGCTCAACTGTCGCTCACTGCAGCTCAGGAGGCCATTGCTGTCGCGTCCTCCACAATCCCATGGGCCCTCTTCTCGGATTCGGCGTGTAATGAAGACCGTCATCTGGAGTGTACTTGGGCGGAGGCAGTATCCATTTCAAGACGCCAGGTCCCATTGTAATCTTCCAATTTTCCATCCTGCTGCCCTGCCACCATAGATTCGCCTCTGTATCAAGTTTGCCCCAAGTCTGTTCCATTAATTTCCGCTCGCGCTGCTTGTCCTTGAATGCAAAGATGGGATATTCCCTGTTCAAGCTGGCTTTTTCACGGTGCTTCATGTCTCCTATGCTTAGATTTTCGATGGTTGATTGCGCGTTTATGATGAGCATATAGTGAGTTACTGCCATTGATGCTGTAAAGAAGCCCAGCACGGCGGCGATGGCACAGATGACCACAGACTGTGCGTCGAGCTCATTAGGATCAGGCGAGGCATTGGGTGCGATGATACTAATCAAGACCGTAATGAAGATGTATGTGAGTGCAATCTGGAAGAGATGTACGCCATCAGCATACGGGAACTGTATTGATGATGAAAGGAACATTACTCACCGCCGCCCAAAAGCAAAAAGTAAGAAAGTAGATATGATTCCTCGCTCCGCAGCATTGGCCAATCCAGGGACAATGGTGGTCCATATTCAAGACGCAAGTTCCACAATGCCTGCAATGATGCGTCCGCGGCGGTTTCACAATCTGACATCGCCGACAGTAGCGTGTATGTGGGTGGAGCGCAAGACGTTGAGGCGGTTCGCGGAAGACGCGAGGAAAGGGTTTCACTGGCTGGTTGCTCGCTCGAAACTCGCGGCCGTGCATTTTGGTCGTTGCAAGGCTTGTAGGCTGGGCTGCCGGATCCGGCATGCGTGGTTGTCCCTTTTGGCCGGACTTGTCTAGAGGTAGGGAACTATTGTCATTCTGCGCACCCATTGCTACCTGCGGAGAGTGCATTGGTGCAGCGATTGGCGGCTGCTCGTTTTGCTTGTTCGCTGAATCTTGGTGCGCCTGCGGCTGCTGAGCAATAGCCACAGCTCTAGCTATCCCGGTGCCCAAGGCACCCGCCTGTGGCATGGACTGCGCGACATGCTCAGTATCATCCATTGGATTCTGAATGGGCGTGAAAGAGCCATTCATGCCTGTCGTTGTTGTCTGTTGCATGTTGGGATGTCCTCCGTTCATGCTGCTATTGCCTTGCCATGGAGCGGGCTGTGATGCTGCCCAGGGCGGATCTGGCTCGGGACCCTGCTCGACGTACTGTATGAGTGATTGAGAAGCTTCAGTCTTAAATTTGAATTGTCTCTAGACGAGGCCGGCCATTCGGATGACGAAGGACCTACGTCTCTCGCAAAACCGGGTGGCGTAAGGACTACGGCTGCATAGGTGTAGACCATGAGCAGCCAAAGGATGTTGAAGAAAAACAGGAAGACGACTGAGGGAGACATTGAGGATCAGCGAGCCATGCAAATGACCGGACTGGTCAGTCAGGTCGTCTGCGGGGTCCGGCCATGGTCTGAGCTTGCATGATGATGGCAACTCACTTCCCTGTGCCCTACTGCCCCTCGCAGCGGGATCTCTGCGAATCATTGGCGTGCATATCCGCCCGACGTAGACTGTGCGTATATCATATTGTCCAGCATGTGACATTGTTGACACGGGTGGCGATATCGACGTCAGCTGAAGAACGATGGCACAGCACGGCGGCTCGCTTTCTACTGACCATAGTAGCACCACACGAGCAGACCGACACAGAGCGCGACTGTGTCATACCACACAATGAGAATGATTCAGCTTTCACCATACATTGACGAGCGCCTGCGAATCACGTACCTGCAAACTTGGAAACGATGACATTGTCAGGCTTGGATGCCCGCTCGTCGTTTTTGCGCTTCTGCTCCTCGACCCAGTCCTCCCACCGCGCTGCAATGCCAGACCTCGGCTTGACAGCGCCTTGTGAGACGCTATTGCTGGCACCCGCACCGTCCTTGTGCGCCTCCGTGGCCATCGTGGCTGCTGCTTGACGTGCAGCGCACTCACTTTGCTCCGTGCAGACCAGCTGGAGGACGATCGACCGGGACGGATCATCAAAAAGTTGTCAGATGAGTGTGACGGTGAGGACATTCGTATCATATCTGACGAGGTGCGCACAGTAGCTTCGAGTGCAGTGCGCAACGGTGTCTCGCATCGAATGCGCCACGAATAACATAAAGAAAGCGTCGTTGCGAGGCGAGGCGACTAGAGTCTAGACCGCTGGCAGACTCTCGAATCTCGAACATGCAGGCCTGCGCAAATTCGCTGGCTGTCGGGGAGGCGCACATCCCTGTGCTGCTTTCCTCACTGCAACTGACGACCATCGTCACACAACACTCACTGTCCTCCCTCTTTCTGTCCTCGAGCTGGCCTCGAAAACAGTCATAAATATCGAAGACAAGACGAGACGCGACGCCACCACTTGCGAGTATCTCGTTTCGAGCAAAAGCCAGGCGCTTCACGCGGCCACACTTAGCTTGAGATAGCTTGAGAGAGATAGAAAGGTCGCTCCCTTCTATCTCTCTTTCTATCTCTCGTGGGCACCTGTCCGGCCAGTCGGCCAGCCAGCCCGAATCGTAACGACAGCTCAACAATGGCTGCCACTCGTGCTCTTCCCGTGACCCAGCCGCAGCAGCCGCAGGCACCTCTGCTCACAGAAGACTGCAAGCCTGCGCCAGTCGTACAGGACAAGAGCAAGGCGCGACATCGAGCAGAGCCTCAAGACGGAAGTGTGGCCGTGCTTCTGCCTGCTGCTTCGCATACTTCAGCCGGCAAGGAACGATCGGAAAAGCAAGAGTGCCATATCACCGAGCCCAGCTCTAGCTCTTTACAACACGACAAGGCCGACACTCACCGCGTTCCTTCTTCAACCCTGTCAAAGCGCTTCTTCCTACTTCCGCGACCGCGCTCTTCGAAGCATAGCAAGAAGAGCAGACCGTCACTCACTGCCAGTCCTGGCGCTGCTGACAGCAGTGGAAGCCAACCCTCTTCATCGGATACAACAACTACGCAGAGTAGCCTGGTCAGCACTTCAACCTCATTGCGCGACTGCAACAGCTGTAGCCATTCCCTCACGAAACACGAGCCTGTGGAGTCTCATGCACATGATTCAGAACTGTCGGTGGTGACCGGTACAAGTCATAATAGACCTGGTCCAGATCACCGAGTCTCGACCGCCTCACCTTCCAGCAGGCGCGCATCAACAAGTGTACCGCCAGCAGCGTCGTCTGTTGGAAAACCAACTAGCGCCGAGCTCGCAGACAGGTCATACAGCTGGACTTCTACCCGTACCGCGACTACCCTCAGGGACAGCCGGAAAGGCAGCATCGTCGGTGGATCGGAAAAGCGAGGCTCATCAGGCGGCGGCACGGATACTAGTAACAGCAGCAGCATTAGCAAAGTACTGCGCAGTATTCTTCCAAAGTCTTCCCGCGACAGCAACAGGCAGGGCGCCCCGCAGGACAGGAGATCCACAATCGCGGAAGCCGGTGCATCGTCAAGCCGTCATTCGGCGCCAGCGGCCAAAACAAGCGGAAGCGTAAAGGTCTCACCTTCCACAACACAAGACATGCCTTCATCGTCCAACGTGCAGACGAATGCAGGGCTGCTCAATCCTCTTTCGCCCGCCGGAGGCTTGGATAGAAAGCGCACACACGCCACCGCGACCGCCACTTCTCCGACTCCGCCGTCAATCTTGTACCCTCTTCGAGAGTCAAGTGTCAGTACGAGCACGAGTACCAGTGCCAGTGCAAGCCGGAAAAGTAGTTTGAGCGGAAAGGATGGCAAAGGCCTCAGAGCTTCCAACAGCCCCGCCGAGGCGCGCGAAATCGACGAAAAAGGGGAACTAGGCACGCTGCCAGCTGAGCTGGGTGCGCTATGCATTGCAAAGCTTGGACTTCCATTCCTCCTATTCGACGAGGATGAGCAACTGGTCTATTGTAATGCCGCTGCTACGAGGACCGTTCCTGCTCTTGAAAGCTGCTCGGCCAGTCCAACACCCGCAAATGGTAATGCGTTGAACCACGACTCGGAAAGACCACCCTCGCGTCGCAGAGTCGATGCTTCAGGATCTTATAGCAGAGCCAGCGAAAGACCCGGTCCTTCTAGAGCCGCATCCGAGCATTCGCACTCGCATTACTTCTCGAATCCATTAGATCATGCACGCTCCCAGCCGTATCCTCCCTCGCCGTCGGCTTCGCCTGTGCACTTCGATCGTTCACCCAGCAAACGCAAGCCTGCTCGGGGCATAGATGCCGCTGAAGTGTTCCACTTTGCTGCTTTTGACGCCATTGGTCTTGATGTCGCCCGTTTACATCGACACGTCGGCGAACAGACCTTTTCACTTCAGCATACGCTATCAGAGTCAACGAAGAGATCATTGGGACAAGAGCAGACCGCAGGTCAAGCTGTTTGCCAGCCTCTTTTACGCCTTAGAGGGCAGATCAACGTCGAGACTTGGTGGGCTTCCAGCGTGCAGCGTCTCGAGACAGCGCCTTCTGCGCCCGCCAGTCCTTTCGACACCCTGCCAGTCTCATCAGCAGTCAGACCAACGGACACGGTGTTCTATGCTGTTCTATTGACCCATACACAGGCGTGGAAATTGCCTGCAATCCAGCCGTGCGACGACGTCTCCTCCGTCGATTCACTGTCGACTGCCAGTGCGCCCCAGAAAACGGGTACTGTCAACACGCCTGAACATGGTCAACGTACAACAGAGGCTGCTCAGCCAAATGGTGCATCTCGCCCTGCACTTGCTCGCACTACATCGGATCCGCCAGTTGTTCCCGATGACGTTGCTGGCTTGACAGAGAATGTTCGCGACAGTATACCACCATCGTTCTACAAGACCGCAGTCGAACGCATGCCACAGATTCTTTTTACCAGTGGGAGGGATGGCATTGTGACATACCTAAATCCTCAGTGGTATGAGTATACGGGATGGGATATGAAAGCCCCCTCTAGAGAATTATGGGCAGATGTTTTCCATCCCAGCGACGTGTCGATCGCGGTCGAGCAGTATAGCGAGGCAATCAGGAGTGGCTCAGATATCCATTTGCACTACCGTGTGAAGAGCAAAGATGGAGATTATCGGTGGATGATCGCAAGAGGCCGCTGCATAAGAGAAGAGGGCAGCGATAAGATCACGGGCTTTGTCTGCACCCTGACAGATGGACAAGACCTCATCGATGCTCAGCACAAAGCCGTACAGACCCAACAATACATTTCTACAGTCCTCAAGGCCTCAGCGATTACCTTGATAGTAATCGATTTGTCGCGCAAGGTCACCATGTTCGAAGGCTACACCGAAGCTTTAGACAAGCTAGGAGTGACCCGAGAAGAAGCCATGGAGCATTTACTCGAGGATGCGTGGCCAGACTTGGAATGCGCTGAACAAGCCCAGGCAATGCTGCAATTCACCAAGGTGAGAGTCGACTGCAAGACGATCATTTGGGGACAGAAACGCTCATCTGACTTTTACTGCCTCTTCAGCAGGACACAATACCCGAACGAGACTTCACCACACACGTCGGGCCCTCGCATTTCCGATATCGAATGACGCCGCTCTATGAAATGACGCAAGCTTCGTCCGCACAGCAAGACAGCGAGACAGAGACACCCTCCCCTCGACGTCTTTCCGGCATCGCCATAGTCTGCACGGACATCACCGCAATGGTGACAGCTGAGCTTGCATTGGTGCAAAGTCAGGAAGAAAAGGCAAAGCTAGTGGCCAGCGAAGAAGCGGCTAAAGAGGCTTCGCGCCTCAAGACTGTCTTTGTGACCAGTTTGAGCCATGAAATTCGTACTCCAATATCGAGCATGCTGGGTATCAGCGAGCTGCTGCTTGGAGATCCTGGCCTGGACGCCAAACACCGCTCGCTTGTGCAGAAGCAGCTCCATGCTGGCGAACTCTTACTGCAGCTCGTTTCAATGGTCCTCGACATCGGCAAAATGGAGGCCAATAAATTAGAGCTGGAAAGTCAACCTTTTGCTCTGACAGACTTGTTGAGCGATTTCGACATCTTCGCCAACCTAGCAGAGGCCAAGGATATTTACTTTGAGCGGATACTAGACGTCAGGTCAGATTGTGCTTTCGTGGGGGATAGATTGCGATTGGCACAGGTCCTGTCGAACATGATCTCTAAGTAGGCTACACGATGGCGCATATCGACGAGATCTTTGCTAACGTGAATTTTCTTCGACCTATACAGTGCCGTGAAGTTCACTTCAAGAGGCGGTATAACCTTGCGGGTAGAGCAAAAGGACCAGGGAGATGTCTGTCTTATGACCTTCCAGCTCGAAGACACCGGTGTTGGGATTGATAAGCAAACTCTACCACAACTGTTCAAACCTTTTCATCAAGCCAACGTCACCATCGCACGGCAATTTGGGGGAAGCGGTCTGGGCCTTTCGATTGCTAAATCCGTTCGTTGAGTCCCACTTGCTTGCGAACGCTCTGCCAATGTGCTGACATGTCTTTCGTTTTGTAGCTTACAGAACTGATGGGAGGCCATTTAACGTTGGAATCAACCTTGGGTGTTGGAACCGTCGTGCGGCTGCAAATTCCGCTGGTCAAAGCGGCAAAGTCCGCCGTTTCGCCACCGATGGCGGACGCCCCTCAGACGATCTTGAACGGCACAGGAAGTTTACTTCGGAAAGACGTTTCTATCCTTATTGCCGAAGACAACCGCCTGCTACAAGAAGTATACGCTGCACTGGTGCGAAAAATGGGGTTCGCTCGCGTGACCGTGGTGGAAGACGGGCAACAAGCCATCGATTCCATTCAGCAAGATGTGCCTCATGTTGTCCTCATGGATGTTGAGATGCCACGAATGAATGGTCCGGAGTAAGTCCACTGTTGTCCCTTTGATCGTGGACAGACGCTCAAAGCGATTCTCTGGCAGTGCGGTCCGTGTCTTGCGCAGCAGCTCAGATGTCCGTATAAGAAATCTCAAGATTATCGCATTAACAGCCAACGCTGTTGCTGGCGATAAGGAGCGATTCTTGTCCATCGGCATGGACATGTATCTGAGTAAACCTGTAAGAGCATCGGCCCTCGAAAGCGCCATACTTGAATGCCTCGATATTGCATAAGCTACATAGCTCTTGTTCTCATTGGCCCTCGTTATCGTCAGAAATAAAGCAGTATCTGTATCATATGCATAGCGTACACATGGTCTATATTTACACAGCATCGTCATCAATTTTCGCATTGGGGTTTATCGAGACCAGCAGACAGACGTAAACTCACAGGCGTTAGAGGGCCTGAACCTATTAGCTTGACACTCCAGCTCATTTCATCTCTACATCACTACCGTGCGCATACTCCCACGACTCGGAGCTATCAGAGTCTTCTGCACTGCTGCCCTCATTTTCCGACTCGCCAGAGTCGCTCTCCCCGTCTGCATCGCTGGCTATGTTTAGCAGCTCCGCATCAAAGCCGATCTTGCCCAGTTGTTCTTTGAGCTCGATGGCTCCGCTCTTGCTCGCTGTGACAGCAGCGATACTAGTCGAAGGGTCGAAAACGGGGAGTATGTACTTGCGCACAGCGTCGTTAACCTGCTCGACCGTGACACCCTATAAATCCCATTGTAAGCCTCGATCAACGCATATTGTCGGTTGTACGGCTAGCATACCTTGGCTTTGGCAAGTAAATCACGCTGATAGTTCTGGGGTATACCCTTCAACGCTTGATTGACGAATGAAACTCCTGCGGCCTTAGACAGACTTGACTGAGAATTTGCAGTATAGTATGCTAGTTCACTTTTAGCTCCATCGATTCTCATCTCATTTAGAGGCATCTTGTATGCGTATCAGTCTTGCTTAGTCGCCGAACTATTAGTTAATGGCTTTACTTACCAAGTTGCCGTCCATCATCAACTCCAAGGCTTTCTTAGATTCTGTGAAAGCTGCAAATGATAGGTCGACAAGTCAGCGCATCTGAACCCGATTCTGTCTCCGCCCGCATGTACCTTTGGCCGTGTCCGGAGAGCGATAGACCTGCAATTGCGTGGGGGCGTAGTGTGAGCAAGACGAAGGGAAACGGGCGTGAGTAGCAGTAGACTGACATTGAAATATACGAATCCTCTTTCAACATCGGTGACTATGTTGGCGCCGTAAGCCAAACCTGCTCCACGAACGCTACGCCAGAGTATCCCTTCAAGGGCGTTCAAGGCTGTTTTTGCGATTGTCAACGCCGGTAGATCTGGGTGATCATACGTATCGGGCCTGGCGAACAACAAAAATTGTGAGCCATTGTATGTCTTCAGCGTGAAGCTACACGTGACGTCGCCAAGGACCCACCCCTTTGCAACAAAATAGCCAAAAGATGATTCGATGGTGGCTAAAGGAGCGATGACAGCTTTTCGCGAGGGCGATTGTCCAAGCGTGCTTAGACATTCTTTTCCGAACGTCACTGGCAGCAATTTGAGAGGCTGTCGCATACGCGTAAGCTACTGACAATGGGGATGATCGCCCGAGCTCACCTCGAGCTGCTGGAAGTGCAGCTTCCAAGTCTCCTTGGCCTGGTCGAGTGCCAGGATGTCACCAGTAACAGCTATACGCATTCTCGAAGGCGACGTAACTGCACAATCCTGTCAGAAGCATTGTCGCTCACATCAGGGAGCGAGACTCACTGGCCGACCGGAGCTCCTCCAAATTTTGCACGACTTTTTGTGGTTCCGACTTCAACCTCTCCACAATTCGAGGAGTTGCTTCAAGTCGGCTCAGTAGCTGTTGCGACCACGAGGAACTGCGTTGCCCGTCCAAAGTGATGTCGCGGTAGATCGCCGCAGCCACATCCGCCCCTTCTCTCTTTTCAGCAGGTAGGTTCTGCAGGAGACGCTGTGCAGTGATGCGCAAGCTGCACAAAATTTATGATCAGTACGGAAAGCTGATCGTTGACTGTGTTCGTACTGACCGGTCTTCGGAAAACTTGCTGCGGAATATGAGATCGCGAAGCCATGCCACAGCTCTTGCGTATTTATCCTTTTCAACTCGTATGCTGATCTCCAGTTGCTCGCTGAGTGCGGAACCCGCAGCGATTCCATAGTCGACGGTTTCCGTTTCTAACAGCTTCACGACGTCTTCAAACGGTATCTCTGTTCCATCCTCCTTTATGTGAGGCAGCGAGTGGAAGACATTAACGTAAAGATTGAGTAGCTCGCGCTTCGCAGGTAGGTCTGCCATGTCGAGGAAGACCGAAATCTCGATGAAATTGGAATGAACGTCTGCCAGAAAATTGTCAGTCAGATTGTCAAGTAGCTGAGGCCACAGCGATGTGATGTGTGTCAGACCTACGCTCGAATTGCATGAAGTATGGGAGGGAGACATCTTCCTGATCAAGACGTCGCTGCACCTCATTGCTGTACTTGGCGGGATTAGTACCAGCAGCGGCGGAGTCAAGGTTGATCCAGCGAATGCTATTGACATCCGGGATCTTGAAGTCAGAGATGACTTCGGCGGGAGCCTCGACATCATTCGCTTTCTGTGCCGCGTCCAGCTTCTCTGCGAGCCGCTTGAGACCGTTCTCCCCAAGTTCTTCTCTCCGCTTAGCCAGTCTTGCCTTGTTGTTCTTGCGAAGCTCGCTCGCCTGTTCGGCGCTTGGCATGCCGATAATAGTAAGGGAAGGTCGCTCAATGTAGTACCTGCAACTTTGGTCAATAGATGTCTCGATTTTTCACCATTACACTTACTTTTCAAGGAGGTTGCTCCAATCACTCTCCTTCCACTGCTGTAGAGTTCGGAACCGCGTGATGTCGTCCAAAGAAGCGGGAAGCTCGCTACTATCTTCAGCTCCGTACAGGAAGTCGGTTAACAGTGCATATGTCAAAGAGTCTGAAGCATCGACCTCCAGGGTGTTGAGTAGCTACAGAGCTCGGTCAGCCAATTGGCCCTGGGCAAGTTTTTGGGAAAATTGAAGATCGCACCTTTCTTTGCTCTCGGTGCAGGATCATGGTCATGCGGTCCATATCGATGCCATCCTTCAGAACGCGCTTGAGAACATTCATGACTTCCTGGGATATCAAGGATAGCTTCTCTTTCGGCACTGATGATAAGGAGATATTGAGAATCGAAGTGTGATGCTCAAGACCATCAAATCCAACTCCTGTTGCCCATGGATCATCGACTTCGACCAATGCCTTCTGCAATGGCGAAATGGCCGAGTCGGACAGGTATGCGCTCAGAACATCGAGCGCTTTCTCCGTGAGAAAGTCTCCGTATGTAGGTCCGACCCAACTCATGTTGACTTCGCCCATGCCTGTATGGTGACAACAGTGAGCTGATTACGATCCGGGACAGATTGTATGCAGTAGCTTACTCTCGTCTTTCTCGGGAAATTCAACAACCTCCACTCTATCCTTCGTAATGGTAGGCACTTTGGCGCTCGGAGTGTCGATGAACGGTCGTTTCCAGCCTTCTGGACGGGGCCCCAGAGCTTGCTTATGCTGTTCGATCGTCGGCTCGACTTCCTCGGTCAACACCTTCAGCAGCTTGTTTGCATCTACCTTCCCTGTGACAAAAAGGCAAAAATTCTGCGGTAGGTAGTAGCTGCCATGATATTTGCGAATTTGTTCAATGTCGAGTTTCCGCAACGCTTCCATAAGACCGCCAGTTTGGCTGCGATATGCATTTCCTTCTGGGTAGAGCGTACGTTGAAGGTCGAGGAACATCTTCGAGTACGATGTGTTCTCGACGCCTTGCATCTCGCTGTATACAACGCCAGCATCTTCTCCTTTGCCATTGACGTGGTATACTTCGGTTGTGAACCCGGTGTCCCTGAGCGTCGGGTATAGCACATGGTCCATATACACGGGCAATATGCGCAAGAAGCCTTCCTCTCCGGCAGTGGTGATGGTGTATGTGGTGTTCGTAGTATCTGTCCACGCATTTGTCCCTGCCGCGAAAGCGCGGTTGGCGAGAGTGTCTAGAATTCCTTTGTATGGATACTGTTCCGAGCCCAAGAATACTAGACTAGAGTGCGACAGTGGCATTAGCATGAGATATATGAGGTCACTGGCTTCGTCACGCCCACTGCTCTAATGTATGTGGACAGCCAGAATCATCGAAGATCTCGGTGGCAACAGAGCCGAACAAGTTGCACAGCGGGCCTGTACAAGCGTGTATGGTCGTAAGGTTCTTACAAAGCTGACGCTTATGAGCTGAACTCACCCTCAACGTCAATGAGGACTACTCGCAAGCCTGTCTTGCTGCTGGTCCACTTTGTCACAGTGTGAGGCTGATTGTACGACTCTTGAAGCGAGACTGGTCCAGCAGAGCGCTTGAAGCTGCCATACACCTCGGGGTACTTGCTGTCGTAGTCTTGCATTGCTGCTACTGTTGCGTAGCCTCTAGGGAATAGTAGTCCTGGCTTGCGTACGCCTTGCAGCAGCCCAGGCTTGCGTCCCTGGTTGTGGTTGACAAATATGCGTCGAGTGGACTGATAGCCTAGACTGTATGGGCGAGCACAAAGGGCCACCTGACGCCGCAGCATTCACTTTGCGCCCCGTCGATGCGCAGCTTCGCTCCTACTGTATGCCTTTGTGCTGGACGACAAGACGAGCGCGGCGGGCAGAACGATGACAACGAAAAGTAAAGGTTCGGTGGCAAACGTATTGCTAAGAAACATGCTCCCAAGCGTCCAGAGCTCTATAGCAGGCATAAAGCAACAAGCATACATACGTAGACTAGGACATCGTATGCAATCTATACCTCGCGAATACGATTCTCCATCTCCTGTTTATGTCCAGGATAAAGCTCGACCTGCTCCAGCCAGTTGTTCCTGGCAAGGAAATCTATCACCTGCGTGAGGTCTGATATTTCGTGCTTGACCTGATGATGGACTAGCTTGCCAATGAGATCGCCACGTTCAAAAGGATTCTTAGGCGGTTTAGGCTGCTCAATTCGCTTTCGACCTTTGCGCGCAGGATTATGCGTGAATCGACAGCGTTCGCCGAACTTGCATACTCCAGTACTAGTCCAAGCTATGCAGTCGCGGGGCTGCATGTTCTGTGCAGGCGTGTGTGTCGAGTTTTGGCCTTGTCCATCGTCCTCAGTTTCGTAGTTCTCGAGAACATCCTCCACTTGCACGCGCTGCTTCGTTGTCGAAATCTCTTCAGGAGCTGAGTCGTTGTCATCGTCATCATCTTTATCGCTGTCCCCGATTGGCACTCCGTCGATGTCTTCTTCCTCGCTTATGTGATCCGCAGCTGCCGAGGGTATGCTTCGGGTGCGATCCTGCATTTTGTCTGGGTTCGGTCGGGCAGGCTTGACCAGCATGGCTGCTACAGCTTCATCATCTTCAGACGAGACTTCCTTCGCATTATCGGGGGCCGTCTCAACGCTTGTACTGATATTCGACAAATGTGCGCCTTCCGGTCTCCTGTCACTGTCTCGCGCAAGCCCCGCTGCTCTCCCTCGTCCTCCCTTACCACGTTTTGCAGATCCTCGCTGAGAGGACATGGCTGGAGACGCCTCATCATACTCCTTGCGCTTGAGCTCCCTTTGCGCACGTAGCTCTGCATTCTTGGTTCCGGGCCATTTACGTCGTCGTTCTTCGATCCACTTTGCAATGTCTTCCTCGGTGTCGAGACTGATATTTGTGCCCTGAATGCGAGCGCTAACGCATTTTGTTCAAGTCAACATTGTACGGGTACCTGCTTGACCATACTAACACCGCTCACTCTAGAGGGCCATCTGGCTTTGTCTTTTCTCTGCGAGCGCCCGGACGGAAGACTAGGTGACGATCTTGCTCGTGCAATTCCACTACATTGGGAAGACCTTCAAAGCTACAGCCTTCATTGTGTTTGCAGCATTTGACATGATCGTTCCGTTGATGGCCAATCAGCTGGACCGTGGACTGGAAGGACAGGTTGCAGAGCTTGCAAAAGGGTCTCGTGCTCGACGACTGGCTGGGTGGTCCTGCTTGAGGCGGTCTTTCTGCATTGCGTGACCAATTGTTGGCAAATTTAGGAGGCGGGACGACCTCTACCGGCGCTTCTGACTGTAATGTGGGCGCTGTGCTTCGATGTGCAGGTCGGTGTGCAGGCAGCGAGCCTTGGTGGGTTATTGCGCTGCTAGGTTTATCTGGCAGACCAGCTGGTCTTGGTGGCAAGGCGTGCCGCAAGCCAGTGACAGGAGGCCCATTCGCGGTCACTGAGCGCGGTAGATGTTGAGATTGACTGTCGAAAGGAGATGGGTGCGACCTTGCTGGAGCTGCCTGTCCTTGCGACTGCAGGCTTGCATTTTGCCACTGAGACGAAGCACCAATGGCCTGGGAAGACTGATGATGGTGTGGGTGAGCAGGCAGGTTCGCATTGTAGCCAACATACTGTGGAACTTGAGGTGATTGAGGATAGCTGTACGGTCTCGACACTACGCTTCGTCGTTGAATAGCAGTAGCCTGACCGCCTGGATGTGCATAGTTGACGTGACCCGCAGAGTTTGCGGTAGGTGCGGCGCCAGAATATGCAGTACTGCTAGTACCAGCATGTGTAGAGGTAGGTAAGTTGTAATAGGCAGCACCGTCGAAAACCATTGACTGTTAGAGCATTGACGCAGAGAAGAGGTTGATCCGGCCAGAGTAGTGGCGAGTACACGGCAAGCTTGTCTCGATGATCAAGGCATTGGCACTGGAGGGATCACATGTACACTATTACAAAAGCTGAGAACCGCCGAGCCTCGCGAGAATGCAGGAGGTCGCTTTATAGGGTCGAGAATGTTCCGATCACGGTCAAGTGTAGCTGCGTAGGCTGCATAGACTGGACCTTGGACGCACAAAACGCCATACACATACCACCATCGTCATCCAGTCCTTTAATCACTAATCCCAGCCTTTCTGTTCTCTCACTCGTCGCCTTTTGTGCTTTCGCTCGCCTCTCGCCGCCCTAGCGAAACCGCCGCTTCAGTTATGCAGAGTTCAGCTTCGACTTCAGTGACCTTACAAGCTGCTCTCTACGATGATGACTGTTGCAGCTGGGATCCTCTTTTGACAAATGCGAATGATGTGTTGACCCATGTAAGCTGTTTCGGGTTTCCAGGTCCTTACCGCTCGTTTCCAACTTGCTCTCCAAAAGGTGGTAATCGGCAGGGCTTCGTTCAGGTGAGCTTAGTAGACCAATTTGGGCATGTATTCGAGCTGAGAGTTGGTATTAGTCGCGCAGCATGCCTCGCCTGCACCTCTGTCATATCTTCCAGTGACATTCGCATGGAGTTTCACTACGACGCGCCCACCAACGGCTACCTGCACTTCGGCTGCTACGAAGGCGATGTCAAGTGCGAACTGGATCGTCGCTATCATCTCCATCGTGCTAGTCTGGTAGGTTTGTGACCAAGCAAATCAGTGCAGAATCGCTTATGTGATAGCCTCAGTATGTGGATGGTCTGCCCATTGTAGAGCGTCGACTGGTGCAACGCGTCTTCGAGCCCGCATGTAATTAACACGTGATCTGGCGGAGCTCTTCTCGGATATATGACGTCTGACTTTCCGCTGGCTTTGCTGTACAGTCAAACAAACAATGATGCCAGACGTGGACCCAAAGCATCGATCCAAGAATCGACCTCGCTACCAGGGGTCAAAGACGGTGCGGAACCTGTCTCGCCTGGTGATCGTCGGCTGATAACTTTGCGTTTGGAAGGCGCCCGCTAAGCAGAAGGAAAAGGCCACGCCTTTTGTCAATGAGGGTCGGAAGGCTCTCCAGCTGGTGGAAGACGCGAAGATGCCAGACTTTGTCCCATCTGGGCATCTAGCTACTTCTTCGCCTCTTTCACCGCGTCGCCCCAGCAGCTCGGTTCGTCAAGATCATGCCTCGGCTTTGCCGGTGGCCTTTCCCCATGTCAAGCGCCCACTTTCGTTTGATAGTGAAGACAACCGAAATGAGACCATCAAGCGCATGAAAGCTCATCTTGAGGCCATGAGCAGGCAAGACGAGAAAGGCTGCACGGAAGTCGTGCCCGCTGCAAGCTCGAGCTCCGCAGTCAAGTCCGACGCCAAGCCCGTTGCCGCTCCGGCACACAAGGTGGGCAAAGCTGCATTGCTCATCTCGAAGCTCACATTCATTGCCATATATCCAGCAGACCCCGTCTGTCTCTCTACCGCCGGTCAAGCAGGTGTCCCTCCCGACGCCACTCTCGGCAAGCAGGGCACCAACCACATCAGCCTCTTCTGCAGCATACAAGCCCGCTGCCACTCTTGAAGAGCACATGATGAGGCGTGCAGCCGAGAAGGAGGCCGCTGATGCAGCGGCCTGTCGTCAGTCGACTTCTTCCTCGAGAGGCAGAAGAGGCCGCCACCATCATCGCTACCATGAAAAGAGTGGTCGCCCACAGAACAAGGCCAAGTTCGCGCTTTCTTCAGGGCATGCGCGTTGTGAGTGAAGCGCAATTTTTCCAAAAAATTGCATGATCTAAGTTTGACCAAACAAAATTTGCCTTCACCCGGCTCTGCCGTGGTATACATAAAATTGGAACAATACAGAGAAGATTAGCATGGCCCCTGCACAAGGATGACACAGTACGCGTGCTGTTTTTCCTGCTGTGCAGCTCGAGTTCGAGCTGACAGGCCGCTTGCATCTTTCAGTGTAGTCAGATAGGATGGTCTTCGGACCACAGTTTTTTTTTGGGCTTCCACACCACCACGCTTCAAGATACGCGTTCGCAAGCACGCTCTGCACTTCTTTCGACTCGGGCGTCCTTCTTTTGCCTGGCCTTGGCCCGCTTTCTTCTTTTAGCCCGCGATCATGCCTTTTTTTTGCCGGCTTCTGTGCCGCGGCTGCATCATTCGCAAGCGTTCGCAAAGCTGTATAGTGCGGTGCAAAGCAGTCAGTTTGCAGTAGCATAGAGTCATAGACGGTGTTGTGTGTAGGAGAGTCTATGGCAATGAAGAGCATGCATGTCAAGTCGATTCGAGTCAGGGTTATGGTGGCGTCCGGTGCCGCATGCAGGCGAGGCGGCACATGATGGCAGTAATGCTCACTTGCTTTTCTTCAGACACACTGCCATCCCAAGTCTGACCCACTCACACCCTAATCTGTATATTAACGCAGCTTTACAGACCAGCGGGTGGCTTCGGCTCCAGCCCTTTGTCCTCCTGCTAACTGCCCAGAACTGAGCCTAGTACTACCTAACCTGCTCAAGATTCACTCGTATCTCTCATCTTCCCAGCAATAGTGCAGTCAAATATTGTCCAGTCAAGATGAACATGAACAACAGGCAATACGTCAACACTCCAGCCTTCATGACGGACTTTGGGTACGTGAAAACTTGACTGCATTGTCATACATGCTGATATGGAGTCTTAAATGCTTGCAGGGAAGTCATTCGAGATCTCGCCGATCACTGGGGCTTCAGGCAGTACCTGTGCTCGGAAGAAGGAGCTGCTCGGCCTGGTCTAGACTGCTCAGAGGTGGCCGCATACATCGAACATCCAAATCCTCCAGCATTCCAAGCCTTGTGGAACCAGCAAACCGCATACAGGAATAATCTCAGCCTGCGTAATGTGGTCATCGACAAAGCACATGGACTAGTTAGGGATCTGCCATGGGAGGATGTCCTGCACTCAGCAGTAAGTAACAATCTTGTCGACTTGGTGTTATGGGCTGCTCACGAATATCGGCACAACAGTATCGGTTCTCTAATCATCCAGAGCTCGCAGAAGCAGATAAGCCTCTTATCCAAGCTGCCTCTTATGCGGTCCAGTTCTATACAGGTTACGTGCAAGATGAGGCAAGAATGGAGGCAATGCAAGCTGCTCAACGACGGCGGGCCAACCCTGTAGGCCATCAGCCCGTGGAATTTCGTATATCAGAAGCCAGCACCTCTCTCTTTTCTCGCTTCAATGATCTATCGCGCGAGAACATCAAGGTTTGGGTCGATATCGTCGGCGATTTTATGCAGGTGGGCCATGCTCAGCGCCTCAAATATCGACAAAACAACAGCAAGCTCCTGCAATGCGAGCATTTGAGGAGGCAAGGCTTCGTCTCTCCGGCCTGGCATCCCGACCTTATCGGCGACTTTGATGCAGAGGATTGCATTCGAACCTTACAGCAAAGCTTGGAAGCAGATCTTGCGGAGATTGGGCCAGCATCTCGGCAGCAGCGCGCTTTCGACGATCCGCATCACTACACCCACAACCTTATCGACATTCCAGAGGTCGACAGTATCATCGGCACTGTGCGGGCTATGGCATCGCTTTTCTACGTGCATTATGAAAAGAGTCAGGATGGTCGGCAGAGAGCCAACGGTGGCATCGACAATGAACGCTTCATCCGCACTGGGCTGGGTAGAATCGTCAACAGCGAAGTATCACAATTCGATGCGACCCTGTTCAATGCGAACATGGAGACGCTTGGCATAAGTGCTGTCCTTTTTGAGGAAAGTCTGGGTCGCGATCTGCTCACCGGCTTGCTCAGCGAGATCTTCCTCGTTTGCACGTTGGCTCTTCATTCTCATCGATTCTACCTCTACAATCTCATCTTCCTTTCACTGGTGGACCGCTGGCATGACAAAGCGGACAGTCAGGGCATCTTTGCTGGAGAGCAGGGCGGGCTGAATCTGGACCGCTTCTACCACATCCGACAATTCGCAGAAGGTCTGCTGCATAGCTGTACTGTCGGTTCTCGTCAAATCCAATTCTGACCGAGAGAACGAAGTGGCGAGCAGAAAGCTGATATGACCGAGAAGTGGCTCAAGATGTGGTCTGGTACCGGCATACCGTGCGCCGACCCTGCCTGTTCACGACCCTTGCTCCCAGTAGATGTACCAGCGGGCCAAAGAGCATTCAAAGATGCTCCCATGCATAATCGCCTGTCCGTCGGCGTTAATATCAGACGAGGCACGTTGCGCAGCCACGAGATTTTTCAAGCTTTTCGTAGAGATTCGTCACACAATTGCCTTGTTGGTCTTTTCCCTCATCCTTATCATCCAAAGTATCTCGTCACTTTACTAGCTTTCGGGCATCTCATGCATTACACCTGTCGAGCACAACGCGGCAAACCCAGAAGAGGTGGTGGTGGGGGTGGTGGTCAGGAGGAATTAGTCAATCTTTTCCCGCGTGAGCAAGAATAGTAGTCATCGAAGAGAAACAGTCATCAGAGAGTATCTACACACGCAGACAATTGCTGCATGAGGGTCAGTCTGCATAGGTGAAGATTCCTCGCCCGAATCACTTCTCAAGTGGCCACCTCGTCTTTACGGCTAAACTCCGCAATGCCGAAGTGCGGACAGACGCGCAACAAAGCTCTTCGCCCTTCACAGCCTGTGCGCTACGGTACCACGCTACGCTGTGCTCGCCTGCGCTTCAGGGAGCCTGTTCGAGTCAGTCATAGTGCGTAAGTCACTGAATGTCCAGCTTGCAATGTTCAGCAAGGCCTTGGCATCTGCCAGCCCTCCAAGAGGTCCACGAGGAGCAGCGCGTGCTTATCGCCGACCAACGCCGGTCTTAGTCACAGCGGTTCGGGCGCTAGGTGCGGGCAGGCCGAGGCAGTCGCCAGCTGTCCTTTGATGCAGCTGCTGCGGTTCGAGTGGATCAAGACTAGGCGCTGTCCTGGTCCCTCTTGCGTCTTGCTTTCTTTACGACCCCAACTCGCCAGGCAGTCAGACCTCACCCGTGAATTGGTTCAGGCCTCTGACAGCTACTACTCTACGCGCATCGTGAGTGGGATATCTTTGCCGCTCGTACGAGAAGCTCGTCTGGCCAGGTTCAGAAGGAGCACAGCAAGACTGACGGGCTGTTGTCCAGCAGACTTGTCCTTAGCAAGACAGGCTGCGCCGTTCTGTAACGGCAGCTGGCGAGCTTAGCTTCAAGCAGTCTCGTCGCCTTTGTCAATTCCATCGGCGCCAGCCAATTTCCGAAACCGCAAAATCGTAGATACCGTCGCATCGACGCGTGTCAACACAAAGAATGGCAGAATACACCGATGCGGCACCCAAGTCGACTGCCATCGGCGGTGTAGCTCCTACCTTGCAGGCAGCCAGCGTCAACCAGCTCCAGCGACCTGCCGATGGTGGCCACGAAAACATTGCATCTGGCCAGACTACTCGCAGAAACTCTTATGGCAATGGGACTGGCAATGGCAACGGCGCCTCTCCTAGCAAAACCTCGAGCAATAGCAAGAGCGTAGACACCACAGTCGACGTGCCTAACCCAGATGCCGATGCCGAGACTGGCGGCGTAAGCGTCGAGAAGGCCAAACAGGATTTTGAACAAGTCCGCCGCACCTACTCGCGCACCAGCAGTCTGGGGCGCACTCGAACACGCGCAAGCTCCAAGGGAGAGCCAGCCTTTGACCCAGAAAAGGGAGGAGACCATGGCGAAGAGTTTGATCTTCTCGATTTCCTCGTACGTGCCTGACTACTGTCCCCCTTTCAGCCTGCCATGTGCACGTGCTTCATGGCCTTGGAGTGAGCGCTAGCTAACGCAATCTTCCTCGCAGACACACAATGACCTTGGCAACAACCCTGAGTCGGGCTTCAAGTTCAAGGCTCTTGGCGTGACATGGGACGATCTCCAAGTCGTCGGTATGGGCGGTATGAGGCTGAACATACGAACGGTGAGAGCGACCTTCTTGCACCTTAACTGGGACGCGCCCCGACTTACTCTGCACTCCCCCCTTCACTCCCTCATATAGTTCCCCGATGTCTTCAGTACGTTCACAAGCTAATCAGGTACTCGACTTGCCCAGCTAAAGCAATATTACGAAATCTTTCACAGAGGAGCTCCTGTTCAAGCCAATCATGCCAATCATGATGAGAATGCCCAAGTTTGCTCCCAAGCCAAAGACCATCCTAGAGAGCTTCAATGGTATCGTTCAGCCAGGTGAGATGTGCTTGGTGCTGGGCCGTCCTGGATCCGGATGCAGTACCTTCCTGAAGGTGCTCGCCAACAACCGAGCTGGCTTTATGGCCATCAATGGTAAGGTTGAGTACGAGGGCATCGAAGCCAGCGAATTTAGCAAGGTCTACCGGGGAGAAGCCTTGTATAACCCAGAGGGTGCGTCAACGGTTATTCGGCATTCCCCCTGCCATAGCCTGACAACGACTGTCTTTGCAGATGACAACCACATCCCAACTCTCACGGTTGGCCAGACCCTCAAGTTTGCACTGTCGCTCAAGACACCGGGCAAGCGCATGCCCAAGCAAAGCATCAACGAGTTTCGAAGCGAAGTCCGCGACCTTTTGCTGCGCATGCTCAACATCCCACATACCAAGAACACGCTCGTCGGTAATGCCGAAGTTCGCGGCATCTCAGGTGGAGAGCGCAAGCGTGTCTCTATTGCCGAGATGATGACCGCTCGACCAGCTATCGCGTCTTGGGACAACACAACCAAAGGTCTCGACGCTTCCACCGCACTCGATTACGCCAAGTCCCTCCGCATCCTTACCGATGTCTTCAAGACTACTAGCTTCGTCTCGCTCTATCAAGCCGGAGAAGGCGTTTACGAGCAATTCGACAAGGTCTTGGTCATCAGCGATGGCCGCGAGGTGTTCTTTGGGCCCCGCCAAGAAGCACGTCAGTACTTCATCAGCCTTGGGTATGCCGATCTTCCTCGACAGACCACTGCAGACTATCTGTCCGGATGCACCGATCCAAACGAACGACGCTTCCAGGAAGGTCGAGATGCCAGCAACGTGCCATCAAGTCCCGAGCAGCTAGAGGAGGCCTTCAAGAAGAGCGTATACTACACACGCATGGTTGATGAGAGGGCTGCATACCGCAAGAACATGGAATCCGATCCCGCGCGCCGAGACGCGTTCTTGAGCGCTTTCAAAGATGAGAAGCGCAAGCTTGTGGCGAAAAAGTCCCCCTACACTGTCTCTTTCGGCGTTCAAGTCTTTGAACTCTTCAAGCGTCAAGTCCGGTTGACATGGCAAGATCGTCTCGGTCTCATCGTTCTCTATGCTACATCTATCATTATCGCTATCATCGTTGGTTCTTGCTTCCTCGACCTGCCCCAGACGTCCGCGGGCGCGTTCAGCAGAGGTGGTGTCCTGTTCTTGGCCCTTCTCTTTCCCTCGTTCACTGCATTCTCTCAGCTGCCTCAGCAAATGATGGGCCGGCCCATTATGTGGAGACAAACCGAATATACCCTCTTTAGACCCGCAGCACTCGGTCTGGCTGGGTTGCTAGCCGATATCCCCTTCGCCGCAAGCAGCAACTTCCTGTTTTCGCTCATCATCTACTTTATGGCAGGCCTGGCTCGCTCTGCAGGCGCTTTCTTCAGCTTCTACTTGCTTGTCTTTGGCGGTTACCTTGCCCTGGCTACTTTCTTCCGCTTCCTCGGATCGCTCTGCTCTTCCTACGACGTAGCAGCTCGGCTCGCTGCGACCTTGGTTTCTGCGTTCGTCCTGTACTGTGGATACCTAATTCCAACCTTCTCCATGAAACGTTGGCTGTTCTGGATCAGCTATATCAACCCAGTTCAATACGGATTCTCAGCCATCATGTAAGTCTGCCGAACACGATCGGCTAGCGGATCACCTGATCTGACCCTCCTCTTCCTAGGTACAATGAGTTCAAGCGGATCAACCTGGAGTGCGTGGGTGCGAGTATCGTACCAAACGGACCGGAGTACCCTCAGTCGCTAGGACCAAATCAAGTGTGCACTTTGCAAGGAAGCTCTCCTGGTCAAGCTTTCGTCCCTGGCACGGACTATCTTTCAGCTGGCTTTGATTACACAAATCACCAGTGGCGCAACTTCGGCTTGCTTCTGGTCTTCTTCGCGGGCTTTTCTATCATGCAGATGCTGTCTCTCGAATTCTTCAAACATGGACGTGGCGCGCCAGCTATTCAGGTCTACCAGCCGGAAAACAAGGAAAGAAAGGAACTCAATGAGAAGCTTTCTTCGATGAAGGAGAAGTACCGCAAAGGAGAAGCTGAGCAGGATCTAAGCTCCATGACTACCTCTCGCAAGCCATTCACCTGGGAGAACCTCTGCTACGATGTTCCTGTTGCGGGCGGCCAAAAGCGTCTCTTGAACGATGTCTTTGGCTATGTCAAGCCTGGCACTCTCACGGCTCTCATGGGTGCTTCCGGCGCAGGTAAAACGACGCTCCTTGATGTCTTGGCGTCACGCAAGACTGTTGGCGTTATTGGCGGTGATGTGAAGCTCAATGGACGCCCACCCGCGGCAGATTTCCAGCGCGGCACGGCATATGTCGAGCAGCTTGACACCCACGAATTTACTGCGACGGTCCGCGAAGCCTTCCGCTTTTCCGCATACCTTCGTCAGCCAGCACACGTTTCCAAAGAAGAAAAGGATGCCTACGTCGAGGATGTTATCCAACTGCTCGAACTCGAAGATCAGGCCGACGCTATGATTGGTTTCCCTGGATTTGGTCTGTCTGTCGAGGCAAGGAAGCGTGTGACCATTGGTGTCGAGCTGTCTGCAAAGCCTCAGCTCCTTCTTTTCCTTGACGAGCCAACTTCTGGTCTCGACGGTCAATCAGCTTACAATCTCGTTCGTTTCCTCAAGAAACTTGCAGTAAGCGGAGCACAGTACCAATCATGAGCCTTGTGATAGCTCACGCTTTACCTCTCTTTCCAGGCTGCCGGTCAGGCTATTCTGTGCACAATTCATCAACCCAATGCCCTTCTGTTCGAGAACTTTGATAGGCTCCTTCTGCTCAAATCTGGCGGCCGAACAGTCTACTTTGGCGATATTGGAAAAGATTCACATGTCATTCGAGACTATTTTGCAAGAAATGGTGCTCAGTGCCCCGCAGCTGCCAATCCTGCAGAGTTCATGCTTGACGTAGGTGACACCGCGACCGCCAACACATCTCGCCACGCTAATCATTGACATCCGGTTACAGGCTATTGGCGCTGGATCTAAACGTCGTATGGGTGACAAAGATTGGGCCGACCGCTGGGCAGATTCCGAGGACTTCGCCGAAGTAAAGCGGGAAATTGCTGCGATTAATCAAGCTGCACTGGCCAAGGAGGACAAGATTGATCCGGATGCTACCAAGCAATACGCGACACCTTTTATGACCCAGCTCCGAATAGTATCACGACGCACCCTCACCGCCTTCTACCGTATGCCAGACTACGAGTTTACTCGGCTCTTTAACCACATGATCATCTCCCTCTTCACTTCACTCACTTTCCTGATGCTCGGTAACAGTCTAGTGACACTGCAGTACCGCGTCTTCGATATCTTCATCGGTGAGCTGGAGCGTCGCAACAGGCTCTCTGATATTTCTAACATATCGAGTTGCAGCTACCGTCATGCCGGCCATTATCATCACGCAGATCGAACCAATGTTCATTATGGCTCGAGTCACCTTCAACCGCGAAGCCTCCAGCAGGATGTACTCGCCATACGTCTTTGCTCTCGCTCAAATGGTTGCAGAGAGTCCTTACAGTCTTCTTTGCGCCTTTGTGTACTGGATTCTCATGTGGTATCCCTCCGGCTTCTTGCGGGCCTCTGACCGCGCTGGATATGCCTTCTTCATGATTCTGGTCGTTGAATTCTACTCCGTCACGCTTGGGCAAGCTATCGCTGCTCTATCGCCAAGCATGTTCATTGCTGCGACTACCAATCCATTCTTGCTTATTGTAGGTCATTGTGTCTATGTTGGACATTGGTCTCACAATTGATCTCCCTTGCCTCTTTTCCAGATGTTCAGCTTGTTCTGGTAAGCTATAGCAGGCTCCGAGCACGCGGACTCTATTGACGAACTTCTCCGCACATGACAGTGGTGTAACCATCACCAAAGACCAGCTTCCCCAGTTCTGGAGCAGCTGGATGTATCAACTTGGTAAGCATGCGTACCCCAAGGACTGATATTCGCGATGCACCTCTGATAAGCCACTTCTTATCCTCAGATCCCTTCACGCGACTTGTCTCTGGTTTGGTCACGACTGCGCTGTATCAACTGCCAATCTATTGCGAGGACTTTGAGTTTTACCGCTTCACACCGCCATCGGGACAAACTTGCGAAGCGTACGCTGCCCCATTCATCGCAAGAGTGGGCGGCTACATTCAGAATCCAGCGGCTATGGATGAATGGTGAGAAGACGTCATATAGGATGCCCTTCTCGATGCATGCTAATAGGCTGCGCAGTGCTTTCTGTACCTATTCCACCGGAGAGGACTTCTATAGACCTCTTGGCATCTCCTTTGACGATCGGTACAGAGACATCGGGATTTTCGTGAGCATCAAAACGATTGTCCACAGCGCCTTGCCATCTGACTAATAGTGCTCCTTCAGATCGCATTCATTGTCTTCAACGTCATTGTCACCCTTCTTGCCTCCAGGTACCTGAGATACAGCAAAAGGTAGAGCTTGACATAGAGGCACTGAACGGCGCAACATCTCGTCAATCTTAGAAATGATCAGCCAAGTATCTTCTGTTGAAATTTCACTTCTCTGCATACCTTCGTTAACGTGGCACAAGGCCATAATAGATGTTAATTGCACTTTTTTTCTCGGTTAGATTACCCTCGTTCGGATCTTGCGTGGTGATTATTCGTACCGTTGTTATCTCGGGTCTCTCTCACCAGCAATCGAGAAGGGTCTTGCACCTCAGGAGACTCTCCGTGCTCTTTAAAGCTAATTCTGCTGGTTCTGAAGCCCTGCCACAAGCAAGTGAAGGTCCCGGAAGCTCAATCTTTGACAGCCAAACTTGCCAGGTTTTGCTGCTTAGGGATGACACAGTACGCGGATTCCTTTGCGAACAGCAATGTGCAGCTCGACTACGAGCTAATAGGCTTCTTCCTACTTGCAGTGTAGTCAGATAGGATGTTCTTTACTGGCCGTGGTCCCGCCGCTGCGAGCTTATCGCCTTTGAGGTATGGTGTCTCTGGCCTGCCAAGAGCACTGATGATCCAGAAGAACCTCCCCGCTGTTCTACTGCACGGTGCAATAGATGCAGGTCGAGACACGGACCGGCCTGACAATCGTGACGCTCTCCTTCGCCTGCGAGATTAGGAACCTAGCCTACCCAAATCAAAGCCACCTCCACAATGTCATTGACGATGAGGGTGTTACACAGACACGACAAGGTCGAACGATACCACAAGCTAGCAATCATACATCGCATGGAGATTGGAAGAGAGTAAAGGAGAGAAGAAAAAGAAATAAAGTCTGAGTCACTAACCCCAAAGGCCCATTCATCGCCGTTTGCCTATTTTTGTGATTCCCCTGCCTTTGATTGAAGATATTCAGAATAAAGTCTCATTGTGATCTCGTCCGTTTGCATGGCTTTCGCAATTCTATCCCGAGCGGCTTCTTTGCACGTAGCCTTCAACATCATGTCGTTGCACAGACTGTCGACCTCGTGGTTCGTCGGGGAGAGCCCCCGCAAGGCGAGTCTTTTGTTTGCTGCCTCCCTCTCCTCTTCTGACGGCGCAACTTTCATGACATGGGCTATCAACGGATGATCGGAGGCAATGTCCCATGGAAGCCAATCCGGTGTCCCAGTGTTCGAGACATTGCCCGCAGAGTTTGCGTAGCTGGCTGATGCATTCATGTAGGGCGAAGCCTGGTTCGACATTGGTGAAGTACCGGAAGAACAGCTACCGAGCGTGGGGACCGAGGAGCTGCTCCTGCTTTCAGGCTTGGCTAAGCCTGATGCGGTACGTTCTTGATGGCCAGTCGTTATAGGCGGAGATTGGGCGAATGAAGGTGGAGAGGCTACGAGGAAGTCGTTGAAGTCCAGAACATCTCCGTTTTTCTTCGGCGCATTTCCCGTCGAAAAGTTGCCGTTGGACCCGTTGGCGACCATGGAGGCGAAATTCAGGCTGTCGTCCCCAGCACTTCCCGTACCAGCCAGCAGTGGATCCCGGTAGTTCATGGCATCAAAAACGCCGCTTGGTGTCGTGACACTCGTAAAGTCGGTCGCATTGCTACCGCCAAACATGCTCTCAAAGTCCGAAGAATTGCCAGCATTAGGATAGCCTTGTTTATAACCTGCGTCGGTCTGACTGCCGTAGAAGTTGGTGAATCCCGCCGGCATTGCGAAGTTGAGGAAAGAGGAAGATGCGCTGTCCAAGCTGTTCGTATGCGATGGTGCTTTACCATTAGCAGCCGCGAAGAGCGAAGCGCCATTGCTAGGAGTTCCCGGTTGTGCTTCCGAAGGGCACGAATCACTCGTAGACGAAATGGATGCCGGTGATTCAGCAGTGCTATTGCTTGTCATCCTCGTGAGCTGAGCATTGGGGACAGAGTTTGTACCGACGGCGCTTGAGGAAACTGACTGACTCCTGCGTCCATTGTTGCCATTATGCATGGAAGCTGGTGAAATCGCCGAGCTGCTGCTATTCATGGACTGCGATGGCATTCCGTTCGACGCGCTCAAGTTTGAAGCACTGTTACTATTGCCAGAGTAGTGGGCATTGTTTGGTGCGCTAGATGCATTTGTATAGTGCGAAGACGAAGGATCGGTGAATGCATTCTGGAACAGTGAGAAAAAGGCACTGTTGTTATTATCCTGTGAGCGTGGTGGAGTCGGCATATTGCCTTGACCCAAAGGGTTGACAGGCGAGGTGGAGATGGGATTGTTGAATTGTTGCGAAGGTCCTTGCTGCTGCTGCTGTTGTTGCTGATTGAGACTGTTCCAGAGAGTAGCAAAACTATTGTCGACAGTGGGTTGCAGCGCAAGATTGGTGACCTGTGGTGGAACAGCTTGAGGCAGCTCTGTGCCGAAAGCGGACGAATTCCACTCAAACATCCAGCTATCCGAGCCCTGTCCGCTGTTGCCGCTGTTGACGTTTGAAGGCTCAATCATGGTGAAGGCAGGTTGACTAGGTTGGACCGTAGGTGCAGACGCGAGGAAGGCGAGTATATCCTCGTTTGAATAAGAGTGTGGAGCGTTGTTGCTACTGGCGCCGCTATCCGCGTGTGCAGAGGTTGACATGCTCGAGCTGCCTGCGTTCCCGTGGGTGTGGCCTCGGTCTGGCGTAGCTGAAGAAGCATTGTTTGCAGTTGGCATGCTAAATGTGAAGTCTGATTGTGGCGCCTTCTTCAGCTGTGCATTTTCTTGCTGAAGTCGGGTAACGAGCTCTTTGAGGTCTACAGAACGGTACAACATTGCGAACAGCGAGCAAGACAAATCAGCAGCATGCCCACCACGGATTTCTGTTCAGCAATGGCTCGTTGCTCACTTTGATTCTCGTTGAGTGTTGTCTCGTTTGCTTCCTTGAGCTCGCTGACCTTGTCTTCGAGGTCCCGCAAGACCTTTTCCTTTCTCTCCCTGAATGCCCTTTGCGCATTTCGATTCTGGCGGCGTGCAGGTACGAGGAGAGAGGAGAGTCGGAAGGCGTGAAGAGAATACAAGGGAGATTGTGTCAGTCTCATCCTCCGCCGTCCACAGCCATTTCAGCAAGATTGAACAGGTCTCGTCTTTGATTACTAAGGCAAAGCTTTGGCAGTGTGGCAATGCTTCCAACCCACTTACCTGTTCTTTGCGCTTGTCCGTGGTGGAATTGGCCTTGCTGCCTCTGCCTGATCCCTTTCTGTCTTCCTCCTCGGGCGACTCTCCTGTATGAGCAAGGACGAGTCAGGTCAATCTGGGATCGCAGGCAGGGGAGATCTCCCAACGTACGCTCGCTGCTGCCCTCTTTGGTGTGCGAGTGGGTCGACGTTGCAGTAGCCTGCTTCCTGTCCTTGATAGACGCAGCTGCATCAATTTCATTCTCTGTCGACGGGTTCTTGCGCTTGTTCGAATCCGTGGTGCCGCTGCTGCTGCTGCTGCTGCCTGTGCCGGGAGATTGCGATTCCAAGAATGCCTGCAGCCGAGCTAGGTAGGCCTTGGACATGGTGTTGGCGTCCGGCCCCAGGACGGGGTCAGCCCAGCTGTAAAGCGTGGAGTCAGACGCTGTTACGCTGCTCGGATCCTTTGCCGTCGCCTACTTGATACTGGTCGACATTGTTCCAAATCCGGGGCGCTACTGGTGGTCGACTGCCTGAACGTGCGACGTGCGCGAGTGCTGGTGCAGCGATGGCTGTGCGGCAGTGCTGGCAGCTCACAGCTACCACTGTCGTGCCCCTCGACGCTCCCCTGCTGGTCTGCGCTCCCTTGTCTTTGTGTGGTGCTCGTCCAACCAAGTGAAGGGAGAGAGAGAGTGGGCTAGGCTTCGGTCGCCGCTAGCCCTGGCCGAGGGAGACAGCAAGAAGGGCCACGACGCTGGTGCAGTTACTCTGCGACGAGCGAGATCTAGTTCTATATTCCGTATGACCACTGAAAGCTTCCGTCTTCTCTCTCATCTCCATGCATGCATTGGCCTGCCCTCCCGAGGTGCACTGTACCTATACTTGACCATGTGGCAATCGGCTGATTAAGGTACTTTACACTTTCAAGCCACATACGTTCAGGTAGGAACGACACATCGGAGAAAGCTCTTTGATAAGTATGCTGAATGTTCTGATACTCTCGAGCGGCCCCAGAACGGAGCGAACAATGACTCATGTAGCACGCGGCCGCCCCGGTCATGCGACGTTCAAGCTACAGTCTCTAGGCTTTTCGGATAATCGTGGCACTCCTGTGCTGTTTACAAGCTAGCTACTAGTCGTACTCGCACATACATGACGCTCCACTGACCTGCAGTATTTTCAGTCGGTTGGCCCAGCAGTGATTGCGGTCGAGTGTCCAACTCAGCGCGACGGACCACCTCGCGCAGGATACTCTCTGCCTCTTCGTCGGTCATGGCAGAAAGGAAGGAATATCGTGCAAATGTCTGAAGCCAGCCATAGAGGTCTGTTTCGAGGTGTGTGATTCGAGGATTCAACGAGATGTGCTCGACTTTGAAGCCTTTTGACTCTAGAAGCTAAAATTACATCGCGT
The DNA here is from genome assembly GCA_003351005.1 of Cystobasidiaceae sp. HBUAS51001. Classification (NCBI taxonomy): domain Eukaryota; kingdom Fungi; phylum Basidiomycota; class Cystobasidiomycetes; order Cystobasidiales; family Cystobasidiaceae; species Cystobasidiaceae sp. HBUAS51001. The sequence goes on along the minus strand of KZ857215.1, from coordinate 113,893 downwards.
ACAAAGGACACAGTCAGCATGATCCCTGATGTTTATCAGATGAAGACCAGCTCACCTCTTTGTATTCTGTATCGGTAGGGAAAAACCATGGATCTAGCGGGACAGGGTCGATGCCGCGTTCTTTGAGAATGTTGTGGATATGCGACCTAACGCCAACACAATTCAAGAACCCTCCAAATTCAGCGACGAATCGAGGCGGTCGTCCAGTAGATGTATCATTCTGAGACTTCTTCAAAGCCCGCTTGACTCCGTCTAGGACCGCAGGTGGATCTCGTTTACACCAATGCAGCGTTGCATTCGAAAAGACGACATCAAACGAATTTTCATAGTCTGCGCCGTGAGGAAATTCCAACGCTTGGGCATCAGATTGAAACACTTTGCCTTTCAGACGTGGATATCTTTCTTCGGCTTTCGCGAGCTGTATTGAAGAGCAATTAGCCGTCAGTTCATGCCAGACATTTGCCTGCAGATCAGTCTGATCACGTGCGGCGTGGCAGCACTCACCATGCCTGCATTACTGTCCGTCCCTACCACGCTACCCTTTTCACCAACAATATTGATGAGCTTGTCTGTCAGTGCGCCATCGCCGCATCCAAGGTCGAGGATATGTTCTCCAGCCGCGGCGTCCAGCAGCCGCAGGATCGGCGCAATGTTCTCGTCGGAATAGTTGAACGTTCCATGCACCCCGTAAAGATCTGCCTTGTGGGCGGTCAGGTTCGCAGCGTAAGCCATGACTACTGAATGGTTTTCGTGGTGGTCGTACAGTGCTCAAACAATATCATTAGTGGACAGAAGGATGCACCCTCGCCACATCTCGGCCGGGGCCAACCTTCAGCAGCGGATCACCCGTTCGGCACAGCGCGGTCTTTCATCAGGACGATTGCATCACTGGGTGGTGTGAATAGTCCTATCAGTTCAATTCAATGTGCTCTGATCTCTGATGGCAGATAGTAGACAGCTGACCGTCGCTTCAGCTTACTTTGTACTTGGTTCTGCCCGTCATGAAGAACCGGTCGAGGATGTTTAAAGAGCACGTGATAAACCTGATTAGAACAACGACTGAAGCCTAGAAGCTAAAGCTCAGGCTGATTTCCCGATGATCGACCTGAAGCATGCAGATACAGGTTCGCTAAAGGCTCGAATGGACGGTATCGTACGGGCTTTTGGGAAAGTCGAAGTTGCCAAAGAATCATACAGCATTCAAAACGCCAGAGGGATTCAGGCAGTAAAGTCAAATGGTCGAGGCACGACCGCAACGGGCACGACCTTGTGCATAAGACGGAATGTCAGCTAGCAGTACGACCACATGCAGCTGACCAAAGCAGTAGCTTACCCAGGTGGCGGCCAGCACTACGCCCTTGCCCTTGTTCTGGGCACTGATAGCCTTCCATTCCATATCAATGTAGAGTGACAAGTATCGCACGAGCTTCATAGCGTATGTGTGTTCAGTCATGTCTTCCCTGACTCCGGTTCTGTGCTTGCGAAGACTCACTGGTGCAATCTCTGGCACACCACCTGACATTGCGAGAGCTTGCAAAAATGTGAAAAGGGTGCTGCGGCAAGCTCCTTGAATCAGGTCATGATATCATGATTGCCTGGACCACCTTCAAACTCACCCAGCGACAGAATGGGCCTGTCCAAGGTAAGCAAGCGAAGGAGGTGGAATCACAAGCTCATACCCCCACCAGTATACGAGAATAGAGAGCCGGTCTATAGGCGGAGTGACCAATCCTTCATGTGATCCCGATGCTTCTACTAATCGACCAGTGACTCCCGCAAGCGCATTGAAAGCACCAGTGCTAGAAGCGACCTGGCCTAGGATCTTGCCAGGAGAGGGCGGCGCCCCGCTATCTCCCGACACTTGGGATAGAATCTGGAATTTGCCAGAAAACAGGTCGACTGCACTGTTGTTCGTACTGACAGCCTTGGGTTGTCCTGATCCATTTGCAACAAGCGTCGCAGATGAGGCTTTGGAAGGCCCTATCTCGCCTTCGTTCGCTGCTGCTGCTTTTGAATCGGCGAATGGAGAGTTGGCATGCTGCTGCGCGTGTAGCTCGAATGCTTCGCCATCGGTGCATTCTAGACAGACAGCTCGTGTGACAACACTCGCAGATACATCCTTGGGATTTGGTGTGCGCAATGTGCCTTCTCCATCGAGTGGGATCTTCTTCAATTCTCCAATGATCTGCTTGGCTTCTTTTGCATCTGTCAAGGATGCTGCACTTGGTATAATAGATCAGACTTGACCCAGATGGATTTCAATTAAATCAAGCGTACGCACCCTTCAGCCGTTTGATCTGCTTGGACGATACATCCAGCAAAGGTTTCGCTGGAGCTGAGGTGGTGGCAGCGGTGGTCGTTCCGTTCGTGGTGTACACGGTATTGAGGCCGGTAATGAGCTCGAGGACTGTTTGCGCCTGGATTGCAGCTCTCTTTGGAGCCTTGTTGGTCTTTTCAGTTCCAGTCAAAGCAAGTATAGTCGTTGCAGATTTCTTTTCGGTCTTCACTTTCTCATCATTCTTGGCCTTGTTCTTCTCGCCAGATGTTTTTCGGTGAAACACATCCAAGCTGAGTCTCTTGCCAGTGCTTTTAGAATAATGCTGCGGAGTCGAAGAGAAGCTCGTGCGTCCTTCAATAGTTGCCTTCTTCAGCGGCTCATCGCTAGCCAGGCGCATGTGTGGGGACCTGTCGCGTTCTCCTCTCGCAATGCCCAAGGACGCGCGAAGAAGGCCGGCGGACGGGCCTGACTTGAGATGAGGAGAAGCAGCAGCGGCATTATTGCCATTGTTGGCTCCCTCGTACGACGCAGCAGACGGTGCATCGGACAGTGCAGTCGACACGCGCCGGTGCTGAGCGTCGACTGGGCTCAGGCGGTCGTCGTCGCGGTGCGAAGGCAAAAGGCTCGCGTAGCCACCGCCAGCGTGCTTGTCGCGTCCACCGGCCTTGCGGGTGGCCCATGAGGGTACCATGGCGAAGTGTTGACAGACAATTGGAGCAGTACGAGTGAGATTCAGGACACCCACACTCGCGTCCAAGGTGGTGCGATGCCCGCTTCGAGCCCGGCTCACTCGTCACAGGAGGCGCAACTCTGCAGCTGCAGCTGGCTCGAGAATGGCAGAGGCACGTGCAGGCGAAAGACCCACTATACTGAGACGGCAGCTTTGAGCGTGCCCAGCTAGCATCGCAACCTCAGTACTGACTGAGTCCCATCGCATCCATCCCATGCTCTCATACTGTGCCATGTCTATCCTAGGCTAGAGAGCCATTTCAGAGAGCTCGAAGTTCGTAATCGTAAATGGAAATGACACCCGCGTGGCCTATCATGCATCGATAAGCATGCAGTCCAGTCATTCGACGTGCATGCTAGAATCACATCGGGCGATAGAATCATAGCGGGCGACGACTAACAATTGTGCATCATGGCCCTCACCTTTTGCATGGGTGGCGGCAAATTCCTGGTTCGAGCAAGCAGGGGGCCTCCAGCTTGCTCTTGTTCCGTCTCTCCAACTCCACAAGAGTTGCTCCGATGATTGGCCCAAGTCGGCCGTCAGAACAGGCCACTGGCACTACGACTGGTGCTGCTGGACCCGAGTTGCCTCCACATCTACGAAAGGACCGCGCTCCAAGCAGTGGCAAGAACGACGACGACGAGGAAGAAGAAGACGACTATGCGCCAGCTCGGCCGCCTGGGAGAGCTCCGACAACAGCGCAAGGTCCTGCACTGCCTCCACATCTAGCTGCTCGTCGGCAGCGCGAATTCTCACCGGACTCTGACGCTGGCGAGTCGTCCTCTGATGAAGATGTTGGACCACGGCCAGCGCCAGCCAGCGGGACCGGACCAAGCCTGAGTGCAGCAGAAGAGTTTCGGTTGCGCGAGAAGCAAAAAAAGGACGAGGAAGACGCACGAAAGCTGCGAGAGAGTCAGAAACCAAAACGAGAAGAATGGATGACTGTGCCGCCTTCTGCTCTCGATGCAATGGCCAACACCGACCCTAGCAAGATTACAAAAACAGGCTTTAATCAGAATTCACGACGTGGAGCTGGAGCAGAAAAGGCCTCCGATGCTGGAAGATCGCTTTGGACTGAGACTCCCCAAGAACGCGCTCAGCGGCTTGATGATGAGGCGTCTGGAAAACGCAAGCGCATTGAGAATGCTGGAAAGCAAGAGACAGACGTCCAGAAAGCGCAAAGAAGAGCAAGAGAAGCCCGTGATGCAGAGATGCGATCTGCGGCGTCCGACTACAATGTGCGTCCCCTCAATTCACGGCCTAGTGATCAATACTATTTCCAAGTATTTGTCTGACTTTCATTCCCTTCACAGGCCTCGGCTGCTAGAGGCGACAGCCTGGTCGACTTGCACACGAAACAAGCTTCCAAAGAACAAGCTGAAGCTGAAGAGCGCGCGCGGAAGAAACCAAAGAGCAAGCATCGCAAAGCATCCCGCTCGCCATCACCTACAGCACCGGCATTTTGGGACAGAGACAAGATGATGGGCTCGGCTGGTAGAATGATGGATGAGGGTAAGCGGAAAGAGATAATCGGGAGCTCCTCCACGAATTTAAGCAGCAAATTCGGCAGTGGCACCTACTTGTAGTACATGTACCGCACAACAGCTGCAGAGGCCGAAAACCAGCATGTCTGACGGTTGATGCGTGAACATTGTCAAATGTTGTTGTAGAGATCCTATGTCTTCAAAAGATGACATGCATGCAGATCAGTCTTCATTGTGCACCCGCCTATCCTGCTGGCCCAGAACCCTGCATCCACGCGTGTGACTAGCTGTGGCGGGAAAGCCTCATCAAGCTTCCTGGTCCCCGCAAGCCAACAACCCACATTCAATCCGACCAGCCAATATGCAGATGCAGCGCGCAACAGCAATGCTGCGCACATGCGGCCCAGTCCGCTCATTCGCGACCAGCTCCTCGCGTCAAATTCTCGCAAAGCCGAGCAGCGCGGTCCTTGCAGCCCGCAGCTACTCTGGGCTACGAACGGCACCTCGACCGTTGCTCATCAATGGATGGCAGGCCAGGCGCAGCCTTGTCGGCGGAAGTGACTCTTTTAAAGCCAACAAGGACGCAACGTACAGCGAGATAGAGCCACTCACTAAGCAGCCGACGGATGTGAGTGATGCTCGCAGCTGAACAATGCCAATCGATGACGAGGACACGGTGCTGACATGAACTGGTTTGTCTGGAACGGCTAGGATGTACTCATCATCGGTGAGTGTCTTGTTCGACGTAGATGTGCAGCACGATGCCAGATCTAACGCTGTGATTGGCACAAGACGTCCGCGAGCCCGACGAGGTGGCGCTAGGCAACATCCCTTCGAGCGTCAATCTCCCTCTGTCCAACTTTGAAAAGGCCCTGGATATGGATGACTCTGATTTCGTGCGATCATATGGTTTCCGCAAGCCTGGCAAGGGTCAAAAGATGATCTTCTATTGCAAAGCTGGCATCAGGGCTGCCTCTGCTACCGGTCTGGCCAAAGACAAAGGCTGGAAGAATGTCCGCAACTATCCAGGCTCTTATGCCGAGGTAGGCTCATCACGAAGCAGTGCCATGTGTATGAGCCATCAGCTGATCCAGCCTTTGCTTGTCGCAGTGGGAGCAAAAGCAACAAAAGAAGTATTGAGCGCGCCCGAACCACCGTTGTAATATACGTTGCACCCTTCGGCCCAGGCATCTAATGCAAGAAAACGTCTAATCTCGTCAAGTGCGAATAGGTGTCTCCCGAGAGTCTGTACCTGAGCATGCCCGCGTACATCATCAGGGCCCTGGCCTTCTTTCTCACATCGTTCATCTTTTGCTGTCTAGAGGCATCGCCATATGGTGACTCCTTCAGAGCTTGGTGGATCTTGTACAGAATGTTCATCGCAGTCAGAAGGAGCGTGTCAAAGTTTCGCAAGATAGCATCGTCGAGATCTTTCGATTCTTCCGCACGCCGAATGATTGCGACTAGATCACCGTCCAGAGGAACAATGTTCAGCTGTTCGAGCAATTCCAGTGCGCTATCCAGTCTGTTCTGCTCGTAAAGTAAGAACATCTCCTTGAGCCGTAGGAGGGTGTTGCAAGTGTCCCGCGCCTTTTTGCTGATGCGATGTAGAACAATCGCACTTCGGTCGTAGTGTTCAAGAATCGACCTTGCGCTGGACACCAAATCATCCTGCATGCCAAATGTGATGCTCGCATTCGCTTGCTGACCTTCCTGTGAAGCTTGCGCAGTAGGCTGCGATAGGGACGCGCCAAGGGCCGCATTGAGGACTTGAACGACTTGATCGTATTCCTCTGCCAGATTGTACAGCAATACGGTGTCCGCGAAACGCTTCTCCTGGTCGGCTCTTTGTGCAGCGGCCTTGACGATGCTCTGCAAGTAGTCCTTTTCGTCTTTCAGGTGGATGAGATGAAGGTCACGCTCGATCTGACCAGGTACCTTGGTACCATCGTTCCGCACATCGCCAAGAAGTTGAGCATATGCTCTAGTGTCCATAACGAGTTCGCGGACGCAGGTGTGACATCGCTTGATCTGCTCTGAGCCAGCAGGCTCCGGAGCACTGGCGTTCAAGCAGATGAGGTATATGTACTGCAATGCCTCTGTCGGATCCGAAGAAGCAAAGCTTCGGTAGTATCGGTAAATGATGCGTGCGAAATTGAGATAGCTTCGCTCGTAGATTTGACCTTCATCCGATGCGATTGTCACTGGGGAAGGAATCTCAGTATTCCGACAGCTTCAGGCGAGCAATGCGAGGCTCACGAATATCAACATCCGATGTGTGTGCTGCGTCGGGCACCCGTACTAGACCATAGTATGCCAGAGCTATCGCAAAATGCACGGCGTCCACTTGGTAATGGTTGACGCTATATAGGAATGCCACCGCCTGCAGGAGAGATTGCACGGTGAGCGGGCTGACATCCAGTGAGTAACGCAGGCTCTTACCTGCTCGAAGTTGCCACTCAGCAGAAGGATCTGGAAATACAAAAGAGGCCGTTGCCCTTTAGGATCGAAGTGATGATCACCAAACTTGATGAGGACCTTGGCCAGATCTCGTAGGGTGAAGCGCTCATGCACTGGCTCATTCAGATCCGATTGCTCACGGACGAGCATCAATTGAACCCAGAGCCAGTCCTCGGTGGTGTTAGTGACACCGGGTACATTCCTGCGCGTGATCTCGACTCGGCCAATGATCTTGTACAAGGCATGTTTGAATGGATCGCCGCTGCCCTCTGAAAGATGTCTGATACGCTGATTATATTCCGAGATGAAGCGGTCGCGCAGCTGTTTTGGCAACCTGGAAGATTCGACTGTCAGGTTATGTGGCATCTGCGAAGAATGAGGTGCGGTACTCACCGTCGATCTGGGCTGTCAAGCCACGCTTTGAGATACGAGAGGAACCCTCGTTCTAGCTTTTGCAAGTGCCCCTCGTTCTCGGTTGCGAAAGTCAATGCTTCTTCTGGGAAGCCAGCTCGAAGAAGCAAGAAAATCCTGGCCCAGATAGGCTGTTCGTTCGCAAGCTCCAGATTTGTTGCGGTCCATTGTCCCATCTTGGAGTACTTGACATTGATGTAGGCACGCATCTTGTTTTGGATCGAAGGTGCGCCTCCAAGATTGGCTTCGGTCGGTCTCGCCAACAAAGTTCGCTCAACGTGCTTCATGAATCTGCAGAGCAAGCATGCACAGTCAGCGCATGTGCATGTCTTTGCACCCAGACTAGCGTGACTGACTGTTCTTCGAGATGCTTCAACCCTCCAGAAACTACAACCATGCGAAGCTCCTTGGCATCGACCGTCTCCTGATCAGAAGCCTGATAGGCTTTGCTGTATTGACCTTGCTGAATAGCTTCTCTCTGGAATTCGCCATGGATCACGTCTCGCTCTTGGACTATATGCCCAAGCAATCGCCAGGCGTCGGCCAATTGAGAGGATTTCTGGGAAATGAAACAGATTAGGTCAGACACGTTAGGCACTGCCACCGAACGACCCAGGTAAGTATATGTATGTCCTGTGACTCACAGTGTCATTGGCTGTAGCACTAGAAGCACTCGACTCCATGTAGGCGTTGACAAGCCCATAAGGCGTATCCTGCTTTCTATAGTTGTTGAGTTGTCGAGTGACACTTCCGTACCGTGCCATCTTGGGATGCATTTGCAACTGCGAGCCACCTGCCTGACCTTGTCGCACGGGCGATGCCGTCTCACCAAAGCCGGTATCGCGGCCCAACGTCATTTTAAGACTGCTGGATGCGGGCACAATGCTGCTACTCGTGCTGGCCGCGGGGGTGTGTCGACCCAATTCCTCGAAGACCAGCTCCTTTTGCTGCTCCCAATCCTTACGCATCTGCGCTTGAAGGTTCTCGTAGAAGTTCTCAACCGTTGCTCGTCTGCCTTCCTCTATTGCTGATATGATGGTCTGTTCGTGGGCGTGTCGAAGGTGGCCTTCGATGTCGGTGTCGTGAAGCGGTTGCAGCGGCGCGAAGGCTGAGGCTGGGTCAAGCGTGTTGAGGGTCCGCGACACGAGCGGGAAGTCAATGTTGCCATGTGCCAGCAGGTAATGTCTGTTTGCAAGGTGCAGACGCGGGTTGGCATTTCAGCTATGCAGTTACTACCCTCACGAGAGGTCCACCGGAAACAACCAGTCAAGAGGACTCACGCTCCTTCCTCTGACCCATCCACCGCCATGCGTGCAGTGGGACCAGAGCCCACTGCAGAAGCATAGCCTCCTAGACGCCTAGAGGCGGATTCCACCTGGTCGAGGCCAAGTTCTACGTGCGGAATGTCGCGTGAGCTTTGCAGGTTGCTGCTTAACTGCCGCGACTGTTCCAGCAGAGCCGCCAGGCTCGGTGCGGTCGCCATCTTGACGCAGCAGGGACTACTGCTTGCTACAGGCAGCAGGCGGACTCCGTGTTCGCTATGCAGAAGGCTATCATACGAGTTCACCGTAGGCACGAAGGCAATCGTCCCGATCACCTCCACGGACTTCTACATCTTCGGCAGGAGGGCCGACCGGCTTGACTTATCACCAGTAGTGATTGCATACTATATTAAGCTGGACTAGCTTTCACATGAAGAACGATTATTATCACTCCTTCCTCCAACTGACTCGTACAACTACAAAGCCACTTGGTCCAAGGCCCACTTCCCTGAATATCTTGTCGTGAAACTGCGGATATCTAGAATCGTTTCTTTCGTAAACTGGATAATCTGTTGAGGAAGGATTGTGGCCGGCCGCTATTCACAGTGCCAGCGCCATTTGTTGATGCAATTGTCGACTGCGGTGAAAGTCTGCCGCTGCTGGGCACTTGCGGAGCTGGAGCGAAATGCACGCCATTTGGCTGTGGACGGGACGCTGCACTCGGCACACTCGCTTGCGTTTGCGGTTTCTCTGGTGTCAGTATGCCGTGCGGTACGGGTCGCTCCTCGTCTAGCGGCATAAGAGTGGCTGATGTAGACACGGGTGGAAGAGCTAGGGGTAGATGGAGTGTGCTTGATGTAACAGTTGAAGATGACATCGTCCTTTTGTGTAGTCCAATGTCGACAGTCGCCGCAGTAGTGTGTCCGTTTGACATATTGGGACTAGCGACTTTGTCTTCCTGTCGGGCTGCAGCTGGCCGAATATAGTCTGCTCTGTATACTAGTTTCGGCCCCAGTCTTTCGATCTCCGCGGCGAAATTGCGTTCAAAGACTGTTCAAGCGAGAAGTCAGGTCACTTCGCCTGGAATCACGACCAGTGAGGCTGAAGTCGAAGCGCTCACACTTGACGAGAGTCTCGTCGAAAGTCGCCATCTCGGGCGGGCAGACCTTGTGATACAGCAGCAGGCAGTCGCTCACTGCGTGCAATCAAGTCGCAGGTGGTCAGTCATGACACTTGATCTTACAGCGACGAGCACGTACGCGTCGTCACATTCGCATCGATGGCTTCTTTAAGCTGTTCGCAAAGCTCGACATTGTCGGGATTGGCAGTAATGTAAAGGGGGCTGAAGAAGGCCTTGCGGTAGAGAGGAATGCCCCCATCAAGTCCGGTATCAACAGCGTTGTTCAGGGCCATGCTCAAGGTACTTGTATCCATCGATCCGTTATCGCCCGGCTGGCCCAGGAGAAGCGTTGAGTACTGCCGATGTAATGCGGCGAGATCTGCTGTTTTCTTCTTCACGTCTGCCAGAGCATTCTCCAGGGGCGAGATCTCGACAATCCTGGTGTGCAGTATCTCAGTGCGACGGAGAATACTCGGGAATGCTGTCGGCAGTGCACGAACGTGAGCACTGCAGGAAGATAGGACGATGGACAGAGCAATTACATACCTTCAGCGCATTCCAGGTAGCACGTTTCGGACCAATGACTTATTGCTTCAGCTGCTTCCATCAAACTGTAATCGACTCGCTCTAAGCGTCGCGTGTAGGTGTATGTACGTGTTTCGTTATTTTCAAAATAGCTTTTGAGGGCTAGGAGTTGGTTGTCATCAAGGCTGGTCAGTCGGAGCTTTCGACAAGAGGAGTGAGTTGTTTGCGGGTGGCTCACCTGGGAAGACGTCGGCATTTTGCAGTATAGGATTCGCCCTGTCTGGCTCGGGCTGCACTGCAGTGATGAGCAGATAACGATTATCGCTATCCTGCATGTCACTGGATGGTACGTCTTGACTGTGTATGAGTTGAGACTGAGGATGCTTCGAGTGCATCCGTTCGCAGAACGACCTGCGCGTTTCAGCCTTCATCAGCCGATCTCCCCTCGGACACATTGAGGTGCGCAGCTACGCCGAACTAACCCGTATTTTTCCCATTCGAACGCTCGGTAGACGAACTGTTTATTCTGAACTGCAATAGGAAAGCCCCGTCCGAAGAAGCCAACGCGGAAGGTCGGTGCATAATGCCTTGCTCGATTGACGATGCTGGCGAACAGATCCGCCTGATGAGTCAACAATTCTGACAACCGTTGATACGCAAAGACGTGATGTTCGTATTGATGCTGGAGCTCTACATTGTCACAACGTATGATTCATCAGCCTGCGTAGGACTGGCGCCATATCAGGAAATACGTTACCAACCTTTAGAAATCGCGATGGCAGTCTCGTACGCTCCTCCCCGACTGAGATACTCAAGGATCCGAAGGAAAAGTAGCTCCTTCCGATTGAACTCAGACTGCTCCGGGAAGTCCAGTTCCACAATAGATTGTGCAGTATTGGCCGGATCAAAGGTATAGAGGTCGGCATGCAATTTTAGGGTCAAGCCCGCCTCCGTGTAATGATTAGACGCTATATGAAAGTCGACCAGTCTGTGCACGTAGCGAATGAAGATTTTGCGGTGTCTACTTTCTACGAACGCCATAAGCTTGAGGGTGCCAATGACTCGGTCGTCTTGCCATTCTTCGCTTTCGGGAAGATTTCTTATTTCCAGCAGTAGCTCCAAGAAGTGATTGATAGAATCCAAGAATTTGTCCACCTTGTTTTGAAGATCCATATCTGTGTCGGTGCGTTCGAAGAGGCTCCGGAGTTGCGTAATGAAGAAGGCTCTTCGATTTGCAATTTTGGCGTCAGCGCAATACAAGAAGATATGGGTATTGCCCTCACCGTGATATTTCGTCACCCTTGCGCTGCGAGAAGAGTTTGTCCAGGCGGTCAAGAATTTCGTTCTCGATGGCAGTAAAACTTCCGTTTAGACTGTTTGCAGACGGGTTGTCAGCTATTGTTTAATGGCCTAAAGCCGCGGCTTACTAAAACTCCGTGATGATCAGCGAATATAGTATCTGAACCGCCGTATTGCGCAACTCATCGTGATGGGACAAGCAGAGCTCAAGAATAGGCTCCACCTGTAGGAAAAATTCAGTCTGGAACGCAATGCTCAAGAGATCATCGGGTACATACCATGTTGGATAAGCTGACTTGGAATCCTCCATAGCTAGTAGTATCGCTAGCATGGAGCCCTGTCGGCCAACTCAAAGAATTCCATGCCTGGAGTAGGATCCGCGACCCATCACCCCGAACATCGCCGGCGAGATGCCACACGGCTCGCTGATGTGCAGCGCTGAAGTCCTCGATCACCAATGCTGGCGATGACAGCAGCTTGAGCATCATGTCGAAGAATTGACGCCAGACTGCGACTTCGAAGGATGAGGCCTTTGAGCGGTCTGGGATCAGGTACTTTTGCATCGCCAGCGATGCTGGCTCGGCGATACGAAGAACGCTGCGATGAGCCAACATAGACACGTTCAACCAGGACGAGGGAAACGCCTTGTGCTGCAGAAAGCTGGAACAGGTATGAAACAGCGACGAAAGAAGCTTGGAGAAATTGTTCTCGCCCTCGACTTCTATACAAGCCTGTAGATAGTTGTCGAGGACTGTTGAAGGCGAGACATGTATCAAGGCGATTATGACAGCTGCCGCTTCGCCATGAAGGGTGACAAAAGGTGAGGTTGTCGAGGAATCTCGGTGACGAGACTCCGGCCTTGCTAGAAGAAGGGAAGCTGGGTAGACAGCCGGGAAAAGAGTAGGCTCCGCCTGAATGGTTGTTGCCACTGATCGATATGTGAGTAGCGCCTGCATGTTCTCTTCGCTTATACTGTCGTGGAAAGACTCCAATAGCCGTGGCAGGAGTGACAGCAGGAACTCGATGTTGTCCTGCTCTTGTGCAAAAAGGTGTTGATTTGAGCGTATCTCCTGACTGACTATATGTTCTTGTATCCGGTCCAGAAGGATCGCCAAAACTGCCAAAGCAAAGCGCACATTCTCGAGCCAAGTCACTCGGACATTGTCTTGTGACTTTCCGGCGATCCCTACAGCTTCGGACGTATCGATAGAACCAAGACACGGTTTGAGCCATCGGCAAATATTGGGCACCAATAGAGCTCGGGCGCTAGAATTTTTGAACAGTGTGCCACCAACAATTTGCTGCAGAAGAAGCAACATGTGTATGACTATCGTGCCCGTCTTCTGTGATGCGCAGTCGCAGAAGGCAATAACTGTTTCGGTAGTGACTTCCACCGAGAAGCAATCTAGAATCTCCGGAATGATGCCAGCGAAGTGTTGCACTGCTAAATCTGTAGACAGTATCAGGACTCGCTCAGCCATTTGCATGCAGCGTAGGTAGACCTACTTTGCGCGCCGACGACGGAAGCGGGCTGGACTGCTGACATGAGTACGTTGATTGACTTGAGCAGATTCCCGATGTCCCTCTTGAAGGTAGACTCGATGTGACTGGCAGTGATGTTCATGTGCTCATCTTTCGCGCGCTGGAGCTTTCTAGACTGTGTAATTAAGCGAAACAGATATGGCCATACTTTGATAGACGAACGCAGGTCTTGCGCAGATTCGGGCAGAGAGAAGTTGTCTACAAGATTCTGCAGAGACTTCACAAGGTGGGTATAGGCGGTCGAAGAGGTGAAGTGGTGATTGATGTATAGATCCAAGACAGGCCGAAAGCTTTCGAACCGACGATCATTAACGAGAGCTGTCAAAAAAATGGCGAACGTCAGCACGGCAGTATTACCACAGACAGGACTTACAGAGAAAATTGACCAGGAGTGAGAAGGCCGGTGGGTCTAGCTCTCCGTGCTCATTGCGAACCGAGGCTAGTATCCCAAAGATAGCATCAAAGACCTTTCGAATAAGCTTGATACACTCAAATTCGGGACAATATTTCAGGCGGTTGAAGACGTCGCGCAGGTCGCTTGTTGTCATAGCTGTCTCCGTTTCCCAGCTGAAGAGTGCCAATAATGTCGGATCTTGTGTGAGCTGTGTGGAGCACAGGAAAGACCGTATCGTGAGAATATCGCGCGTCGCTGTGGGACCTTTGTTGGTGTCCCTGGCAACGGACGAGCTGAGGGAGCTGTTATCATCCGAGGGCATGTCCAGGTACACACTTGGGGTAGTCCAGGCTTCATCGTAGCGATAGAGGACTATAGAGTGCATTCCATCTGACAAGAAGGTGCTTTGCTTGCTGAAAAGCCGCAGATAGCCAAAGGCAAAGGGTTTGTCGGGAGCGCCCGGAGGAGAAGAAGCAGTGGTCGCGGATGAAGCACGCTCACGGCGGTTGCGCAGGGTAATGAATAAATGGCATTCTTGCAAGCGTTCTGGAGCGAGTCCTAGCCTCAACAATTCGCCCCAAGCTGTGAAGGGAGCCGTCAAGTTGCGCGTAATGGAACGGTTATGACGAAACCTTACTCGGTGAGAGGTTGCTCCGAAATACTACTGATGTGAAGCGGTCAATAGTAGGCTCGCCGGCCCCACGAGACACAGCGCCATGCACTATAGCTCCGTTCCGATCCCGAACTTCCAACTCAACTTCCACGTTTGCGAGACCTGTCCTGCCTAGTTTGCTGCCGCTTGCAGCAAGTGAAGGGAAGCTTCCGGACCAGATCTTGATATATACATCATTCCTTTGATCGTCCGGCAGGACGATATCGGGAAAGCCTAATCGTGACACAGTCGGTGTGTCATGCATGAAAGAGGGATGATCTCGTTCAATAGATTTGATGTCTCCATGCAAGAAACGCAAGCCTATTGAAATATGCTCGGCCTTCGGCGATTTCTCGAATTGCTTGATGCGACTGGCCAATAGGTCTTCATGTAAGGTGGAAAAGTTGCCTTCGTGAAGAGGTACGAAGATCGGCATGATCATCTCCGTCGAGCCAGAGTTGGACGTTTCTCCACCACTGCACAAGTCCGATATTTGGACGACTGCACAGCCAAAGGGTCTTCTGCATGTGCGGCGAAAGTCGTCGGGGTGATCAAGGAGGCTCTCCTTCCTCGACGTCTGCAAATCACTCTGATCTCCGAAAGACGTGACAGAGTGCAAGGCGGGTGACATGAACGATGCTGATGATGCTGGCGGACCAAAAGAATATGGCGAGTTGAGGTTGGTAGCAGACAGACGGCTGGATGAGTTGGCGGACGTGCGAAAGCTGCCATTCACGACTATGCGACAGACAAGGACCAAAGTGTCAAGAACATCTTGCTGTGACAGATCTTTGAAGAGTACCCTCGTGTGGTCAATTCTTCCATCGCGAGGTACTGCAGATTAAACAGCTCAACGAGGGTAGACTGGTAAGCGGTACATGCTACTGACCTCCTTGATGATTGACCACGATGCAACACTCTTCCGTCAAGAATCGCTTCTCAGATGTATTGTAAAGGGAGAATATAAGCTCAGCAGTCTCGCCAGGAGCACACGGACTAGCAAAGAACGCTTTGAAGTCCAGAAGTACGTGATAGAAGCTAGGCGTAAAGGTCGTCCCATCGGCGGCGGCGCTCTCTGCAGGGGCCGGCTTGACCTTGGCAGAGCTGACCGGAAAAATTGTCGATGGCCCGAGCACGGAGTGCGCACCGATGGGTCGCTGGCCGGTGGTCCTGTTTGTATATGCAAGTTCGACACTCAATTTGTACATCCGTATTGCCGACATCCACGAGACTTCGTCTATGTCACCGTGTGCTTCCACATCGACTAGGGCTCCCCATTGAGGATGTCGGACCACAATATCTGAACCCTGTTGCAGATTGAGGAGCACCAACTTGTCGACCAAAGTTGTTCGAAGCCGGTGCAACTCGTCGGTGCTCAGTGTACCAGAGAGGAGCTGGCGTCGGCCCAGATGAAGCTCATCAACCCTCGACTTGAGTGCATGAAAGTTGACGTAGTCACGCGTAAATAGATACGAGTGTAGCAGACTTGCAGAGCCTCGAAGTGAGCAGGCAATCTCATCAATGAGAGGCTCTTGCGCTCCCGCAGCGGTCTCGTCACCCGTCTTCAGAGAGGGCAGCGGGGGAGTTGGTCGGTCATCGAACACTTGCTTTACTTGGGGTTCGGACTGAGGAGGAGCTATGTTTGACCCGCTACTGCTGCTTCTCTTGTGGCTGTATGTAGCAGATAGGCGGCCGTCGACAACGGAAGTGCGTTTACGTGGTCGATTGACTGTGCTGCGTCTATCGACAAGCCCAGAAAAGACGTCTTCCTCGTGAGACTCATCCTCAGGATACTCCAGCAGTGGCTCCAATGGATGCTTAACTTGGGGAAGAGAATTGTCGGCAATGGAGGACCGAAAGTCGTCCTCGGTACCTGCGACCGCGTCCGTCTGTCTGATCTTGTCAAGTCTAGCATCCGTGATCTCCAAATGCTCTTTGAGGAGACAGTGCGTGGCCGGGAATATGCCAACAGTCACTGAAGGCTCCTCGACCGCGCCACCAGCTGCAGCGACGTGCCCAGCAAGGTCTGTTCCCGCAGTGCCAGTTGCCGTCTGCCTACTAGCAACCACGTAGCCTCTATACCAGAGACTCTCTTCATCGGTATAAGGGGTGCCAGTGGTCGGGCGGAATACTTCAAAGACGTAGAGCTCGCTGCCTATTTCGAGTGGGACCTGGTGCACATTGTGCTGCGCCTCGTCCTCGATGGGCGAAAAGGGAAACTGTGACACATTCGTAGGGCATCAGCATAATCAGCAAGCTTGTATCTGCGCCTGGTAGACTGGCCCGCCTCGAGGGATGCCGTCTTGCCTCGATTGGGTTCCACAATGACAGGCCCAACTCACAATGGCAAAACCATACAGGATGCGTGGCAGCGGGCGCCATTGGCCATAGTCAGGCCCCGACTCGTCCATCTCTCACTTTGACTGTGATCAAGGCATCGCGCCCTTGCTGTCGCCGGAACTTGCCATTTGCAAATGGTAGCAAATGGTAGCAAGTCAAACAGGCACGTGAGCGCTGTGACCGTTGATGACGATGAGATTCGGATAGAAAAGCGAAGGAACGGCAAAAGCGAACGCTCGCCCGGCGGGAAGCTTACAGCAACGTCATACTACTGCTCAATATTCCGAAATTACTGCACTATGACAACCCATGCTACCGCCAGTCACCGCCCTGAACTGGTGCGGGCAACCCAGAGAAAGCGAAAGCTGAACCAAAGGTCCACGGATGCGGCAGGGATTGCAAAGCGAGCGTCGTATTTACTTCGCTTGTGGCTGATGAGCCCTTGTAGAGCTCGAAAGCTCCTGCAGATCGATGCCCTTGCCCTCCAAAGAATGCATTTTGATGCGAACGCCATTCGTGGAGGAACGGAGCCTCAAAGGCTGCCATCTCTAAACCTTGAGAAAGCAGATCAAAACCTCCTGCCTGGATGACCACGTAGAGGACAGCTCTTGTCAATATCTGAGCACTCGTTCAGGCATCAAGGGGCCGCGCACCTTTGCAAGTTCCTCCTGATTTCTAGCTGCACTCGCTCGCAATTTCACGATTTCTTGCTCTCTCATTTTTTCGGAACCCGCCAGACGAGAGAGTACTGAGCCTCCTCCGCCGAGCTGTGCATTTCCTCTCTTCAGACTCTTCAGCGTGATAGGCGGTGGTTTGCTTGAAGCTGGCACGAGGGATGACTACAGACACTCACGTCAGCTTGGATGCAATTTCAGCTAGTTGAGCGAGATGAGGTACGTACTGAGCCAGGCTGGGTATTCAATGCGACAGCATCGGAAGCTTGCTTGCTTACGTCTGCATCCTCTCTGACCTTCTTGGCTTTTGCAGCTGCAGCCTTGGCGGCGGCTTCCGCCTTTCTCGTTTTGTCCTCTCGCTCCCGCTGCAGCTGTCTCTCGTGTTCTGTCTGAGGTATAGTGTCGGCAAACAGGGAGTCTAAGAAAGAAGCTGATGGGGCTTGAGCTGAAGCTGCTGTTGCGGAACCTCGCCCGCTTTGATGGGAAAGGGGTGTATTCGACTGTGTTGCTGGAGCTTTGGGTAGGCGCTTTTTGGCGGGCAAAGGGGAGCCTGCAACTTTTGTTTCGCTGGCAGGTTCCAACTTAGATACGGACGGCTGCGGGCGAATCGCGGCCGCAGATTTCTTCGTTGTGACTGCTTTACTGGGCCCGGCTCCGAGGGGAGTCCCTGCTTTGGCAAGTCTGCCATCATTTCCTTTGCTGCAAGCTTCCTTCACATCTGTGCCCTTTGGAGAGTTATTCGCGCTGGCGCCAGCTGAGACTGCCGCTTTTGGTGTCTGATGGAGCTCAGAAGATGCTGCAATAGTTTCCCCACCGATGGCTGAGTTCTGTGGTGGATCGTTGGCAAAAAGGTCTGGCAAGCCGTTGACTGTGATTTGAGACGCGTCTACTGGCAGCTCCGATGAGCTTTGATCCTGAACTGGCGGGGTAGCTTCTGACACTATGGCCTCGACAGCTGTCTCCGGCTGCGATACAGCGGTTACCAGCGCAGCAGCTGGAGAAGCCGCGCTATCGCGGACAGTTGGTGCAGGACTGGCGGTAGACGTTCGTTTTCCGACCTTGAGCTTGATCTTCCTAGTCGCAGGCTCAGGCAGCGGCGAAGCACTGGCTTTGTCGACCGCGGCAGGCGCAACTTCGGGTGGCGGCGCTGCTACAGCTGGAGGCGCATCCTCGGTTTCTTCCTCACTCTCGACAATACGAGGCGCGCTCTGTGCAGCTCTTCGTTTCTTTCTCGGCTCGTCCACCGCGAAGGGCTTCACGCCAGTCCCTCCGGTATCTTCAGCGAGTGCAGCAGCCTCAGACTTGCGCTTGCCGCGACCTCTGCCTGCTCCTGCTGCGATTGCAGAGCCTCGTTTCGCTGCAGTACCGCGTCGAGCGCCTCGTCCTCTGCCTTTGTTGAGAACAGTTGCACCAGCGGTATCTGCTGCTGCTGCTGCTGCTATCGTAGACTCTTCGCCAGTCGCTGGAACTTCAGCATCGTTGCCATCAGGCGCAGCTGGTGGACCTGGGTTTGCCGGCACCAGGCTTGCCTCAACGGTCATTGATGCATCTTCAGTCGTGAGTTGTGGTAGATCGCCTGTCGTTGCAGGCTCAGCCGGCAGCGCGCTCATGTTTGATACATGGCTGTTTGTGTTGTACAAGAGCAACCCGTCACGGCGGATTTCAGCATTCATACTTGGCCCGCTTGTGGCAACAGGTCAATATATGCTGGCAACACTTGAGAGCAGACTCACGATAGTTCGTGCGTCCCTATATCGCCTACGAGGTAAAATACGCCGTTACTTTGCAGTCTATGACCAAGCATAGCTGCTCGCCAATGCATAGCTCGAAGCAACACAAGAAGATCTTCTAGATTGACAAAGCATACGTGTGGCTCGAGTTCGCCCCAGACCTCTCATCTAGAAACACTCGCTGATCTCTGTGTGACTAGATGGAGCAGTGCATATTTTTCTTTGGGTGTGACCGTCCGACGGGCTCCACATTCACTTCTTCTGCTTCTTCTTTGATGGCATCTCGGACTCGCTGTCGCCGAGGTCGACCTCATCAGCATCGTCTTCGCTCTCCAATTCCTCGTCATCGTCGTCCTCGTCGTCGTCCTCATCCAGACCGCCGAAGTCGGAGTAGATGCTGCAGATGTAAGGCAAGATCACCGCTATGAGGTCAACTACCGCCCCAAGCGATCTGTAGACAGTATGAAGCGCCGCCACTTACTCTAGCGCATTTTCAAAGATGTGCTCAAAGAGCTCAGCCAGATTTGCATCGTCCACTTTTGATGTGAAGAAGTTGAAGAAGGCTAAGGACAGAGGCACAGACATGAGTGTGTGCGGGGTCGATACCGCCATCGACAAGCACATACATCCCAAACTCTCAAGCTCATCGTATTCTTCCATCTTCTCCAGGTCAGGGCGCGGGCTTGCTTTGACGAGATTATGCTCGTCGTCTTTCCACCTGTGCAAGCCAAAAAGGACCTCAGCAAAGAAAGGGCGGAGGAGGCTGAACATGCAGCAAGTGTACGAGATTTTGATTGAATCGCCCTCCGTAGGCACTTCTAGGTCGTACGGTGCTTCCTTCTTTACAGCCGCGGGGACCGAGACCTTCTTCACCAAACTCGAATCCGAAAAGTAGGGGTTCTCGGCAAACGTGAGTGTCAAGGTGTACTCGCGGATATCTTCGCCGCGCTTCAGTGAGACATCTGTGAGGTAGGAAAGGGCGTCCATGTCCTTTTCCTCGACTGGATGGAAGAGGAGTGTGCGGTGGCAATGCCATCTTCAGTAGGTGCGAGCCTCGGTCAACGAGGACCGTACTTACGGCTCTGCTGAAGGGCTGACTTGTTAATGGTCGTGGACCAGAACTGCGGTGACATAACGTGTGACTATGTGTCAGTGCATGGTTCGCTGTGTATGCCGTCGCAATGCGATTTCTCGAACGTTGTACATGGCACACGCAAAGTGATTCTGAACTCGGTGACGATGCTAACGACTGCGCATACCTTGTCAATGTCCTTGATCAGGTCGGCTCGCTTGTTGAAGATAGCCTCCTGGGCCTGGAGCTGATTCTTTCGAGCTTCATAGTTGCACTTCGCCATGTCGAGTCTGAACTGTTCCACTTGTGCTGCCTTGTCCTTGCCAAAGGCTGTCTCTGTGAGCTGCTTTTTCGCAGCAGCGATGGTCTTGAAATCGTCCGACATGCTACCTGCTTTTGTCGCGCTTCTTTGCAGCTTGTTGTATCAGTGGGTCTAGGGCAAGTAACTCGTTCAGAAAAGTTGTCTACAGTAGTATTGTGCCACAGTTCGCCACTATGATACAAAGACGTGGCTGTCATGTAGCAAGCTAGTTCTGCCCGTGACGGAGAGCCAACGTGATACTCCTTCTGCGTCCGTGCAGTACCTGCTCTGTCTTCATCTCTCTAGATGCTCGATGAATGCAGCGGCGACTCTGGAGCTGCACTTCTGGTAAGGCAACAAACGCGTTATGCAGCTGCGCAGCCTACATGCAGCGATAGACGAATTATCACTGCTCAGCGCTCAGCTGGCCTTGTGACACAATCTGCTGTAATGCTTCTGCTATGAATGCCATTTGGGTCTAACAAGCGGAAAAGTCCAGCCTTCTGTATACCATCAGCCAGACCCATTATGACCACTGCCCACCACTCTTGTAGGGTCATGGCCTTTGCTGCGATAGGCGACGAGCCAATGACCTCCAATGGTACAAAGCGCTTCTATTCAGCGCTCGCCTCCCTCGAGGCAGAACGGTCCGGGCAATGCAGGGTGTGTAACGCGTGCTTGACCGCGGTGGTCTTGCCGGACGAACGGTCGCATCGCTGCTCCTGCCCAGAGCTCGCAAGGCAAGCCTTGAATTCAACATGCACTACGTCTCTTGCGCGACCCCGACTATACCTGCCTTCATCCTGTGCGTAGAGAAATAAGCCTTGCAAGCCGTGCTCGCCACTTAGCCTTTTGAGGCAGCCACCACCAGCGACCTCGCCTGCCAGCTGCGGGCTCCACGGTCTGTCGGACATCGACTACGGTGAGAGCGCACAAGGCGGGAGCGAGACAGAGGGAGACCGCTGCAGCACCACCGCAGCGTGGCGGCTGTCACGCACGCGCACGCTATTGAAGCTGTCAAGCTCGCTGCCCACAGGCGGCTCGCACTGTGTGGCCACAGGCTGCCAAGAGCGGGTGCACGTACAGAAGCTGCAAAAGCACGATGGAGACCAGTTGGCTGGGTGAAGACAACCAAGTCTCGACACGAGATCAGATGAGCAACCGCCGGGCCTCATCGTCGCGGTCTCGCTCGCCCGCGAGACGGAGAGCAGCGAGGGCTGGCGATACAGAGACACAGTCAGCAACACCGCAACAAGCTCGGGAGCTGTCATCGGCAGCAGAATACGTTCAACAGCGTCTTCTAGGCATGCGGCGCACCGAGTCTGTCGAAAAAGCCAAGGCGCGTGGAACCAATGACCTACACGACGGCGGCATCGGCGTCTGGTTGTCATCATCGAGCGCATCAGACGGACATGCCACACCTCGATTACGAACGCTAGGGGGCGATCCTACGCTCAGTCTACTTCTTCCGCTGCTCATCCTTCTATCGACCCTCTTGTTCCTGCTCGTCTTCTTCTTGGTCTTTCTCATTGTCCTCCGTCGACGTAGAGGCCGCGGCATCGCCCTGCTCGACCAAGACGGACCTCTGGATCTCTCTCGCGAAGAGGACTTTGAAGCTGAAGGCGGTGTTTCTGGTGTTGAAGAACGCTGGCTGGAACAGCAAGATGAAGCCGTCCGACGTGGCTACGAGCGTGCCAAAGGTGAGTCTGGCCACCATGAGTAGTGGAGCTCCGCACTGTGCCTGATCTTTATGGTCGACTGACATCAAAACATCCTCAGTCTGGCAAACGCAATACGTGCCAAATTCAATGGCTACCGATATTACGCTCTCGCAATTCCTGAGCATACAAGAAAAGGGCGTATCAGCCTGGTCTTTTGAACCCGACTACGAATCCAACTCTGGGGTCTTTGTCACCTCGCGCACAGAGATCACTTTCTTGGAAGATGGTATTGGCATGGCGCCAGAAGAGGGAGGCGCTTGCGGCGTACAGAGCAATCTACCATTGCCGCGCTTGAACGAGGTCTACTATTGGGAATGCAAGTTCTTTGAAAAGCCCGAGAGTACGAATGTAGCGATTGGACTTGCGACGAAGCCTTATCCCAGCTTCCGGATGCCAGGTGCGCTGGACGTGATGCACGATGCTTTGTCTGCTATAATGACAAACCCTGACGCACCTTCGATGCCCTTGTCATCACCAGGTTGGAGCCGCTATTCGGTCGGGTATCATAGCGCGGACGGTTTCAAAAGCCACAATTATCCCTTCACAGCGCAGTCGTACGGCACTCCACTGTCAGAGGGCGATGTCCTGGGCGTTGGATATCGTCCCCGGACAGGTGCAGTATTCTTCACTCGCAACGGCAAGAAGCTCGAAGACGCCTACGTAGGCTTGACAAAGCACAATCTGTTCCCGACCGTGGCAGCAGATGGTGCAGCTACTATACACGTCAACCTTGGTCAATCGGGCTTTGTCTTCATCGAAGCCAACGTCAAAAAGTGGGGCTTGGCTCCCATGATCGGAACACTCGCGCCTCCACCAGCATACGGCAGCAACATGGGCAGTATTCTGCTGGAAACTGCTGTAGCAGGATCGTCTCAGCCGCCACAAGACGCATACAGCGATGCCCACAGCCATCATTATAGTACCAGTGCGAACAATGCTCTAACACCCGCACCCCCGCCGCCTCGACATCAGAGACAACCAAGTAATGAGGCACTTGCAGTCGCAGCCTTGCAACAGCCGCAAACTCCGCAAGACTCGCATTCTTCTCGCTCGTCAAGACATCGGCGGGGAATCTCCAACTCTACCGCTCCCATTAGACCCTCTCCTCTTCGAACTTCAATGACGAGACAACGGACTTCTTCTTATACTTCTTCTACCGCTTCTTCGCCTCGTGATATTCCTGGTAGCGCGCCTATTTCGCCTGAAGAGGATGGCGATGAAGGCCACAGAAACGACGAAGACGAGTCGCACCTGCCGCACAATCCACCCACACCTGGTCAGCTTGATATCTCCTTGCGAGCCATGTCGCCGTTCTCTCGGCGTATAGAGCTAGAGAGCGGGGTGGACGCGCCCCCCGCACCCAGCTCGTCCACACCTCCGTACCACGCCTCGACATCAGCACAGGTTGTACGGACGGCGGGCGACATTTCGCCTCCATCTTATCAGCTCATCGACTCGAACCAATATCCAGCTGGAGTGGCGGAAGCTATGCTCGAAGCGATGCCTGAAGATCAATTCAATGCTCTTTTTTCGCAAGCAGCGATTAGCAATCGTCACGGTCGCGAATCGCGACAGACGGCTGCTGTTCCGATGGCTGTACCTTCTTCTGCTGATCATTATGGTGGACCTTCTTCATCCTCCAATTCATCCTTCATTTTGCATCGTTACGAAAACCGGTCTTCAAACGCAGGAGATGAAGAAAACCTCTACCAAGGCGAGGAGCAGCAGAATGGAGTCGGATTAGGGCTTCGAGGCTTCCTTGGCAGCTTGTTTGGAAATGGCAGCAGTTCTCAACCAAACTCGGAATGATCAGGGAGCTTGATTGTCAAGCCTCCTCGGCCTTCGCTGTAGCAGTCTCAAGGATCTGATGGTTATCAAGGCTTGTCCGCTTTCGTTAATCGATGTAGCAGTATTAGAAGCTTTCAATATGTCTCACTGTTTGCACAACGGATCCGAATATGCGGAAAATATGAGGCACCCAATTGTACTGGTCATTTCTTGGCTGACGATTCTACTAGGCGCGTTCAGCACAAAAGCGCCGCAGGTGGCTGGGGCCAAGCACGCGCCAACGCACTCGGTCGCCTCGAATGTCATCGCCCAGGGTAGACAGTCAAAAAAGAATGATGAGCGGCTACGTGGTTCCACGACCTCCTATACAACTACATAGATTCCGGGACAGCAGGAGGGCCTAGTATTCTACCGACAACAAGCCAGCCTGCAGCCAATGACAACCCTAGAGCCGTCTCTGTAGCTCTTCTAAAACAGCTCAATTGTCTTCTACTCGATTCTCTGTCACTGAGATGGGTTTCCCAATCTTCTGATGACATGGACGTCCGTGACGAGACTGTCGAGAGAGCATGGCTTCTAACATACGTGAAGTGGCTTCCAGGCATTACCCTGTCTTCCGAGTGATCACTCCCGGGCTGAGTGCTTGACTGTAAGTCTGTCGAGGCGGTGTCTGTAATAGCGTAGCGTGGAAATGCGACCAGACCACTCTCTTGTGTACTTCCGATCTGATCATGAGCATCCGTAGCAACCCCGGCAGAGCTATCCGAGCCAACGCGTGAATGGTGGATAACGGGGTCATCAATGGCAAATGAGACGCTTCTGCGACTCCGTCTCGTTGTCGGCGAAGACTCCGCGGTCCCGCTGGTAGAGGGAGAGCCAGTGATAGAAGTATCGCGCGAATCGCGTATACACGGCTTCAAGGTATTTGTCAAGAACAGCGAAGAGGATTCCGGCTCATGTGGAGACCCTTCAATTACTGGGAAGACTATATCGCTTGTGAGAGTTGGGGAGAGTGGTTTGGCTGATTTCACGCGGAAGCCCAAGCCGTTGAGACTTGTCGGTGCACCGGATGATCCAGTCATGGAATCAAGAGAGGAGGAGGAGGCTGATGAGATGGAATGAGAGTGTAGATGTCCAGACTTGACCGTTTCGCTGTATATACAGGCGCGACATTACGGAAAAGCACGAGATATCAAATGTCAGCGATGACGAGGTGGCAAAAGTCAGTAGACTCACATGCCACGACGGGGACGGCCAGTGTCAGAGGCAGGGCTCGAGGGGCTCTGTCCCCTGATATGCCTACGAAGGCTCTCTGTGCTGCTTTTGCGCGGTCGTTCTGTCGTGTCTGACGAGCTGCGTTGCTGTCGCACGCCTGGGCTTTGCGCGTGACCGGCCGACGACGCGATGCTGCCTCTGACGATGGCAGTGGAAGTCGATGCGGAAGCTACAGGTGCAGGCGAGTAGAGGCGCAGAGAGGGATTGAAGCTGCTACATGGAGCGTCAGTGATGCTCTGCAAGCGTGCACGCCCAGCAACGGCAGCTACAACGTCCCTTCGAAATGTGGCACTCACTTGTAACCTGAGAACGTCGCATCGTTGCGCGGCGAAGTCTTTGTGCTGCTGTGACTACTTGCAGTCCCTCTTCCAGAGTGGTGCGCGTCTTGCGTCGGTGACGTGCTGCTATTGCGCCGCTTATTCTTTTCTGCCACAGGGCTGACCATGAGAGCGAGTTGGCCGGAGGTCGACCACGTCTTTTCCCTTTCATTTCACCA
Source organism: Cystobasidiaceae sp. HBUAS51001 (assembly GCA_003351005.1). Taxonomy (NCBI): domain Eukaryota; kingdom Fungi; phylum Basidiomycota; class Cystobasidiomycetes; order Cystobasidiales; family Cystobasidiaceae; species Cystobasidiaceae sp. HBUAS51001. Next base: position 88,339 of record KZ857215.1, on the reverse strand, counting down.
CGGCTGCTCGAGCGTCTAAGCACAAACTTTGGCTAATCTAGCTACACCTTCGATAACACGGCCAAGCCTTCCACGTGGTATGTTTGCGGGAAAAGATCGCAACCTCTAATGCTGTCTATGCGGTAGCCGTGCTGACTTCGTGCGACAATCTGACCAACGTCTCGTGCCTGCGTGTGAACGTTGCAAGATACGTAAATCTAGTCATAGCGCCCAACGTCAGCCGCCTGCTCAACTGAAGCATTGGGAAAGCCTTACTATTCTTGCTGGACTGAACGCCAGCAGCTGGTCTATGAACAAGTCATCGCAGCCTTTGCGTGGAGGATCTATTAGAATTGTAGTCTCGCTCGGCGTGAAGGGCAAGTCTTTGAAAATGGCCTCGGCCGAACCCGCAAGAAAGGTGACATTGTTGATCTTGTTGATCTCGGCATTGAGCTTTGCGTACCGTATTGACTCGGCTGCAGAAATCTGTCAGCGGATGAAGGTGGCATTCTCGTATCACGCCTCTTACCAGAGATCTCTACGCCTGCTACTGCCTTGAACTTCTCTGCCAAGGTTAGTGCAAAGAGCCCACTGCCGCAATAGGCGTCCACAAGGCAGCCGGTCGTTTGAGGTTCTGGTATGATGTCACGTATGCTTTCGACAAGGGCTCGAAGAATGCCGTTGTTGTTTTGGAAGAACGAGTTGGCTGAGAAGGTGAACATCTTGTCTGCTACCCTCTCCCTGACTACCATGTGATGGTCGGTAACGCAGATGTGGTCTTCTTTCTCCGTCGAGGGACCTTTGGCTTGTTCTTCCAATGGGACGTCCAGCGGCAGTGAGTCACGCAGTAAAATGGTAGCACCGCGCTTGTATTTGGCGTAATTCCTGTTAGATACGTAAAGTCAATCAGGGTGGAGATGTCTTAAAACGAAACGATATACCCACTTCTTAACTTCTTCTCTGGAGATGGCCATCTGAGCGTTGATGGCCGGAGTGCCAATCGGGCACTCCTCAATATCAAGGACTGTTCTCCGACCCTTTTGCATAAAGCCTATGCTGAAGCCCTCCCCACCGGCTTTCAGCATCTTTGCGTTGGGGGCATCAAAATGCGGTGTAAGCTTTGTGCGGTAGCCGTATTGCTGGGGTGAAGGCAACGTCTGTCCTATTTCGGGCACAAGTTCGGCAGGCAGTTGGCTGAAGTTTGCGTATGCCTTGATCACTACGTTCCTCTTGAGATCGAGTTGCTTCTCATAGCTGAGCATCTGGTACTGCGATGAAGGTCAAACTGCTGTCTGATGGATTGCTCTGATCCTCTACTAACTTGACAGCCAGAACAAGTGCCGAAATACTTGCATGCTATTCGAGAGTCATCGCGCCAATTGACTGTATCTTGACTGAGCCGGAGGATTTTGACAAGATCTGCATAGGAGTGCATGCGATCCTGATGATTCAAAAGGCCTTTCAGACGTTGAAGAAACTATCATGGCAGAATACTTACGTTCCGGTAGATTTTAGCCAGCACTCGCTCTCCAGGTACGCAAAATGGAATTGCGACTATCCAGTCCTTTTCTTCCGTGATGGCCAGTCCTTCGCCTGTACCGACTATTTAGCAGGGGACGAAAGTTACGCAAGATCTACATCGTACCATGACTAGACATATCGACCACCTCCAGCTCAACTTCAGCCAGATGGTCGAAACGATCGTCATAGTCGGTATCGGCCTGTATGCTCTTCTCGACAGTCTCTTTCCCTAGCAGACGGACTGCCTCGTGAAACATAGTGTCTTCGAGCCCTCCACTGACTACTGCTTTTTTCTTCTTCTGCTTCTTGCGCTTGTTTGCCTGTTTTGCATTTGCTCGAGATTTCGTTGGTTCCGAAATTGGTGGTGGCGCGGCTGTAGACGTTGATGCTACGGGCTCGCGCTCGACCTTTCCTTGAGCAGCGAAGCTGTCGCCGCCATTGGTAAGAGACGGGTCTTGCTGGCTGGTCTGCATCAGGGGCGACGCAGGGCCTGTGGCCTCGGCAGCATCAGCAAACTTCATGCGTTTTGTCGGCGGACTGGGACTTCGCGAAGTGGCCATGTTGCGTCGCGTCGACAAGCGTATAGCGTGATGAGCGATTCCAATGAAGGTCTTGCTACGAAAGGCCAGATGATGCATGCAATGTTTACTGCCGCTGTTGTTGCTGTGCAACACGCAGGAAAGGTGCAGTAAAACAGACGGGCTGATCGAGGTCAGTAGAAGTGGCGACTTGATGCAGAGCCGGTTCATGCTGCTCGCGACTGTCGCAGTCACCATTTCCACCTGCTGGCTGATTCACCTGACTCTATATCGTCTGCCATCATGACAGTCATTCCGAAGACTCAATACTTTGCGTCCCAAAGTGACGCCGGCCAGGTTACAGCCTACCGGGTGTATGGCAGCCGGACAGCGAAGAGCAGCACCCCGCTTGTCTTGATACAGGGCATGTCAGCAGTAGGAACCGTCGACTGGCACGATCTTGCACAGGAGCTCGCCAAGAGCCGACTCGTTGTCACCTTTGACAATCGTGACATTGGGCAAAGCACGTGGAAGGACCCAACGCCGTTCACGCTTAGAGACCTAGCTAATGATGTAGCCAAACTTGTTGAGGTAAGCTATACATCTGCATTATGGAGAACTCGCATTTGATTGCTCTGATTCAGCACCTCGGCTACAAAGAGGTGGATATTTGCGGTCACTCGATGGGCGGTTGGTGCCTGTTAAGGGTCACTTATAACATTCGCTTGATTTTGTTTGCTAATTCATACAACTCTGCTCGGACAGGCATGATTGCGCAGACTTTGCTCGTCACTCAGGACCTGCCCTTCACTATTAAGCATGCCATTCTGGGCGCGACCGCAGCGAAAAACCCTCAATCCGACCTCGGCTCTGCTATGGCAACGTACCTAGGTCAATGTAAGAAAGCGGGCAAGAAGCCCGATCCGAGGAAGATGTCGGAAGTGATGATGCGCGTGAGTACCAATTCTTCTAATCGGGAATCCAGAGTGATTCCTGCTAAAAACGTTCCTGCAGAACTGCTATGATGAGCAATGGATCCGCAAGAACCCCTGGCTGTTTGAAAAGCGTCTCGAGGAAGCTGTTTCATCTCGAAGACCAGCACAAACTATAGCTGCCCAGCAGCGAGCCATTGGACGGTATGATGTATCCGAGGAGTTGAAAGCACTTCCCAGCTCTGTGCGTGTCCTGGTCATCCACGGTAACCTGGACGTCGCGGTGTATCCTCAAGCAAAAGACACAATCCTTGCTTCGATAAAGCATGCTCGGCTACTAGGGGCTGCTCCGCATGAGTTCGCGCACAATTGGTAAGTCCCAGGGCTGTTCGGACGCTGGACCTGAGCCTGTCGTTTCCAGATGCTGACGGCCTTGTGACCTAGGTATGACTACTTCTCCACCGACTTTTGGGTACAGCAGCTGTCTGCATTCCTTGATGACCAGCCAAAGTCCAAGCTCTAGAGAGGGTCGCTACGGATTGCAAGCTTGAATGAAGACGCAAGTCGTCACAGCATCTTGCACAGCATCTTTGTTGTCGATAGTAGCCGTGTAGTGTGAGACTGCAGACGTCAGCGTATCCGCACGACCGCCCGTGTACAAAGCAAAAGTGATGTGAAAGACGAGAACAAAATGCTGGTTCGACAAACTGGAAGACGAGAACATGATCGGCCGTAGCCACCGCTGCTCTGCTTCAAGCCTGTTGAAAGTACGCAAGAGCAGCTTGAAAAGTACGGGCGAGAGCGCGCACTTGTCTATCCGATGAACATGCTTCTACGTACTGAGGACTATACTCCTCCGCTACAGTGGTGACGAAGCTGTCAACGGAAGCCTACGATCAATTAACACCCGACGAGCAGAAGGCTCACGACAAGGCTTTGGCGGATGAGCAAACCGCAGAGCAAGCATGTACGCAACACAGAAGTGCTGTGTGATCTGAACGCTCTCGCTGAAATCCCTTCACAGCTCTACCGTATCGATGGGGCCAAACCTTGCAGGATGTGACGGTGTCAGTTCCAGTGCCAGCAGGCACGCGAAGTCGAGACCTAGTAGTGGACATCAAGAAGACCAAGCTCAAGGTCGGTCTCAAAGGCAAGGAACCAATAATAGACGATGATCTTTGCAAGGAGGTCAGGGTGGACGACTCGACCTGGACGCTAGGTACTGGCCCATGTCAGCAGAGCGCAATTTGGAGGTGCACGTGCTGATTGCGGACTGCATCACACTCTTGCTGCCCTCAGATGACCAGAAAGAAATCAATATCTCACTGGAAAAGGTTAATCAGCAAACATGGTGGGAGAATGTAGTCAAGGGTGCGCCAAAGATCGATACCACCAAGATCACGCCGGAAAACAGCAAGCTCAGCGACTTGGATGGCGAGACGCGTGCAATGGTCGAGAAGATGATGGTATGGCTTGTTCGGCTTATGATGCTGATTCTGGCTGATATGCGTGTTTGCAGTACGATCAGCGTCAGAAGGTCAGTTCTCCTCTCAGTGACTGACTGCAATTCGGGACTCTGCATGCAATACTGACGCTTCTTGCAGGAAATGGGCAAGCCTTCGGCAGATGAGCAAAAGAAGATGGAGGTGAGAACCGCTGAGCGGAGTGCATGAAGTGACTCTGGTATCTGCAAATTGTATTGATGCTATTTATGCTGTGTCTAGATGCTGAAGAAATTCCAGGAGGCACACCCAGAGATGGACTTCAGCAAAGCAAAAATCGGTGGAATGGGCGGAGCCGATTTTCCCGGTATGAACTAGTCTGTAGCAATGTTGCTGAAGTGAGGTAATATGCTACAATATTGCTTGATCCTATCGTCCGGCATTATCTCGGGACATCAGAGATTGAATCCATGCCCTTACTTTCGCGTTCGAACATCCTCTCATATTCACGTCGCTCTCGTTCCTTTGTCTGTGCACGCTTGCGTTCATCCTCGGATCGCCTTGCTTCCTCGCTGAACATCTCCGATGCGGGCCGAGATTCCATGCCACTGTCATTTGCAGCCTGTGAGCCTGTGATCCCGGCATTGTCCTGCCACGCTTGTCGCGCGCCGTCCTGTCTGATCTTCTCCCAAGCCGAGTCTCGAGAATCGCGTGCTCCTCGCAGTTCTTCCCATCGAGACTTGCGAGCTACCGTAGGGCTGGTCGATTGGGCAGCAGTACCAGAGTTTTGGGATTGTGACGTTGTTAAACCATAGAAGTCATTTGCGTTACTCGAGGTATCCCTGGCAAATGAAGCATCATTCCAGGCTCTTTGATCCTGAGCCGGGACATCGGGCTCGAAATCTCGTGTCAATTTCGAACTATCGGAGTCATCGCGTTGATTTTGGTCCACTCCTTGGAGTTTCCGCCTTTGCAAGCCTGGGAGTGTCCTACCCTGCTCGCTATATCTGTCTTCTCTGCCTTCATTGGCTTTGCCATAGCCATCTTTGATATCCTTCTGGACTCTGCGCATCACGCGTTCGATGTTTTCGTAGTTCCCGTCTCGTTTGATGATCTGCGAGCTCTTCCAGGTGCCCAGCGCAAAGCCAATGCTTTGTCCAACTAGCACACCACCTGTGCTGAAAGCCACCGCCCGTACAAAGAATCCCGCTCGGTCTCGCAAAGCTTCAGCATTCGGCGGGCTCGTGATGCCTTGCGGGAACAATCGTGGGAGTTTCTTCCAGTTTGCTAGGCTATAGCGACCGCGGAGAGCGAGCATAGCGCCAGCACCGGCTGATGCATGGCAATGATCAGCAAGTGAGAGGATAGTAGCTTGATCTGCTCTGATATACCTCCAAATACAGTCCTGTTTACGGAACGCGATGATTTGCGCAACCAAAACGTCAGCTTGGGATTGCTTGCCACAGACGTGCCTATCAGGCTATGCGAGTGCTGTACCCTGCATGTTGTCTAGTTAGTAATCTCATAGATTATTGACAACGTATACATTTTGTTCTCACCGAATGCAGTGTATCGTATGAAAGCCCCCGCAGCCTGGCAGCAGGGAATGGTGATTAGCAGGTGATCTTGCACAACGAGCAGTCTCCACTGAGACAAAGAGGAAACCAGCCTACTCGTTTCATGGCCTCCTTGTCTTGCGTGGAAAGATCACCAAGGTCCTTTTGTATGACTTCCCGCAGAACCTGTTGAAGAAGCAGTCTCGTTAACTGATGATGCTTGCTTTTGACGCCACCCGCAAGACCATCGGCTGGCAGAGTGCAGGCCGTACATTAGGCCCGCCGGGTGCGTCATTGTCCCACGACCCCGGTTGTCGTTTGTCCAGCGACATCTTCTGTTGCAATCTTCAGCTTCGTCACGCCCAAGTATGAGTAGCTTGAAGTGAAAGGCGCGTGGCCAGGAGCCAAAAGCGAGGTCGCTCAAGTTGGAAGCACTCCCATTGCATACATCAGGAGCTTTCGCCCTCCACTGCTACAGCGAAAGTGGCTAGCGCTGAGCTTCGACGCACGAAAGCGAAGTTGCTGTACGCCTACAGAGCCTGCCTCTTGTCACCTCCATACTTTGCTGATCTCGCTTGGTGATGCATGCCACCGAGAACAGACTGCGCAATCTGGGACTGGAATGGACATCGCCTCCAATGCGGCGTTCACTACGTCGGGCGCTCTCGTAGACATCGTTGACAGTCAGTGCAGCTTGCTCTGATGTCGCCATACGCCTAGCATGCTCAGCTCAAGCTTCAATCCTCTCGATCATCCTCGTCCTCGCTCGTCGAGCAGAGAAGGTCATAGTCGTCTTGAGGGATGGCAGAAAGCTCATTGGGGTACTGAGGTCGTATGACCAGTATGGTAAGCTGATATGATCAGTCTGAGGAAGTCTCGCAGGCTGATACTGCTTGTCTGCCAGCGAATCTCGTCTTTATGGATACAGTCGAGCGGTTACAATCCAACCGACTGTTTGCGGAGGTGCCGCGTGGCCTCTTCCTCATACGGGGAGAGAATGTAGTGCTCCTTGGTGAAGTCGTCAGTCACTATCACACTGCTAAACACTTGCGTGCAACAAGCTGACTCAGACTGTCACAGGATCTTGACCTCGAAGACAGACCTCTCCCGTGGATGCAAGAAGCATCGGCAGAAGACGTATTGGCAGCAGCAAAGCAAGAAGAAGATGCTAAAAAGGTGCATCTGAAACGCAAGGAGAAGATCTTACACGACGTTCGAGGCTTTAGCAGCGAAGGAGCCGAGTACGATGCGTATACGTGACACTGCACAATTGAGCACAAATGCTGTGGATGAAGCAGACGTCCAGAGGACGAAAGCACGTACAAAGTATGGTGGAAGAGCAGCCGTGCATTCGACAAGAGCACACTCGTTCGGTTCTGCTTTCCTCTTTGTCCTACAGCAGACTCCCTCGCTTGGCCAGGTCACTATTCATTCAAAGACCGTATGGCCTAAAATGCACGCCAGACCCTGCGTGTTATAGTAATATGCTCGTGATAGAGTTCAGGTGTTGTAGATTTTCAGCAAAGAAATGCGAGCGAGCGTGAGACGGCAGCGCTGCACTAGTCGTTGTCGTCGTGCTGCAGAGAGCTTGATCGCCAGCCCCAAGGTCGGCCCAGGTGACACACAGAAGAGCAAGCTCGAGCAGCTTCCAACAGCTTGATATGTCAGGCGTGTCTGCCAATGGCTCGCGACGACGAGCCTAACGGCGACAATAAGTCTCGCGGCCAAGCTTCCACGAGCAACGATGGCAGCGCCGCGGGGGGCGGCAATCCTGGCGCCGCTCCTCCAGCCCAGCGGTCGAGGACGGCGTGTGTAAACTGTGAGTGCTGCGACTGCGTGGAAGGGAAGCAAGCGACACACATGGCACACACAAGCACGCATCAAGGGACACCCTCGACCTGCCGGCTTTCCTCCTGTCCTTCCCCATGCCTCGGCTCGTTCGTCACTCCTCCTACTCCGGGCCTCGCGAGCAGTGATAGGCACCCCGAGCATGCAACCTTATCGCTGAGCGTCATCGATACATCACACTCTGGCTCGTATTCTCCTTGTGTCCTTTCATACCCTCTCTGCCTCGCCTGTGACTTCTTGAAGCTGGCTTTTGCCGCTGTGGCGAGGCTCATCTGCAACTCACAAGCAGCTTCACCTTGCCATGCCTCCGCCTTGCGATTCTCGCTTCTTCCACTTCATCACACTCATAAACCTCTCTCTTGCTCCGCAGGTCGCACTACGAAACAGAAATGTGACGGACCTTCTCGAATACCCTGCCGTCGTTGCGAGCTGTAAGTCAAGAAGAGGTCCTCTTCCGCTAGGAGACGGTGTTGACTGAATGTCCTACTTTTGTGTTGCAGATACAACCTCGAATGTTATTACAGCGAGTCTGGCACTGGCAGAGGCGCAAAGCGTAAAGCCGCCGATGACGCTTCCGGTGCTGAAGCTCCAATACCTAAACCAGCCACCGTCACCTCCGATGTAGCAAACAGCATACTCGAGCGGTGAGTGACATTGTATTGACTGACACTGTGGCTGTGAGAGGTGCTCTGCAATAGTACGGTGACTGACGTATCTTGACATATTCGACCAGTCTGGAGGAGCTAGCCGGCCGAACGCGAAGCATCGAAGAACAACTACGTGCAACTCCTGGCCCAGCTTCATCACGTTCAGTGGTGCTACCCGGTGACACTTATGGTCTCCCCGACACAACGGCAAACGCTAGCAATGCCCGTCTCGGCAATCCAGTCAGCACAATAGCGGAGTCTTTTCAAACTATGGACGACACTTCGTCGTATGGATCAAACTACGCCCCAAGCGATCTGTCTGGGTATCCATGCTCGCCGCTGTCGCCGGATGCTGTTTCTAGGGGTCTCATAACCGTGGAGCAGGCTCAGCGATATTTCGCCTTGTAAGTCTTCAATGATCACCGCAAAACAGCTCACTGTCGTGGAAACTTACTAATATGCGGGCGTATGTCATTTATAGCTTCGTAGAGCGATGTCGCTACTGGGTGCATGGCTTTGTGCCAAGTCAATTGTCTGATGCGATGCGGACGCGGGCCACTTGGTTAGGTTCCTTCAACCCATTGCAGCTGCTTGAAATAAGCTGACAGCTCTTTGCTGTTCTAGTCCACTTCTATTTGGTGCTGTGTGCTGCGTAGCCTCGTTCTTCCTTGATTCTGGGAATGGACAAAGTGGCTTGCAGCTATACCTCAGTCTCGTATCTCTGGTCAACGAGACCCTCGCCCGTAAGTTGCATCGGGTCATCTTCTGGTACGAGAACTTCGAAAAGCGCTAAGAATCTGCTGTCTTTCCAGCCATCATAATGTCACCTCGCCCATCTGAGCTTGACGATGGCTTCGTACTTGGAATCGCGCTCAGCATCATCTGGAAATCTCCTAGAATCGAGCGTACCAATATGGATGTATCGAATTGGGCTCGCATGCAGACGTTATCGAAACTCAACGTTAGCCTGCCTGTCCATTCAGTCACGAAGCTGTACGCCAAGCACTGACTTTGCCGCTCTTCCTCCAGAACTCTACAACCTATTTCCTTGCGGGCATAGCCACGCGCGCCGCTCGCGTTAACAAGCTTAATGACACCCCAAACGACTTTATGAAGGGAGACAAGTCAGCAAAGACACTGCAGCGATGTCGCCTGTGGCTGTGGATGTGCTTTGTCGACGCTCACGGCTGCATGCAAAATGGACGTGGCCCGTCTATAGACATCACAGACAGTCTCAAAGTTACACGTGCGTTTGCTGCCATTGGCGAGCATCCCAGTGAGTCGTGACATGACCCAACAATATATGAGCAGAGCTGATTGTGACAATATCAGCGGACATCGAAATGTGTGCGCTTTTGGAAGTGTCGTCAGTTTATCGAACATTCCACGGACAGTCACAAGATGACAGGACCAATCTCCAAGCATTGCATCGAGCTAACACCGATCTGGACAGTACGTTGAGCCTCTCACAGTGTGTTTCTTTTGGCGCTGCGCTGACAAATCTGATTTGACAGCTATCGCAAATTACTGGCTCACCAAATATCCACGGTTGAATTACGAAGGAGCTTTCCTTACGCAATTTATCGCGCCTTTCCATCGTCTTGTCATCAACGCCGACATCTATCGGTCATGGTCTCTGCGCAATGCCAACGCTCAGCAAGCAAATTCAGCAGATGCGCCTCCAGTACTGAACCACGAGGAGGCAAAATACCTCGCAAAGGCTGTTGATGCCGCTCAGACTATCCTTCTCAATTTGGGCCTTAGCGCCCGCGCAGAAGGAGGCCGTCGCGTCGGCCACTTTGAAGAGCCGCAATATTGGAAGGACGGCTATCCCGTCTACCGACCCATGGAGCCAGATGTTGACCATGCTAGACATATACGGACCGCGGTAGACACCGTCATTTGCGTCATCATAGTCTTCTCGGCTATGTTCTTGGCAAAGATCCGGGCAGCGGTGCGTTCCCTCAGCATGCGAAAGTCAGCGACACAGCTGACAAGATCGTCCATCAGAATCTCATTCGATGTAGTCTGGAAGTAGTTACACCCACAGACCCCATCAAACCCTGGGACAACGATGCCCGGGGCCAAGTGGCCTTATACAGCAAGTTCTTCCGCATAATCGAATTGGCTTCAGACTTTCTCGAAGTAAGTACAGCACGAGCTGTCATCAGTATTCATTTTTAGCATCTAGTTGACCTGCCCCGTTAACGACAGATGGTAGCTCCAAATCCTGCACATCCGTGCCTGACACAGAGCAGGGTCTTGCGTGTTCTACTTGCGTCCGCTACTACCTCTGTAAATCGACAAGATCAGACGCTCAATGGGCAAGAAACAGAACAGCCAGATCAAATGCGACAGCACGGACAGCCGCACCTGCCACACCAGCTTCACCTTGGGCAAGGCATGGCTGGTCAAGCAAACATGGTTGGCCATGGTCAGCAGCTTCAGCAGCAACAAGCACAACCAACACTACCCAAATATCCGCACACTGTGATTGGTCATCAAACTGTGGATCACTCGCCTGATTCTCCTATTGCTCAACCACCAGTGCCCTCTGATACTTTCAACAGCATGGGCTCAATGGATCCAAATTTCAACGATGCGCTCACAGGCATCGGTCAACCAGGCAACCCACTAGTCGCTTCGTTCCTTGGCGGAGATGAATGGTCTATGTTGATGTCTAGCCTAGGTTTGAAACCCAATTAGGATGCAGCCGAGGAGAAGTTGTTGTCTGAACCCTCGATGCAGTGAGACCCTCCAAACTGCATGCGGTAACATTATGTATCTATTTGACTCCTCTGGCCCTACATAACTGCTCTCTGTACAACGATGCAACATTTCCTCATGCGATGAACGAAGTCTGTAATCTAGACAAGGGTTGAGCACGGTGCCCATTTGCGACGTCTCCCTGTTTTACTGAAATCATTTTGGTGCCGCCCGACCAGCAAGCTCTCTGCATGCTAATCCGAAAGGTTCCCTCATTCCCGTGTTCGAGAGGGCAATTTGCGATGCCTATACTGTTTGACGATGTTGAGCAGGGACAGAAGAAATCCAGCGGACAGCAAGACAGCATTGATAGGGCTGCAAGACAGGGTAGACAGCACTTTCAGCCCTGGATCTGCCTACGCTAGGACGATCTGCGTACGTGTAATTGCCGTCCAACTTCTTCTTGACTGCGTAGTCGATGGGATATTGCACCAATGTAAATAGGCCACTCAGAGCATTTGCCAAGCCATAGACAGTCCCAAAAGTCTCAAATCCGATGACCTTGGAGTGATAGTCGGAAACTGCGGTATACCTGGCATGCACGACGATCACACTCAGCACTTTCCCGACCTCATCCACGAGCGGACTCACAGGAGTGGTCTCATAAGGGCAAACAATGTAATCCCAATCACTTGGGCCGCTGCACTCCGACTCATACAGAGCGCACCGTACAGAAGCCCCAGCAACAGTAGCGCCACGAATGCAGCCATCGAGCTTCTTTTGTCCAGGATGTAGCCAATCATGGGAATGCTTATGACCCCTCCCAATGGAAGAAGTAGCACAAAGGCGTCCGTTAATTTCTCTGCTAGCTGCAACTCGCCTGTATAGTATAGGACTTGGTCGAAGACCGTGGCAATCTCGTAGTTGATGCGAAGCATATAGCAAGTGAGAAACAATTGAGGTAGCCAGAACCACGATGTCTTGATCTGCGCAAGTGCCGGTCTACCCCAAAGGGTGCCAGTGATTGGATCTACCGGGGTTCTCCCCTCTTGTTGACCAGCCAGTGTCTCCTGCTGCTGACGGGATTTTGAAGAGACGTCTTCAAAGTAGACGCGTGAAAATGACGATTCAAAAGCTGAAGATGTCCGCGCAGCGCTCAAATTGGGCCGACGGCGTGCGTCTTCGGTCTCGTCATCCTGTATATTGTCGGCAAGCAATGCAGTTCTCTCGTCGGATTCTCCCGAGTCATCTGGGTTTGCGCGCAGGTACGGCTCGCTGGGAGCTAGGAATATTTGCTGAACGATGATTCTGCACGATGACGGAAGGGCGAAGATAGTCAGGACACCGAGGTCGAGCGTGAGTAACAGCGTCCAACTCCAACTGACAAGAGAGGGATGGTCATGTATAGCCAGAACCATGTCCGAAGTGAGATGTGGTATCGGCGATAGATGGCAGCATATACCACGAAGGGCAGACTGGAGGCATCGAAAGCGCCCGTGATGGCACTGAGGACGAGACCGGAGTGCTGCACAGCTCAAATTGTCAACTAGGGGCAGTGAGGGTTTCACAGTATGCTTACCTTTGGAAAAGCGTTGCACAGATGAAAGGACGAAAGGAAAATCATAGGCCCTCCAACAGCGAGGAGGATATATGCGGGCAAGAAAGGTTCAAACCCTAGCAAGCAGAAGATGGATTAGCCAACTATCATTACCATGCGTGCAGTAAGGGGATGCCATTCACCAAGCGCATCCATATGTAAACCCATGCATAGGTTTCCAAGTAGGAACAGTACGCAGCCGATGATGGAGGTTTTGCGAGGACCAATCTTGTCCAAAGTCACGCCGATGGGCAGGGCAGCTACATTGTTGACGACGACCGAGATGGTGAAGGCGAGATTTAGCTGGTAATATTTGTCAATGAGGTACAAGAAGGAGTATGATTTCGTCAGCCATCTTTCGGTCGCCAGAGGTACTTCTAGAGTGTCCGGCACCTGCAGATCCTGGCTGGTACACGCCCGTCCAGTCTTGCGAGAGTGGTCTGCATCAGTGTCGGTGTCGCACAAGCCCGAGTAGACGCCTTCCTGGACGAGAACAGTCTTGAGAGCAGCAAAACCTGAGCAAAGTGTCAATACGAAGTCACTGGCCCAGAAAGCTCCCAAGTGGGTATCAGAGTGCCGATCACCCGGCCTTAGAGCTTGAACAAGCATCTGCAGCTCACCGAAGATCAGGCCAGCTGTCAGGAGAGACGCAAGGATAGCCGAGACGACCTGTAGAAGCCTGCGGATGTGCATGGACGGGCTGTTGGGATGAGAGGTTGTATCAAAGCCAAGATAAGCGTGCAAGCGAGTGGCGAAGCTTATCATGGAATCGTCGATGCGGCGAGAAAACAGGGACTGGGGAGGAGCTCAAGCCGTGATGCAGAAAGAGCATAATCGAATTGAATCAGTCAACTATCAGACGCATGGACGCACACTTAGCGATGATTATAATCCATATAGGTACAGGATGCATATTTGCCACAAGCAGGCTTCGGCAGCGCAGATAGCATGATTTCCACGGAAGCAAGGCCTTGAGTATCGCGACACCCATAGAGGCTCGCCTACTGTTGTCTGCTCCTGTACGTGTACCCTTTGGGTAGGCGACTATGTCAGAGACCGCGTCCGGCAGACCAGGCCCAACACCAAAGCCCTTGCTCTTGCCTCTGCTCTGGACCTACCCAACAGCGCCTGTCGGCGCAGGAGGCTCCAGCGCTCGCTGAGGTAGATCTCTACAGCACTCTACGCACTCTTCGAGCTGCCTGTTGTCGACAAGGGGTGTCTGCACGTGCAGCAGGCCTGGGCAGCGTCGGGCCTGTAAGCGGCCTTCAAGCGAAACTGGGTCTCGGCCGGAGCATACAAGCATAGAAAGGCAGAGTGACTGCAGTGCTTGCACTACAGTCCTCGCCCCTCTGCAGTCCACCAACCGCGCCGCCGTCAAACGTGACCAAACGCAGACCTTCAAGACCTCGCCTGTGGCCACAGCCGGGTGCTGGCAGACACACAGAGGACGAGGGCACCCCAGCGCACGAATTGTGACAAAGAGCCAGAGCAGATAAACAATCACCTGCTCTCCTCTTGGCCGGTCAGCAAACACCATAGCGCACCGTCGACCCTGTCACTACACATCGTTCTGAACAGTGTCGTTGCAACCCCAATCGGGCAACAAGTCAAGCATCTCAACACACAGCTCGCACAAGGGCAGTAGAAGTCACTGCTACCCTTTAAACACGCATCCGACATGACCATCGAGCACATGTCGTCAGACGGGCAGCGCACGCCGTGGCAGCATGCGTTTCAAGGTTCTCCGCTGAACCTGGACAAGCAATCTGTTCAGCAACCCAGCGACTTGTCTCGATACACAGGGCAGCAAGGCCAGCAACCTTCCACAGTCTCACCGCCTTTGCTCACTTCCCAAAGTGGACATCGCTATGCCGATTATGCAGCACACGCCAATCCCTCCCCTGGGTCTGCCGGCAGTGGCGCTTTTCCTGGCAGCAATGTCTCGCAGACGAGTCCACCCTTCAACTACACCAGCTTCAATCCTGGTCAGGTCCCGCACTCGTACTCGCTGCAGCAAATGCTCCACCCGCATCAGCGCTCAAATCCAAACTCCCCTTATAGCGATTCCTATGCTTTGCAGTCGGGTCGACCACCCATATCGGTGATGACTTCGCAACCACCGACTCCTTCACTCTCGCCCTCACAGAATGGCAGCACCCATGGCGATATGACAGCGTCATCTTTTGGCCCACCCCTACAGCCCGAAGGCTTGAACCCCACCGCCGCTGGCAACAGCACTCTGCCAATAGCAATGCCAATTCCGATGCCAGGTTCCAACAGCTCCTCTTTCGCCTACCTGACAGCTGCAGGCAATGGTCTAGACCCTACGTCTATGATCTACGATGAGAACTCAGGTGGATACGCAACCCCATCATATGCCGGATCTTACGCAGACGATTCGTCCTTTGATGACCGGCGTTCGCATTCGCCCTTTTCGTCACACCCTGGCTCTCACGTACCGTCGCCATACCAGCCGCAACAGCAAAATCAGTATCATTCTGAGACATCGGGCTTCCTGCAGGATGCCAATCGCAGATTGAGCGTAACTGGCCAGGGGCCTGCATACGCCAACAATGCAAATGATCTGCTTGCGTTCCGGGACAACTTACAATCGCATTCAACAGACTGGGACGATGGCTCTTCTGTGGGCGGTGCAGTCGAGAGAGATGCAGTCTCCCGCTCCTCGCCAGCGAATCACAATTACTCACCAGACATGAGTGGGCAACAGCAACAAGGGGTCGAGGGCAATGGTTTGGAAATGGCTGTCGAACGCATGTTCGCACCCTTACCCAGTCCCAAGCTTTTCGCGTCTGGAATCGCAAGCCGAGAAGACATACATCGATCGACTTCAGCTCCTCCTCCCGCATCCCAAGGTGGTCCGCATCAACCGCATCCCGACTCTGCGAGAAGTCAGGTTTTCGCTTCTCCAGCAACCTCGCCAGGACTCGGTGGCCATCAGACACATTCCGTGGACCATACGTCCTTTGAACAGGGCAACAAGCAACCGACCAACGTTCCGTCGCTTGCTCGCTTCTCTCCCTCCCCGACAAGTCCAGCCTTTCGCTTGAGCGGTTCCGCCTCACCACACGGTCAACCAAGCCTGAAGTCGCCACCTTTACCGAATGCGCTACAGCAGACATCTAGCACCGAAAATCGGAATGCATCGCTAGCACCCCTTGCTATTCCTGCGAAGCCCGATCTTACGCTTACTACAGCTACGCCTACCGCCATTCCTCGCACGGCCACAGCGAGGCAGGATTCGACCCAAGCCGCTCTAGACACAGTGTTCTCGACCTTCTTTCAGAAGCCTGCCGGTCGTCAGGTATGTGTTCTGCCGCCGGGAACAGGCACATTTTAGCTAATCCCTGTGGTCTCCACATCCGTACATTCGTGAACGCAGGATTCAAAGGACTCTACTGACTCAATGCCGTCCACGACGCTCGCGCCGGAAGCTACGCAAGCTCTGTATAACAACATTCCTGCACACGATTTAACCCTGAATCTCAATCTTGGCGAGTCTGCTTCAAATAGTGAACAGCAAAGACGCGCACCACCGACCCGACAGCGTAGTAAATCCGATACATACATCACGTCTCCTGTGACGTTTGGAGGACCGAGCTTCTCGTTTGCCGGTCCAGACACCGCAAACGCCTTTCCCCGGCGTCAACAGACTGGGCCTGCCATTGATCCAAGGGCATTAGATGGCTCGACACCTGGCTGGGCCGACTTCAACTCGTCAGCCAATGCACACAATCTCAATAGCTCGGCCTTGTCAACTGCAGACGACTCGGACGCATATCTAAGCGGCGGCAGACCCAGCGAGGCCGGACCCTCTGCTCGCCGACGAAGCGTGGTTGATGCCGCACCATATGATCCTTTCCGTTTGGGCACAGCCACGCCAGACAAACAAAGCTTCCTCGTGCCTCCATCACCCGGCAGTATGCGAAGAACAGGCTCCCATACTTCAAACCATCGCCGTGGTGTACAATCTGAGGATTACACTGCCTCGACCTTTACGCCAAAGACTGCTCAATTTGCAGAGCTACGCACACCGAACATTCGTATTCCATTCAATGAACAACAACAGCAACTACAGCATCAGCCTCGCCAGCCTGGACAAGACTTCTTGCAGCAGGATCCGCACCAGCACAATTCGCAGACCCTCTTGCCGCAGCCTACCTCTCATTTTCAGCCAGACGCTTCTCAGTATCTTACTCCAGGTTACGACAGGATGAGCTTCGACAGTAACTCTCTACGATCAGACGGCTTCGTCGACGGCAAATATGAAGGTCAACAGTACGATTCTCGAGGGCTGCCACCCATGCCCCCAGCCTTTGGCGGACATCAAGACGGCTTCGGGATCCTTCCTTCTGCCGGCACCGATTACAGTCATCAAGGTACCTCCATGTATCAAGGCTATCTACCTCCTGGTGATCCTTACTTCTTGGGAAACAACACCATGATGCCAAATTTCCCGGGTTACACTCCAGGACCAGGCATATCTTTCAACCCGGGCGACATGAACTACGGCAATTCAGACATGCTCTACCCGCCTCTCGAGGAAGACTATTCTCTGGGGCCCGATGGCATGCCAGATGGCACCCGCATGCGCAGGCGGTCCTCTGTACGTTCGGATGCCTCTGGCGTGTCGGGATTGTCCGGCGCATCGGACTTTACCTACGAGTCCAAGACCACAGAAGCCACTAAGCAAGCTGCTAGGAGAAGGCGCAAGGATCCGGCTGCAGCCAAATTCTGCTGTGATTATTGTGGGGAAACCTTCACTCGGGCGTACAATCTCAAAGGTCACATACGCTCTCACGAGGGATCAAAGCCATTCGTCTGCAATGTTTGCAACAAAGGTACGCCCCGCTTTCTTGTCTATGCAAGTCAACATCTGACATTCCACTCGATATCAGGCTTTGCGCGAAGACACGATCTGAAAAGGCATGAACTGCTGCATAGCGGTGTCAAAAAATACATGTGCGAAGCATGCCAAACGCCATTTGTAAGGCTGGACGCTCTGCAACGGCACCACAAGTCGGAGGTGAGCATCCAACGCTGGCATACGTGTCCTCTTGTTTCTGACGCGCGCTTCTTGACAGAATGGCGCCGCTTGTATTCAGCAAATTTCGGACATGGGCGGAAGCACAGGCGTCGAACTCTGAACCAATGGTACTCTAGCCTGGTCAAAGCAACCGCAGGCTGTGCAGGCCTGGCTTGAGAGCCAGTCACGGACACTAGAATCTTGTGTTGTTGTCTCCTAGATTAGCTATTTCCATCGCCTGTGCAGGCACGTATAGCCTGTTGCATCACGGCGCTTGAAGTGAAGTAAGACAATGTATCGACTGCAAGTCCTCCCATTACTGTAAGTCGCATGTGAAACTCGATACTCGTCTTGCCGATCGGGCCAAAAAGTTTCGAGAATATGCATTTCAGCGCACATCAGCTTGAAACCATCGCAACCACATCCACCATGTTCCGGTCATCAGTCTCTTCTCTGGCACGGCAAGCGTCTCGTCAAGCCCTCGCTGGCCCGTCACCGTCGTGTGCACCGCCAGCTACACTGTCTTCGTCATCTCTAGCCAGACGATCTCGGCAATGGCAAGCGCAATTGCGTTCATACTCGGAACAGAGCTCTGCATCTGGAAAGGCTACAGATAGTGCACCTCCTCAGGATGGTGCTCAAGAAGCATCCACGTCGGCAGAGCAGAGCACAGGGACGCCTGCGGACGAACAGACCAAAAAGCTGCAAGCACAGCTCGAAAAAGCCGAGAAAGATGCTGCCAGCTTTAAGGTGAGTTGTACAGTAGACGAGAGGCTCCAACTTTCGTCTCCGTAGCTCATGCCTCTGCTTCTGCTTCTTGCCATCGTCAGGACAATTGGCGTCGGAGCGTGGCGGATTTCGAGAATCTACAGAAGCGGACAGTGAAGGAGAAAAAGGACGCGAAAGATTATGCCATTGAGCGTTTTGCGAAAGACATTATTGGCAACATGGAAATCCTGGAGCTCGCATTGCGGAGTGTGCCAGAAGCGCGGAGAACGAAGGAAGCGGCTCAGAATACTGCAGAAGGAGCGGAACCCAACGTTCAGGACAACCTGGCCGACCTGTATACTGGCGTGTCGATGACTGCCAAGGAGCTCGGGAAGACACTCCAGCGATACGACGTCAAGCCCTATGACCCTACAGGCGAGAAGTTCGACCCCAATTTCCATGAGGCAATGTACCAAGCGCCTATACCGGGTAAAGAACCTGGCACAGTCTTGGAGTGCTCTTCGAAAGGCTGGAAGCTGGGTTCAAGGGTGTTGAGAGCAGCGCAGGTCGGCGTGGTGATGGAGCAGTCATGAACGGCGAGCCTTGAAGATACCACATAACCAAGCGGCTCATACTAGAAATCGGCTATACAGGGACCTATTCTGTTCCCCGGCCACAATGTAACAGCTTCGCAATCATGTCGTTCTCTGCATAACAATACAGCACATCTCTCCCTTATGTCGACGTCCCGGCGATGCTTCAGGAAGTGCTTTAGCAGTTGCCCCCTTCCGCAGGTCCCTTCCTGCCGGATACTCGCTTGAATGGGGCTAGGCTGTATGCAGCCTCGATGAACAGGTCACAGAAGCAAATTTAGCTCGACGAACGGCTGAATCTCCGTCGAAAAAGCAACTGCAGCAAAAGGCGACAAAGTCTAAGTCAGAACCGCCAAGGATCCGGTCAGACAGGCTGACGGGTCTGCTTCTAGCAACGTCGCCTTTGAGCAGGCAGGAAACAGTCTGGCACGTCGCAAGGCCATACGCAAGGTGTAAGGATGCTCTTGTAAGTCGCGCATACGTCTTGGACTGACGCGCGTGCACACGTGCCCCGATTGCAGCTCGACAAGCAGCCAGACCTGCGATGTCAGGACACACGCTCTCTGTGTTCTCCACGCAACCCTACGACAGAGAGTACATACTCAAGGTCCACAAGGCAAGATATGGCGATGCTGGACAGCCGCCGTTTGATATCACGCTGCACACGGTACCCTTGTCGCCCGAGACCGCAGATCTAGCTCGCGATTCCAGCGCAGTCTGCGTCTTCGTAAATGATGTGCTGGACCGGGGCGTACTGCAGACATTGGCAAAACACGGCGTCAAGGCTATTTTTCTCCGGTGTGCTGGATACAACAGTGTTGACTTGAAGACGGCGAAGGAGCTAGGCATCTTTGTCGCAAATGTGCCCAGTTATTCACCTGAAGCCGTGGCCGAGTTCGCTGTAGCTCTGATCCAGACATTGAACCGCAAGACACACCGTGCGTTCAATCGCGTCCGCGAAGGCAACTTCCAGCTCAATGGTCTCCTCGGTCACACGCTACATGGCAAGACTGTGGGAGTCATCGGTACCGGTCGAATCGGCCTGTGCTTTGCGAGAATCATGAAAGGGTTCGGCTGCAGCATCTTGGCATACGACGTCTACCAATCAAAAGCCTTCGAAGAGGAGAAGCTAGGCACATACGTCGATCTTGACGAGCTCCTTTCTCAAAGTGACTTTATCTCTCTTCATTGCCCACTTTTGGATTCAACAAGGCATATCGTAAATCAAGCGAGCATTGCCAAGATGAAAGATGGTGTCTCTATCATCAACACCTCACGAGGCGGCCTGCTGGACACGAAAGCCGTCATTGACGGCCTCAAGTCCAAGAAATTGGGCGGCCTTGCCATCGATGTCTACGAGCTTGAAGCGGACCTGTTTTTCAACGATCACAGTGGACATGCAATAGAGGATGATGTCTTCGCGCGCCTCACTACCTTTCCAAATGCGCTCATTACTGGTCATCAAGGGTTCTTCACGGTAGAGGCAATCACCGAGATTGCTCAGACTACCATGCTCAACATGGAGGAGTTCATTCGAGGTGATTTTGCCAGAGCGACAAATGCTTTGATTTCGTGATGGGCAGGGCACCGAGGAAGCAGCAATACTTGTGCTTAAGAATTCGCTTGAAAACCAACCGGGAAGTTAGCGTAGACTCTTGAGGCTCGCGTCTCCTAATGGGCCGAAGCCTTCGTCAAGCCAGTTACAACATGCCTTAGTATTAGTCTGCTTCGCGCGAGATCTCAAGCTTTTATCCTTTAAGCCTGTGTAACATGAAATCTTTTGTCGATTCGTTCTTTATCCTTATATTCACCCGCAATACATCCATAGGTACTGTAGACTGCTTCACTGCAAGTCTCATGTCGGCTTCGACTGCCTTGCACTAGAGTAAGCTCAACTGCGAGCGTGTTCCAGGTCTTGCGTATGATAGATTCTGTTAGTATCTAGAGTACCTTGCCAAGCTCCGAGCTCGGAATGGTCGACCAAAGTGCGTGCGTCAGGAGGAAGCGCAAAGCCGCACCAGGCTTGTGCGGAGCGAGACAGACAGCGAAATTATGGGCCTCTGCAGGTTTTTGACCAACAAAGTTTCCTCTTTACTGTTCATAGTCACGTTGGCACTGACATGATGGCGTCTGTCTTGCTGCCGACAACGCCTGCGCTTTCTACTGTCCAGGTCCTCTCCGCGTCCTCCTTCGCACCGCTGGGTTTCGCATTTCCAACGGACGGGCGTGACCACGATGCAGTGAGTCTGGATCTGCAATACGCATGGAAGGAGATTCGGCGATGGCAGCGCAGCTACTGTGTCATATGTGACGAGGCTCCTGACGAGGACGTCCTAGTGAGTGGCCCAGCACAAGCAGAGGGATTAACGCTGCCGGACAGCAGTTCGCGAAGCTGATGCTCTTGATATCCCTGGCCATTTCCTGATTGCCTGCTTCACACTCCATCTCAGCATATCTTCCACCTCTTGTTTTCCGCGCTCTTCCTCAAGCTCAATGCGGAAACGAGCGATCCCATCGATAAGAGCGTGCGCGCTGCACTACAGCCTCTTCGACACTGGACGTGTACGGTCGTCCGCAGCGTGCAAGAGTATGAGGACCTGATGCGCAACGTTCGCGTGAGCATGTTCGAGCTCTATCAGACTGTCGGCAAGGTCGGCCTGGCGGACTTGAATAGAGAGGGCATCGCGACTGTTACGGCAGACATGCAGGAAGTGGCGACCTTCTTGCGCCTGAAGCCGGCTGGAAAAGAAAGCACGCCAGACCTATCACCGGCTGGCCACAAGAGGCTAGATAAACTCCCAAGCTTTGGGACAGGCAAGAAAGGGCGAGGCATGATGGCCAGATTTCGGAAAATGTTCCGTGGGAAGCGCTCTGCTTGACACTCCATCTATCTCTACGGACACCATGTATACCGCGGGCCTCTTTTATACCTACTGCAGTAGTGAGGGCAGGCTTGCCCGCAAGCTCATTCGAACCAGACTTGAGACGACTTGACGAGCGTGGCTCAGCGTCGCATAGTACTTGTGTCTACACGAGGAGAGCCTTATCTCGTGCCCTGCAACCGGCTCCTCTTGATATGTGCGGGGAAAGAGCTGGCGCCTTTATGACGCCAACCACCAATCAGACCCGGCAAAAGGTTCATGTCGCGTGGCTTCTTCCGTAGCGTGCGCTACTGGAATCTGCAGAGGCGCCAATGGTGCAAAAGGCCCAGAGCAATTTATCGATCTTCCGAAACCGAAAGCCCTAAAGTCAGCGGACTTCGATGCCCATTTGATTCTTTGCAATTTCTTGTATTTGTAGCGTGTAATCTCGTGCTTCCTTCGTTGTGATGTTGCGGTCCATGGATCGATAATTTATGCGATAGCACAGGCTCTTCTTGCCCGTTTTTGGGTGGGTAAAAGAATCGACCTGCGCGACCGACGGTGCAATTAGCTCACTGCATTCAACCAGCATATTTACAATGATACTCACCAAAGCAGTCTCTTCGGCAAGGTCACCTGCGACATCGCGCACAATCTCACAGAAATCGTTTTCGTGAAAAGTCGGGTAACTCGACGATGCATCAGGAAGCCAGAAGCTGACATCCTGATAGCATGGCGGTTGCTTGCTATATGCCTTGAAGGCCGATATCTGGCCTTGAGAGAACTGTTCCAGGAAGCGAGGGTCTTGTGACCAAAACAAGCGAATGTCTGGTATGCCGAATAAAACCATCGCGATGCGCTCGAGTCCTAGTCCAAACGCCCAGCCCATCTTATCAGGAATTCCTTTGAAGATGACAAAAAATGTCAGCTCCAGCCTGTTGCCGTCTTCGCGTCGACAGCAACCCGACTTGCGCCTTACCTGACCGGTCCATGGTCGCTTGTTTGACCACTCCGCACCCTAGCAGCTCTAGCCATTTGCCTTCAAACATGACCTCTACTTCATAGCTTGGCGAAGTGAAAGGGAAGAAGGCCTCTATCCATCGTACACGTAGAGGCTCTCCTTTTCCAGCCCGGTTGGCTATCCCGCCGAACAGCTCCAATACCATGCTGTTCAGGCTGTTTTTCAGATTACGAGCAGTAACCTCGGCCAGTAATGGGTCATGACAATCTTGGTATGGATTGCTCGCACCCACTTTCGTGTCGTCTTCAATCAGGATATTGGCGTTTGAAAGCTTCTTCTCTAGTATAGCGTTCGACTGCTCAAACGTTTCGAGCGCTTTCCCGCGCGGGACAACGTGAGCTCCCTCCATTTGATGGAAGACAGGATAGTGACTAGCGTCAATTTCGTCACGACGATATACATCTGCAGTCAATAGCCATTTTTCTGTGCCTTTTGAGAAGACTTCCACTTCATGAGCCGAGGTATGGGTTCGCAACATGTGCTTGCGATTGAGATAGTAGGAATCGGTGAGGCTTCTCCCTGGATGATCAGGCGCGAATCCAAGCTCGTCAAAGTTCTGGTGGACTGAAACTATCGGCGAGAGGCTGTTGATGGCTTTGAATGTGGAAAAGTGGGACTCGATCAACGACCGCAGGATGCCGATGGGATGTGAAGGCTGCAAGTGCAGCTGCCGCGAGATCTTGGAAAGGATGGTCGGAGTGACGTTCGTGTAGTCATCTTTGGGGTACTCTGTGCCGTTCACTGACAGCGCTTCTGCTTATGAAGTGCGGCAGGCGTGAGCATCCGGCTTGCAGGGATAGACAATTGCTCATGTGCTCGCTCACCTGAGCTGCGGCCTGCAGCACTGGTCGAGAAACGCGCGAATCCGCATTGACACGGTCTCCTTGCAAGAATATCGGCAACTGTGTGCGTCCAGGATCTTGCTAATGTCGGCATCTTTTATTTGCAATGGGCAGCAAGTCACGTTTCGAGTCTGTGGAGGAGCGCGCTCAAACAGCTGCGCTCTCGCCACTTGCGAAAGCTGGAGATCCGCGCTTCCGGTGTCAGACACTCTGTAACCCCAACTCTATCTCTCACGCGTCATGACTCAGTGCCTTTGTATTATTTACAGTGTCAGAAAATTGAGACGGTAGTAACGCTTGCTTGACTACAGCGGATACACAATTTTTTGGGGATTAGTCGCAACGAATCGGAATCTCCTGCGTCTGCTCCAAAACAGCAAGTCTGCACGAAGCTGTGAATACCCATTATTGCCAAGTTGTGTGGTCGGACATAGCTCAGCCCGAGTTCGGGGGCGGCAGATGTCGACTGCTAGCTTCATGATCTGGAGCGGAAGAACCGCTAGGAGGCGCTGACGGTCTATGCAATGACAAATATGACGACGATATTGAACCAGTGTGCTTTTTCCGTCCGCCTAGCTTGAAGAAATGACCGTGGCCGTGCCCGCTTCCAGTATCCGGCGAGCTCGCATCCGCCGAAGATGAATTCGACGGCTGAGATGCCATCGCTATGGCTGCTGTCGGGGCAGGATGTGATTGTGGAGGAGGAACGGTTGCAGGTGCAGATGCGGAAGTTGATGCGGCGGGTTGCGTTGGTGGCGGTGACGACGAAGCAGCAACCTTAGTATTGGGGTCGGACGTCGCGGTTGAGGAAGGGACGTCTTCCGATGCGGCGGCTGGTTGCGCTTGACCATCGTCACTAACAGACTCCTTCGCACTCACAGCCTTGCTTGACGCTGGTGCGTCGTCCCTGTCAGAGGCTGAACTCGAGCTTGAGCCAAAAATCCACTCTTCTACCGCCTTGATCTGCTCGTTGACTGTGCCTTTAGGCAGGCTGACCATGCGCAACAACAGCAGTCAGTACGCCGCGCGTATGAGACAAATCGGCGGTCCCAGCGCATGACGAAAGACACGCACGTGAATTTAGCGCGGTGCTCGCCAGTCTCGTTCGAAAAGTAGTGTGGATGCCACTCTTCTCCAGCATCCTCCCTCAATTTGGCTAGCTCCCGCTGACGATCCTCAATCGCTGACTTAGAATCTGTCGCTGCATCTTGGTCGCCCTTTTTGATCGCGGTGGTAACTTTTGCCCACAAGCTGAAATTGGAAGTAGTCTAATCAGCTTTGACAGGAGACCGCACAGAGTCGTCTTGTCCTATGCTTACCGGCGTGACTCGTTGTCTTGTTGTTCGGATTCCGGCATGACCTCCTTCGGTACAGCAGTGGCTTTGTCCGCGTCGAAAAAAAGCTCCTTTTGCGCACTCTGCAAGGCACAGATTCATCAGCTCACACATATCCCAAATGTACACGCATGTGTACCTAGATGACCTACCCTGCCACTCCTTTGCATGTACATCTGATCGGACCACTTTCCACTGATTTCTCCGATGTCGCCATGTGCCTGTGATCTGACTTTGCCTGCAATGGTATTGTACGACCCAGAGAAGAAGCCTTTTGTTTTGAATTCAACATCGCACGACACTCCTAGTTGCCGATTTGAAACGCTCGCGACATCGCCCAGTTCCAGCACCATCTTGCCGAATAGAATACCTCGAGCGTACCTGTACAGTCGAGAAGTCTAGTTGTCAGCTCGGGATATAGGTGCAGATCTCAGCAGACATACATGTTGGGCATGGAGATGTCATACTCTCCATCATCAGGTCGATCAAGCAAGACAATGTGGTTATAACCGCCCATTTCATTGACGACACTGTGACACTATCCTTAGCTGAGACCGCATGTGTGCAGGGGCGCGGGTGAGAAGCTGACCTATTGCCCAAAAAGCGACTTTTTGGCCGGAGTTCGCCAAAGATCTCAATCTGATTCTCGGGCGACACATAGTAGAATGCAGAGATGGGCGGATGGTGGGAAACTTGTTCGGCGATGTAGAAGCCCCGAGTGCCGTCTTGGTACTCGTACCGACAGCGGAAGATCTCGCCTAGAACTGGATTGTATCTTTAGGGGACATGGAGTCAGGTCGTCCACGTGTAACGTTCCTGGCGACACGCAGCTTACGGCTTCTTACTGCAGGCATAGCAAAAGCGGTACTCAGCGAATATCTAGTGGAAGACTTGTCTGGACAAGGACCAACTCACACTCCTTTCGGCTTGATATGCCACCCGGCAAGGTAATAACGTAGGACTGCAATGTATCGTTCGTCTGCGTCTTCCATGCGACCAGCACTGAACATTATAACAGTCAGTAATGCTCTTGTAGGGAGCGAATCTTGCAGCTCCAGGTCTTTTGGTGCTCGCGACGGTGGCGCTGTGGGCTAGTGCCAAGCTTACCCAAATATCAAGTCTGGATGAGCAAGGAAGTCCGTTATGCGTTCGAGCATACTTCTAGGTTCGAGCACAAACGTAGGAAAAGTGATGCGAGACTGTCAAACGTGCAGTAAGGTGAGTGCAGCCACCGGCCGGAACAGAGAGCATCGTCAGTCACGACCTGCGAGTCAAGGGGAGGCGAGCTTAGAGTGGGGACTAACAAGCTCCATGCCAGGTCGCTGTGGGTGGAGATCGTAGATGCATGTGATGATGATGATGATGATGATGATGATGATGATAGAATGCAGCTGTCAGCTCCGGCATAATCTGAACCGTCTGATGCGGGACAATCCTGCGTGGCCAGCTGACTGCTCTCGTTGACGCAGCGAACAAGCGAGCGAACTCACGAGCTGCGAAATGATGCCCATGAGGACGGATCCCTCCTTCTCATCGAGCTCTTCCGTCTCGGTCTGAGTCACCAATACAAGACCGTCAGCATGTATGCCCAGTCTGAGAAGGGCGCGTTGTTTGCGCTCACTGCAGCTGCACCCTCTGGTGCTGCACCCTTGTCGCCTCCAGGGTGGGCTATCTTGGAGGCCGCCCCGCCTCCGAGGAGCCCGCGCATCATGCTCTCGTGGTTGTTCTCGAGATGATGTGTAGCCTGCTCGTCCTGTCTGATTACTCGCTGGACTTTGTTGGAAGCGCAGGAGGAACGGTGACGATGTGCGGCGGATGTCAGCACAGGCAGAATGATCGGACGCAAAGCTGAGAACCAGAGCGAGGCTGCAGGCTTGCCTTTGCAGATTCAAGCGGAATTTTTATGTCTTCAAGTACATCGAGTGGTCTCTCAGCGATTCCGGGTGCACATGCGCGTCGAGCAGCCTGCCCAGGCTTTGGTATTCACGCGTTGCCACCATTATTATGCGAGACGTGCTTACAGCTCTTCAGGACTTGGGCGTTCATTGACTTCGCTGGAAGCAATTAAACGCTTGATTGCTGCTGAGAGCGTGCGCACTGTACGATACTCGGAATGCTGTCACAGCTACACAGTCCTCGTTCAAGGTCAACAGCAGATGTGCAAGGTGAACAGGCAGGTGCTGGAGGCCAGGAACAACCTTACATCGGTTGAAGCAACTTCGTACAGCACCAATGTTGCCTCACAGTGCTACTCTGTAACGAAGATCAACCTTCTTCCTCGAATCCCATCAGCCGGTCCCTTGCCTTTGCCTCTTGCCCACTTCCTTGCATGCTTCTAGTTGCGCCGCCACAACTACGAGTCTTTGCTTGCTTCAGTGTCCGTCAATTCAGCACCAGCGCTCCTCTCAGCGTAAAGAAGAAGACCAAGATGCCGCCAAAGAAGGCAGCTGCGCCAGAGAAGAGGGCCATCCTGGGCAAGGCCTCAAACTCGCTCTCCATGGGTTTTGTCGGCGTGAGTTGCTTGCAAAAAAGTTTAGAAGCCTTTCATACAGGGGACCACACACGCTGACACTGCTCGCTCTCTGTTGCGACATGTAGCTGCCTAATGTTGGCAAATCAACGAGTGAGTGGGCCCTTTGCCCGCGCCCTGCTTGCTGTCGCTCATTTCGCTCCTCGTTGCAGTGTTCAATGCATTGTCAAATTGCGGTAGGTGCAACCTCGGGCAGCCTTCACTCGGCAAGACCAGCCTCTGACATGGCAGCAACATAGACCTCGGCAAAGTCGCAAACTTTCCATATGTGCGTCTATGTCTCTGCGCCTATCGTGCTGCTTTGTGCTGATGTGCCGCACATTTTCGCCAGGCCACGATCGATCCTGTATGTTGCGACCCTGAGCTCTCTAATGGCTAGAGACGTCCACGACGCTGACTTGTACTTTGTGCAACGTCTCGACCCTGCATGTGACACTGTGCAACGCCCAATCATAGGAAGAAGCCCGTGTCCCTATCCCTGACTCCCGGCTCGACTGGCTGCACGAGACTTACAAGTCCAAGGTCAAGATCCCAGCCTTTTTGACATGCTTCGACATTGCTGGTCTCACAAAAGGCGCAAGCACGGGTGCTGGTCTCGGAAACGCTTTCCTTTCGCACGTGCGAGCAGTGGACGGCATCTTCCAGATCGTCCGTACGTGCCTCCTTTTTTTTTACCGAAAGAGACTGCACACGATCAAAGCACGCGCAATGCTGACACTGCCTCCATGTGACTCTATGCAGGCGCATTCGATGATGCGGAAGTAACGCACGTTGAAGGAGACGTTGATCCATGCCGAGATATGGAGATCATCTCGACAGAGCTGCGGTTAAAGGATGCAGAGTGGATTGAAAAGCACCTGGCTACGCTCAAGAAGACGTTCCGAGGCACTGGAACGCTCAATCTTGCCGACAAGGCGAAGAAAGAGGAGATTCTTTGCGTCGAGAAGATTTTCAAGACACTCACCGAGGACAACAAGGATGTACGAAAGGTTGACTGGAGCAACAAGGAGGTGAGTCCTAGGAGAAGCAAACGCGCTGCGCCAGCCACCCGATCTATCGTCTGCCTTAGTTCCACCACACTCCTTCCACTTTTCCAAGCGTCCGTGTCATCACCCCACTTTGCATGATGATAGAGTGCACTAAGCACTCCATTATACTATAACCCAGCTCATTGAGCGCCTCCGCTCTCCCCGGAGACCGCGTCGAGGCCCAAGATAAATCTAGTTACTCAACTGAACACTAGTCCCCTCCATTTATACCGCCTTGGGTGGCTGGCGCGACACAGTGATAGATCAGTCAAGACAGACGCTGACAAGTTTGCCTTGTCACAATTTACGCAACAGATTGATATCGTCAACGGTCTGCAGCTCCTCACCGCTAAGCCCGTCATCTATCTCGTCAACTTGAGCGAGCGCGACTACCTCCGTAAAAAGAACAAGTGGCTGCCAAAGATTAAGCAATGGATCGATGACAACAACCCAGGCGATCTCCTCATTCCCTTCTCCGTTGCGTTGGAGGAGCGTCTGACGCGCATGTCGCCCGAGGAGCAGGAGGAAGAGCTCAAGAAGATTGAAGGTACCAGCACATTGGGCAAGATCATGACTGCCGGCTACCAGGCCCTGCACGTACGCTTGCATTCGATTCAGAAGTGCATGATTGGGCCGTGCTGAACGTCATTGCCGCTTTTTCCAGCTCATCCGGTACTTCACCGCCGGCCCAGACGAGTCTCGAGCGTGGACAATACGAGCTGGCACCTTGGCGCCGCAAGCAGCCGGCGTCATCCATACAGACTTTGAAAAGGGCTTCATCTGTGGAGAAGTCATGTCCTTTGCAGACTTGAAGGAGTTCGGTACCGGTAAGTCGTCATTGCTAATTTACCTCGCGTGTGCGAGTCCTAGCTGAAGAAGCGCGCGATACAGAATCGGAAGTCAAGGCCAACGGTAAATACGTTCAAAAGGGAAAGACTTACGAAGTGCAAGACGGAGATGTCATTTTCTGGAAGTTTAACAACTAGACGAGTGATAAGACTGTCTCGCAGTATTAGACCAGCTCACAAGGCCTGCGCAACAAATCGACATTGTAGCTTCGTGATTCGCGCACTGTAGCTGCCTCGACGTAGCGGAAGCGAGATCGTCTAACGCAGCCCGTTCGCCGATAACAGCATGGCCTTCAGCCGACATTCTGCGCGGTGCGCGCAAATGGCGTCTGGCGCCCGTGCTTATGGGCGGTCCGCAGCAGTCGTATCGCGGTCAAACAGCCTTCGGGTCTTGGATGTCACGAGCGAAGTCCGGTCTTGCATTTCGCTGCTAGGAAAAGTGACTACAGCAACAACTTAATTCGCAGAAAAACCTTGCGTTTACGGGTATGGAATGACAGGTATACGAGTGATACGCGTGCGTATTGCTTGCTAGTATAGAGGAAACCCAAAGATGACGCGCAAAGTGGCTTAGTGCCAGTACATATCGTCGTCAGGCTCTCGCTTGACCTGTGCTTGATGACGGGCCGAGGCATTCTTGTTCTTCTTGAACTTGATCTTCGCCTTCTTTGGGCGATCAGAGTCGTCGCTCTCATCATAGTCTGACTCGACCTTCACTGGCTCGACAATCTTGGTATATCCTGCTGCGGTGCGAGCGGGCGCGGCAGAAGCGGGTGCATGGGGTCGCTTGTTAGGTAGCGAGGTTTGCTTGAAGGGATTCAAAGGGGCTGTAGACGAACGGCTCTCCCGTACTTCACCATCCTCCATTTCGAGGTCCCTGGCATCTTCATCTTCCTCCTCACCGAGGTTGATGGCTGCCATGGCGACAATAGCGCCATTCTCTTCGGGGTAAGATGGAGGGAGGAAACCATCAAAGCCATGAGGTAGCTCAGTGCAGGCCTCCATTTCCATGTCATCGACACCCAGATTTTCGAACGTTTCAAACCAGTTGTGGAATTGTGCCTTTTGACCAGTCTGATTCTCCTTTTCGAGCTCTGCAGCGACGGCTCTCGCATCGCGGCCGGCATTATCGCCAGAGGGCCAGGCTCGATGAGAGGTCTTTGTAGGGTCGCGCTTCATACGAGCAACCAGCTTGTAGTTGATGTTGTGCTCCGGCTGGTTTGGCAAGAGCTCGCAAGAATGCTCCTTTTCCGCTTTTGGCACGGTGTAGATAGCAGACACTGTGCGCACCTTAGCGGCAAGTTCGCCTTGTAGGAAGTCCTTGTTGGCAGCTTCTGCATCTTTCAACTTTTCGTCTTTCTGCACTGCGCCAGCGAGAGAATTGCCCACTTCGAGCTCGAGTACTAGAGCCTGCTTTATGCGTCAGACAAGTCGACTTCATGAGCTGTGAAGCTGCCATGCGCTTACTGGTCGGTTCTTTCTCGGGTCACCCTGCAAAGCGTGCAGCTTGTCAAACAGAGGTTTGGTTCCTTTCTGGTCAGCCACGATGACTCTTGAGCAATCCATCTTGTTTCGCTGGCGCTCTTCCCAGTCCCACAATGCCTCATTTTCCCAGACGGGCTTCAAGACTTCCTGCAATCGGCGAGCATTGATGTGCGCCAGCAAGACCACGGCCTTCCGCTCCTGCTTCTTGCCATTTGGATCGACCTCGAAGTCGAGCGGGTAGAAGTCCTTGAGCGGAGACTTCGGGTCGAGCATGAATTGCCGATACGGCTTTGGCACGTGTTCGGCTCTGAAGACGGAGGTACAATAAGCCAACATGTGTAGCTGGGAATGACTATGCGACTTACGAGCGCGGCGGAAATACACTCATCAGCTGACTGAAGGGAGGCAGCGGTGACGACTTCTGGTCGAAAACCACGTTTAGATGGCTCAAGCCGGCCGTGTCGGAGGGCCATGGTGCATAATGGTACGGATAGTACCTGTAGGGTCCAACATAACATTTCAGGCTCGTTTGCGCGTTCGGAAAAGCATTGTGGACATACCATTTCCAATCTGGACATCCTTGGCAGTAGTACTCCATTACCCATTGCAAACCTTCTGCGTAGCTTTTGACCATGCTGTGGAGGGGAAAGCGTCAGTCAGTTGGTCTCCACAACAGGCAGAGTTCACGGACTTACTGTCGTATAGTCTCTGGCTTGCTTCCTATTGCCTTGCCCAGCTTCGCTTCGTAGTACGACGATTTTGTAGGGAACAGCTCGTACCTTCTCACGCGGCTTTCAGCATTATCCGGAGTCTGTGGGCGGATTCGACCCAACTCACTCCTCAAAGAAGTCCACGTATTCTTCGAACAATCCTTCTTTCTTTTGGGCGCTTTTCCCTTGGTCTTTCTCAGATAGTTTTCCCATCTCTTCAGGAAGGTCTGGCCATCCATTCGATCGGGGGCCAAGCGGATTTGTTGAGCTGAGATGTACGAATAATTTGGAGGTGGGATCGCGGACAGAGCTGGCGACTGACGGATCGCGCAAGCCGGGAGTCTCTGAAGCTTTCTTGGGTGCTTCAGAAGTCAAACGAGCGGGTATTTCTGCCAGACCCAAGTACGCGTGCTCAGCTGTGGCAGCGAGGCGTAATAGCATTAATGTGGACGAACCTGTGGTATCGGAAGGGAAGCCCTCCAGATGAGCGAGCGCCTTGAACAATGCCCTCAAGCGATCCATTCGGATTTTGCCATTCTTCGTAATGTAGCCTTTTTGATCTAGGACTGTCTTTTTCCATTCGTCGACCACTAGGTTGATGGCTCCTTCATTGATTTCCCATTTTGGCATAGGTAGGCCAGGTATGAAGTCATTGCCCATGAGCGCTATGAGCATGATGAAATCATCGATAGCTCGCTCGAGATGGAAGAATTTCTGGCTATCCCACTGCTTTTCACCGTCGATGGTAATCGGGATGATGAGGTCCGGCAACTTTAAATACGTTTCCAGTGCAATACGCAATAGCCATACATCGAAGAAGACCAGTCTGGGAGGGGTGAATTCCTTCCGCTCTTCCGTAGTAGGCAAGCTCGTCCAGTCCTCGGGGATACCTGGTGTTCCAATAACAAACCATCAGCTCGAGAGAACTTCGGTAGCCCTGTGGCTAATCCCGCTTGCCTGGACAAATACGTGACGGATGAAATCCTTGGCATATTGTACAGCGATGATCGGTCTTTTCTCGTGGGTCTTCCCGGAGAATCCTGAAACATGGTTCGTGCGTTGCTAGGGCAAGAAGGATGAGGTCTGCATCCTGCGACCACGCTATACGTAAGCCTGGCAGATAAAGAGAGCCTAAAGCTGGTGCCCACCGGTCCGTAAAAGGCATGCTTCAGTGGCTTATAGCCAGGCTGCGCTCTTTGCCTGCGAATAAAATCCATAGCCTTGTGTTCGCCCTCTCCTGGACATGCTGAGCCGGACAATATGAATGTAAGCTGAAAAGATAAGCAACGGGAATCAGTCTCGTGCGTCTCAGCCTCCAAGCAGAGGAAATAGACGCACACCAAAGAGCTGAGGGTCTGTACGAAGCTTGCGAAGGAGCCATGAATGTAGCCAAGCATCGAGTTTGGCCATGAACGGAGTCCCTACGTTTGGTGTAAGTCAATGGCACAATGTCGACAAGCATTTTCTGAGGTCCCACCTGGAGTGATTGCATTCGAGTCCCAATTATCGTACGAAGCGGTGACGTTATACTTAGTAATGCCTTCCTCTGCATGAGAAAACAAGATGCTCAGTATAGGGCGATGCGGAGAGCGTAATTATTCGCTCACTCTTCGCAAGTTCGAGAAATGCTGCTTTCTTCTGCTTCTGCTCATCGGCATCTTTGGCAGCTCGGAAACGGCGTCTGTCGAGTTGAGTTGCAGGTCAGCTTGTGTATATTGCACTTCCGGTCATTGGCAAGTCGGTGTGACGAACGCTCTCTGCTGCAGGATCTTGGCTTGAGGGGCGACTCCGTCAATTGCGATCATTACCAGCTTCTTGGGTTTTGCGGTTTTGATGATGTGATCCAGATACGCTCCAATTTCGACCATCATGGACTCTTCATCTGGTGGAGGCAGCTGCACGGCACATTGTGCAAGGTCAGGGTGTATTGACTTCGGCATTCAGCGAGCACGTGAACTGCATAGGGTCGCAACATACGCGATGTGGGGGATGGCAGACATTGTGGATGACCGAGTTGGCATCAATGTAGAGGTTGTCGCATTCGTCTTTCTCAGGCTCTGGTCGCCTGACGACACCTGGGAACTTCTTTTCAAACCATCGAAACAGCCTGTCCGGAGGTGCAGCTCGTCAACTCCAGCCGCAACACAGAGGCAGCGTCACCCACGAGGGGACACCCATGCTGAAGCCAAGGTCGCCAGCAGCCTCCTATGGGCAGCCGTGCTTTGTGTGAGTGAATCGGTCCAAGGCAGAGCACGTCGTAGTTCTACAACGCGTCTCACTCTCGATCAACGTGCGAGTGGCAAGCTAGAAAGACGAGACTTGGCTGCTGCCCAAGCTTGTGTCTAGCAGAGTCTCATAATTTTCTGCCCGGGGTGGCTGACACTGCAGAACCATTACTCTTCTTCCCTGGTTCCACCACTGCCGTAGGCTATGGCAGCCTAGCTCCTGGCTCTCCTGCACAGCAGCAACCACATGGCAGACCTCGATGGCTTCTCCATATTCGGAGGAATCGTCTTTCTGATAGTCAGCAAGTGTCGATAGACTTGGTATCTGTTCTCTGCAGCGACTAACACCACTACTCACTGCAGTCGCCCTGGTCATCTACCCTGTCACGTTCCGCTTGCCCACCTCGGCGTCACAACTACTTCGATCAGCTGGACGCAAGCTGCGCATACTAGAGACGCCTGCACACACCGAGGGCTCTTCTCTCGAATTGCACACGCTGAACGGTCGCAATGCTGCCAGCCCGCCAGTTGACGAACCCAAACGAATACGCATCACGCTCGGGCTTTCCTCGGTGCCCCTGCTCGCAGTCCTCTTGCTTTTGGCCACTACAACCATTGGAGGGGAGCAAATAGCAAAAGGTATCGCAGGATCCGATGGCGTTAGACCGTATGATGTGCTCGTACTCTTCATGTGGGTTATAATTGGTGGTCCTTTTGCAGACACGCCTCTAAATGCTAATCCTGGGAACAACCTATCTTTAGCTGCCTGGCCTATATCGCGACAGCTTTGGACGCTACAGGCGGTCTGCGATATCTGGCCTTCAAGGTCGCGCTACGTGCTGGTAGCGGGTATCAGCTGTATTTCTACCTTTTCGTCTTCTTCTTCCTCAGTGGAGCTATCATCGGCAACGATCCAATTATCTTGTCTGGCACACCGTTCTTGGCATATCTCACTAGAGTCAGCGGCATCACACCTCCCACTGCTTGGATCTCCTCTCAATTCCTGGCTGCGAATCTGTCATCAGCCATTCTTGTCTCTTCCGTGAGTGATTGACATAGATACCAAGCTGCTTCCCAGGTCTAACTCGCGGCTTGGATTAGAATCCCACAAACGTGTTGATAGCTGGCGTAGGGGTTGGCCCCAAGCACTGTGCGAGCGTACATGTCCTCTGATTGCATTTCCGTCCTTAGGCGTTCGATCTCAATTTTCTAAGCGACTTTACGAAATACACTGTCGTTCCGGCAGTCGCTGCTGCCGTCATAGTATATCCACTTCTCTTCTTCCCGTTCAAGTCACCCTCGACGGCAAAAAGGCTTCACAAAACAACAGCTGAGGGACCCCTCATCCCAAAGACCTTTGTAAAGCCTGATGTCGACCCCCGCGCCGCCTTGGTCGATCCTTCAGGGGCAATCTTCCACACCTTGCTCATGCTCTTGACCCTCAGCGTGCTGGTCGGGACTTCATTTGTGCACGGTGTGCATGTATGGGCAGTGACAGTGGCCGGAGGCGGAATCGGACTTATTCGCGACCTGATAGCCGACTATCTTAATCCGGTCCCAGCAATCAGCACCGTTTCAGCACCCGAAAGTCCAGCGCTCGAGGGAAACCAAGCAGACCCAGACCTCGCAAAGGCAGCTCAAACTGCCGCATTCTCTCCGCCTATATCGTTGCCTGGTCTTTGGCGGAAGTTTGCACGGCGTTTTCCAAATACTGCGATGACCCTATCGCGGCTGCCCTGGCCGCTGCTGCCGTTTGCTGTCGGTATGTTCATACTGGTCCAGTCCTTGGAGCACTTACATTACATTGGCATCTTTGCAACGTGGACAGCGCGCGTTTGTCACAGTCCCGCCGCGTCCGTCTTCTTTGTGGGACCAATCGTAGCATTTGGCTTGTGTCCCCTATGCGGCACTGTAAGCTGTGCGTTCCCGAAGGCCTCTGGCCATATTTACTGATTGTCGCGCTTTTACAGAATATTGGGGCGACTATCCTAGCTGTTCAGGTGCTCAGTCACCCCAATTTCACGACAGCACTTCACGTTCAGAATGATGCTAGAATCCTGCGA
Source organism: Cystobasidiaceae sp. HBUAS51001 (assembly GCA_003351005.1). Lineage (NCBI taxonomy): Eukaryota > Fungi > Basidiomycota > Cystobasidiomycetes > Cystobasidiales > Cystobasidiaceae > Cystobasidiaceae sp. HBUAS51001. Next base: position 52,301 of record KZ857215.1, on the reverse strand, counting down.
GGTGGCTTATATGCTGGTGAGCCGGCAACTTGAGGATTACGCAGACCTGGCTAACAAGATACACAGTGGCCATCGGCAGCAACACTGGTGCCTTGACGTCCATACCGAGTTCTTTGGCAGGTTTGCTGTGGCGACGTATTTTGGAACAGAAAGGTGAGTGCTTTAGAGTTATCTGGCCGTCTGGACTGTTTCTGATGCCTCTGTGGATAACCTTCCTAGGCATTCGGATTGGTCAACGAGGTTTTAGCTTGATCAACCTGCTACCTGGGCTGGTGGTGACCTTTGTTGCCCTGGCAATTGTCTTGATCGAAGTACTGTACTGGCATTGATACAACACAAGCTGAACAGGCGCCAGCTCGATCGTCCAGAAGATGTGTAAATGCCGCCATACCGCACGCTCATTCGTTACAAGTCTACATTACTCCTGGTCACTCAGCACGCTCGAAGTTGACCGTAATAGGCTGCCAATCAAGGCTTCATGGGACCTTGCTTCGCTTTGACTTATCGCATCGACCTGAGGACTCGTCAGCCTTGTCATTGTTCTTGGCGTGCGCAACTAGCAGCTTACAAGATGAAGGTTTTCAAGTCTCTCGCATACTAGTGAAAAGGCTTTGTGCGCATTGCTTTTCAAGTGACGAGAATCCAGACCGCTGCGCAGCATGTGTGTAGTCCGAGCATCTGGCCTTCCCGCGCCGATATCACGCGCGCCAGTATCTTTGATGTAGTGCACTAGATGTCGCCAAAGAAGCAACAAGGACATTTCCTCCAAATCTAGTCATCGCAGAGCTTCACGTTAGCCGATGTTGGCGGGATACAGGCGGGACTGGCTCACAGAGTGACGTGGTAATACTCGAACGGACTCTGGCTTGAAGATCGTGCATAATACTGGAAGCTAACCGCCTGCGGCTTGTAATGTCTAGTGACGTGTGCTCCGGAAGCCCGTCATATACAGCCAGCTCGCTGGAATTTAGCTCGTCGAGATTACTCATATTGCGCTGAAGCTCTTGATGCTCAGCTAGCCTGTCATGCAAGGCATCGGCGGTGTCCAAAATGTAGCTGAAAGCGCCGCGGAGAGTTGGCGCTAAATCCCTGTTTTTCGCCTGGCTTGCAGCGTCCAGTTCGAAGATGGGGAGCCAGAGAGGCTGCAAGACTGCAGTAAATCCTTTAGCTTTCATTGGAAGATCCGACCTGTGAAGAAATTTCCGTACCTGGTCGACTCGTATACTGGCGGAAATACTCGAGCAGGGCAAGTTGCAAGTCTTCGATGACCTTGGTGAGTTCTGCCTCGAAGCGAGACACCGGCCTTCGCATGCCTGTAGTAGCATGTGCGTCAATTTTACATCGCCGACCTGTTGAAGGTAGAATCTCGCGACACACCAGGTATGAGCTCCTCAGCGTTGCGCATTTCGTCATCAGAACTCGGCTGAATAGTGGCAACGAAATCTTGTTCGGCCAAGACGCGTCCCGAAAGCGACAGGACGGCAGTATGTAGCATCGATAGCGATCGCGGAGAGGCCTGGGTGGAAGGTTTCGGATCGTAAGCTCCTGGGCACAAACGTATTCCAATGCGAAGCTTAGACTTACTTTGTCCTCTCCAGTGACGCTCGGAAGAGCTGTGCGCATCAATTGTACGAGAAGGTGCGCTTGTCTGAGATTGCCCAAAAGAGGCGTGCGGGTCGTGTCTTCCAATATCGCTCGGAAGGTTTCCTGATGTTCACCAAGGAACATCTTTACCTACCGGTGAAGGCTTAGCGGACGAGCTATCGAGGAATGAGTGATCAAGCAGACATACTTGAGAGGCCACGTCTTCTTTTTGGACAGCGCTGGTCGTGGCTAGTGCCACTGCCAATTGCAAGATCGGGCTCAGGAGTTGATCGTAGCGCTGCATAACCGGAGGCAGGAAAGTATCGAAGTCTGAAAATGGTATCCTGATTAGTCCTGCACAGTAGACACAAAGGCTTCTATTACCGATAGCTTCCTCGGCCCCACGTGGGCGAGCGCCAATGAAAGAGCAATTCGCAAGTTTGGCCAAGGTCTTCATATCCATGAGCTTTTGTGCACCGCTAGAATTGGCGGCTATGCGTGTCAAGAATGACATCTTGGCTTCGTATGCGTAAAGCGGATTCAAAGAGTCCGGATCTATTCGGAGGATGTCAAGAAGCTCGGCCTCTGTTTCTTGCAATGACGAAAGGAATGCCTGCAGATATCCGTGCTTGGCGAGAACTGACACTACACGAGCCTCATTGCGAGAATACTGAACGACCGTGCTGACAGCATCCAGCACTGTGAAGGACACTGTCTGCCAGACGGCGTGGTTTGCAGTTGCATCGAGACTGACGACGAGCAGCAACTTGTCTAGGTACTGCAACAGAGATGAAGCATTGGCCTTCTGGAGTGCCTCGTCTTGAGTGGATCGGGCAGCATATGCTGCAACGGAAGAGGCAGATTCAGGCAAGCCGCTCATTGCCATTTTGTCTTTCACAGGTGGGAAGGTATCGACGGATCGGGCTTTCTTTGGTGCGCAGTGTTGAATGTATTGAAGCAAGGCTGCATAGAGGTTTCCCCGAGTGACTCCGTCCAGCCCTGGTTGCACTATGCCACGAAGCAAGGCTTGGAGGATAGGAATGAGGCGGTCGGTAGCAAAGAAATGGGGGGAATGTGTTGGGATGGTCCATGATGTAAGACCTTGCTGACGAATCTCAGCTATAAGGTTCAAGGCTGCACCAGCGAATATTTCTTGAACAGCGGGATCTGCGTCGTCGGCGGCGATTGGAGGCAGTATAGAACTCAAGATATCCAGCAAGAGACCGTCGGTCCCACTTAATGGTAGGTATTGGAAAGCTCGCGTGAGGGTTATATCGAGGACATTGCGCCATGCTCGCAATGCATGGTAGCGAGCAAACTGAATTTCGCGTCGATTGTTCTCGATCACAAGGTTTTGGAGAAGAGCCTGCACTTCATGCTTGAACTTGTCTTGCTGAGCCTGAGCGGCAGACGCGCCCAATTGAAGGAACCTCGATTTGGCCATCGCGACAAGTGCCAGGACGCTGTCGATATCGTAGATCTCGCACCCTGTCGGTTGTGTGCGGAGACATGTATCGAACGGGATATTGGCTAGCACACTGAGAGGAGTCTCGTTGAGCGGAAGAGGATCCACCCAGCTGAAATCAAGCGAATAGAACACGTCCAACATGCGCGGCAAGCCCTGTGATGGGCCGCTTCGCGATTCCAATGCGGACTCGCCATCTTCTGCAAAAAGTGCTTCATTGATGCCGTATAGAGACGTGAGCAGCCTTACTGCTGCCTCTGATTCTTCTAAAGTGACTAAACTGCTCAGCTCCAATGCCAGACATTCTAGTATCCAAGCTTGTGATTCCAGTGTCGAGATGACACCCTCCGCCGTTGCTTCTGTGACTGAACCGTCGCTTTGCGTAATATTCCCAGTGTTCTCGCGGTCAGACTGCAGGACTCGCATAGGGAGCTGCAATGCCTGGTGCTGGAAGAAATCCACACTGGAGCGCAGGTACTTTGTGACGGAGGCCGCAGAATAGTCGTGGAGACACAATTGGCGTATGAGACGGAAACATTTTTCTGCCAGGACAGGCGAATGCTCGAGAAGATTTGGCACATCCGGAGATACAGAGCGGCCAGTATTGTCGGCTTCGATGCGAGCCAAGAAAGCAAGCACGCTGTGCAAGCACGAGGGTGGGGTGTGCGAAGAAGCATCTTCCAGTTCGACCTTCCCGGATGGTTGGCGAATGTCGTACCCAAGGACTAGATGGGCGAGGTTCGGCGCGTTGCTGTGCGGCTGAGTGTTACGCAGCAGCATGTCGAGGATCGCTGACTGTATAGCTTCGTCTATGGACGAGTCAGACAGAGAAGCTGCCCTCCGCCCGAATACAGTGTCCAAAAATTCTGACGGACGGCTGAGTCGCATGACAAAGCCATCTAGTACGCGGTCTGTTTCGTTGCTGGCATCGATCAGACCAGCTAAGCGATTCATCTTGGTCTTGTAAACATCGCGAAACATGTCCGTGACCGAGAAGGTGGTAGATTCGGCTAAGAACCCAAGGATGCGTATGGCAGCAAGGCCAATCTGCTTTGAGCGATAGCAATTGACCATCACTGCTATTTTGACCACGACTTGGGAATTATACAGCAGATGCTGATCGATAGTCTGAAGGCTTCTCAGCTGGCCTACTTTCTCAGACGGCACGCCACCCGGACTTTCACTGGACGAGATACGTAACGCATCAGAGCAGTTGTATGTGCGGACTGGCAGCTGACAATACTCACAGTACCGTTGGCACGACCACGTCAAGGAATGCCTGCTGAATAGTGCAGACCCTTATAATGATCCGCAGGCTGCGTAGCACGCAGTGCAGAAATGACGTGCTACTTGCTTTTTCGTCATCGAGAACCTCGATGTCCACGGAGCACGTTCTGAAGAGATTCTCAAGCAACGCGCTTGCGCCCAAGAGGCGCACAAGGATGTCAAAAGCAGGGTGCATTGTCAATTTTGCTATAGCCATCTGACGTTCGCTCGTATCGCCAGGATTCTCGGCCATGTCGAGAAGCGCGCCAAACTCAAAGGTGGCTAAAGCATGGTCAAGATAGGCCAGGCATCGTTCGTTGAGGCGCCATCTTTCATCGGCGCTTTTGTACTCGCGATGGTCCAGTCTGAGCAATACGCCATCGACCACGAAATGGGTGTAGCTGTCCACGCCGTATGCTGGGTTGCGATGTGGCACTCCCAGATTTTCTGGTATGGTTCTTAGTCGAATTTCTTCTGGCATGCGCACCAGAGATGAAGGAGCTGCTGCTTGGTCGGAACCATCAGAGCCGCCGAGCAAGGCTACTAGGAGGGAAAGGAAAGCGGCCGTGGTGGGGTAGACTTTGCTGGGCGATTCTACGTGATTCAGCTCCAGTGTGATGCCAGATTGAGAATCGTAGATAGCTGCCCCGTTCGCACCGCCTCGCATGTGACGCTGGGGTATTGTCGCCAGAATTTGGCTGCCTTCGAGGATGTGCCAAGTACGTTTGGCAATCTCTGTTGATAAGCCGACCATGCCTGCTCCGTCGTAGGTCAGGGCTGGCGTAAGGAAAGCGGCCACGGCATCCAACAATGTAGCCTTGAAGTCAATTGGGATGGGCTGAACGATGAGACCAAACATTGTTGTGACCGGCTTGTAGCGCTGATTGTCATAAAGGCTCGCTCGAGCAAGGGGTGAGTGCTCGACCACTATCTTGAGTAGGCGGAGGAAGGACTTGAGGAGATTGACTTCGTCTGGAGGTATTTCTGTTGGGCCTTCCGACGCCTTGTGAGAAGCGTAGAATTGGAGCGCATCGAACAATGAAGACCATGAGCACAGACTGTTGGCGGAATACCCTTCGGCTCCGGCCTGTGCAAGGAATTCGAAGGCGCTGGCTGCTGATCTTGGACCAGATGCAAGTGAGCCTAGCATCTCGAAGAATGCGCGCTGCATAGACTGCACTCGACAGTCTGCAGCCCACCGCAGGAAAGACGATAAGCGCGAGTGCCGGTGTTGTGCTTCTGCATCGCTGTCGTTTTCTTCAATCCAGAATTTGAGCCCTGCATCCGATGAGTCGCGGTACAGCGTCGCAATAAGGGAAAAGAGAGCTTCGATGTCGTGACGCTGCTCATGTGCTCCGACTGGCGCCTGACTTGGGGCTTCGCTACCCCTGCGTGATCCACTCAAAGCTCGACGGCGAGTTGGGGTGCCAGATGGCCGGCCGAGTGAATTCGCCAGCAGGATGTCCTCCTCGCGGTGGCGTACTTTCCGCAATATGCTCGATGCGTTGACGATGAAGTTTTCTACCAGAGAGTCGACTCGCTCAAGTACAATCGGCTCGAATGACGAGTCGACATCCGCGCACTGATGCCCGCTCGATGAGTCTTCCCGTGTACCCGCAGACCAGCCAAATTCCTCAAACGGATCGACCGGCTTCTTGAAGCGGAGCAGGCTGTTACCGCAGAAATCGAGCGCAGAGCTTTGCAATGCATCGATAATGCCGTCTTCGATAGTATTCTCCGAAATGCGGGTCTCCGTCATCAGATCTGACCGATAGCGGAAGATATTGATTAGGAACAAACACCAGGCCAATTGAATCAGGGGCTGTATCGGCGAAAAATCCGAGGCTTGTGATGCCTTCCAATTGACTTTCGTAGTTATGAAAGAGTGGAGGTCGGAAACAAATTTGGAGTCATCGATGAACAAGTCCATGCTCGAAGGCGTGCCGGCATCTAGGACCCTCAGTAGCGAGGCCAGGCATACAGGCAATGTCGGATCCGTTTGAGGCGCCTTTAGTATGGCTGTCCATCGCGAGAGAGCAAGGACGTCTGACTTTGATAATAAGTTCGCCGCAGACGCATGGTAGACTATCGTTGCCAGAAGTCGTCGTTCTTCTTGATGTGCTTGTATCCGAAGTGCCTGAATATCTTCGTTGAAACGAGCTTGCGGACCGCTCGTTGAAGCGACAGGGGCTGGAACATTGCCGTTTCTGATATCATCAACCTCCTTCTGCTGATGGTCCATCTGTTTCAAGATCCTCTTCACCCAAGCGCCGTCTTTGGGATCTTCCGACGCAACCGTATCATTGACGAAGGACACGACAACATTGGCGATGTTGGCATCTAGACTTGAGAAGAGCTCGCCGTCGCTCATGTAGGAAAACAGCATCTCGAGGCAGAGCAACAGGTCGCGTCGCTCTTCATAGTATAGAATGACAGCATTCTCAGCCGTTGGACGACCAGGTCGAGGTCGGTGATCGTTCAGGACAGCGAGAAGGATGGTCCCGGCCAAGCGTTCAGAAATGAGGAGTTGAGACTGCATGAGTGCAAGGAATGGAGGTATTCCCCATCAGTGATCTTCGGGACGACGCTTGGTGCTCCGTGAGCGCGCGAAGCTCCTTGAGCAACCAAAGTTGGCTCAGCGCATATGCTTACCGAAAGGAAGAGGGCCTCCAGGCGGAATTCCTGATTGACTGCCTTGATCCCGCTAGCTCCATATGGAAGTAGTCGACCTGCATTATATTGTTACCATGTCAGCGCTCTCCAATTGTCGCATCTGCAGCCTTGCCAGTCGTGTACTAAAGTTCGCCGCAAACAGGCAAACGAAGCTAGTGCTCACCCTTCTCGAGCTCTTCACGCTCTTTTGGGTTGGAAGGCAGCTTCTCCAGCAGCCTTGAGAACGTCGGTCTTGCCTTGTCTAGCTGCGGCTTAAGGTCGTGAGCCTGCTCGAGTGCTCCTGCCGAGCCTGCTAGGCCTGTTGATGGCAGCTGGGCCAGGCTCGCCCGCAGCGCGCGGAAGTGCAAAGGACCTAGGTCCATGATGCGCCTGCCCGACAGGCAGCTGGTCCACAGCTGTTTGGATGCGCTGTGCTTGCACTTGGTCGCGGTGCAGCTAAGACGGGAAGAGGCAACCTGGGTTGGCGAACTTCCAATTTGTGGCTGCACCGCGTGGCACCCGAAGTACAATAGCCTGGCAAAACGCAGATAACGAGACCTGCAAGCGCACTTCTCACGCATCTACATAGCCCAACAAGACCACGCACAATGGCGCTCGTTGACGACCACGTTGTGCGACTCAAAGGTCCTGGCGGCGCTTCGGCCACCATCGCGTACCTGGGTGCGACGGTCTGCTCATTCATCCGTAGGCAATGCATCAGGAGCTTGCGCGCAAAGCACAACTCAATTTTTGAAGTCTTGTAAACAGCCGAGGATGGCGAGGAGCGACTCTTCAAGTCTAGCAAGTCTAATCTCACTGGTCCCAAGGCTATTCGTGGAGGTAAGCGTCATACATTGGACAGTCGAGGCGGGACGAATGCGACAGCACTGTCTAGCCACCTCGGCTGCAGACATTGCCTTACAAGGCTATCAGTGACTCGAGAATGGAATTGACTCTAGGCGAGAACCACGCAGGCATCCCTGTGGTCTGGCCTTGCTTCGGCCCTGCACCATCCGAGCCTCCGTTCAACAAGCTGAGCCAACATGGCTTTGCAAGGGTCTCGGTCTGGACGCATCAGAAAAGTGATGATCCTGCAGTTGCTATTTTCAGTACGCGTTCCTGGCTCCCATATTGCCCCGCGCTGCTATCGCTAAGTCGAGCACTGTAGCACTCGAGCCTAATGCGGAGATCAAGAAGCTTTACGAGCCCGATTTTCACCTCAAATACACTGTCAAGGTTGGCATGTGCTCATTCTGCTCTGCTTCGAACGTACGTTGATGTTGCATGTCCATGGCAGTTGACAGCCGGTGATGTGCTGGAAACAACCTTGGAGGTCACAAACCCGACTGGAGCGCAGGAGGATCTCAAATTCCAAGCCCTGTTCCACACATACTTCCGCCTGCCAGAGGGTGTAATCCCAAGTGATGTCACTATCGACGGCTCTTTGAAAGGGCTAACATACAAGGACAAGGTGCTCAACTTTGCCGAATCTCAGGAAGACAGGCAGAAGTTCACTTTCATTGGCGAGACCGACCGAGTCTTTGCAAAGGCACCGAAGAGCTTTGCTGCTCAGTACGGCCAGTCGCAGCAAGGCATCAAGCTCGAGACTACCAACATGGGTGAGCTGCGCGTCCTTTGAGACGCTTCCATACTTATCGCTGATGCCTGATCCAGATGAGTTGGTCGTCTGGAACCCGGGCGAGGAGAAGAGCGCAACGATGGCTGACATGGAAGCCGATGGCTGGAAGAAGTTTGTCTGCCTCGAACCAGGCCATATTCGTGACTTTGCCTCCCTCAAGGCTGGGCAAACTTGGTCCTGCTCGCAGCGCATTACAGCCCTCAGTGCCAGGCTCAGCTTGCCAGCCAACAACGCTGCGTTGTAATTTCCTCTCAATCTCAAAAAACACAAATACGTCGAGCAATGCAAAGTTTTCCTCTCATCTGTGTTTCTTCAGTCACACATTCTTCTGTGGTACCCATGCTAGACATCATCGGTCTGCATCCCTGAATTTCTTCAGGAAAATCAGTCCTTCTGGCCAATTCTCTCTTTGATCTCGTCAACGGGCTTCGCCTCGACGGTGTTTGGGATGCTCTCGTCACTTGTGCTGCCAGCGACAAAGCTGCGGTCGGCTGAGGGAACTGGTTCAGCATGCCATCGATGTCGCTGTCAACCACGGTAAAGACGCACCGGCTGGCTGCCCCGGTCCGTTGTGGGGAGGGTTCTTGATGTAATCGTCCTGTTCGTTCCCGATTAGCTTGTGAACGAAAAGCATGTTTGAGACTCGACGCACCATGACATTATGGTCAGACGTCTGCGGCTGACCGACGACCTGAGTGGCCTTCTTGAATTGGCTGAAGCGATGTTAATGTCAGTTAAAAATGAAAGCCAACAGTCCTGGTGGACCACGATTCAAGAAACGGACGCGTCTGTATTGTTGCGTGCGGAGGCTGCGCAAGTTTGGATCAACCTATATTAGCGTGGTGGCCCTCCCTTGAAGCGAGCAAGCTGAACATGACTCACTCTGCTCTTCGAGCTGCTGAGCCATCTGCTTGCTATATGCGTGACAGTGCCGAATCAGCTTCAGCGAATCCAATCTTTGCACTTGCAGCCTTGGTAGGAATCTCTACTCACGTGTGTCGGCTCTCGTGGAAGCTGTCGTTTGGTCCTTTGCCGCTCATGATGTATCTTTAGATGCTGTGCTGTTGCTTGTTGTTGGGATTCTCTAGCTTGGATGTAGGTGAGCAGAGAAGCGAGACACTGCGAGCTGTAGCAAAGCCTACGGTGGCAGCGATCTGCATCAGCGTCATAACATCGACGCGTGTTCGCGATCCAGCGCCACCACGTCAGATCTCCCTCAATTGCAAGTCACGCAACGGGGCAAGGCAGTGGAGAAAGACGAACGATGGCAGATAAGATATCTTCTTTCCGAGCCAACTGATTGATAGTAGTGGTATGGCGTTCCAGATAATTAAGCCCGGACGTTCACGTCGGTAAATACTAGCCTATTCACGTGAGATCAAGATGGAGCCAAGGAGTTCAGAAGATGGCGGAGTGTGCGAGGCGAGGGAATTTCCGTCCTGGCTGGCACATATCATATCATACGATAATCCATTAGACCGGAAAGCTGTGTGCTTTTCAAGCATTCCTAAACTGGCATCACCCTGCTTCACCCGAGGCTTTCAGCGCCGGTCTCGAGAAAGACACCGTTAAAATGCTGCATGATGCGCAAGACTTACGTATATGACGGACCTATGTGGCCTACTGTCGCGACTTTCGCTTCGAATTTGATCTACTAATGCTGCGCGTGGAGGCGGCCGGACCACTGCTTTTCTCAGGCGTTTCGTCTTGAACAGGTTGGACGGCTTCGTCATTCGACCCGCCCATAGCATTCAATGCCGTTTCAGGAAGAACCACGAGGCCAGATTGACCTTCTATGACGATCTGGTCTTCGCCTCCTTGTGACAGCTCCGGTCTCTCCCCAGCTCCAGCTCCAGCTCCAGTTGCACCGACCGTGCCTTCACTATCCCCATTTGGCTCGGCACCGTTGGCGGCAGCCGCGTTGGGCGCGTTTGTCGCAATGGACTGGTCCGATGGTTCAATTGAGGCTCGCTCGAGGTCTGACTCCGCTCTCCTCTTCTTGTTCATGCTGTGGCTTGCGTGAGGCAGCGCGGGCCGTGCAGGCGTTTCTCTAGCTTGCTTCTGGAGTGCATCCCTGACCTGCTCGTGCTCTTCTCCCAGGCTCATGAGAATCGCCCGCAGCTCTTCAACCTTCAGACCAGCGACATATTCCTTCATCTCCTGTGCCGTCCACTTGGCATTGCTGGGCGTAATCCCATTTCGTTGGTCATCGCGGTCGCTGGTGCTCGCGGCACCACTGGTGGAGAGCCGGAACGACGGCAGGCGCTTGAGAAAGGACGTCATGGAGGATGCTCTGTGGTGAACTGCTAGACGAAGGCTTTGAGGTCGCTGAGGAGCAGACCAGCAGGCCATATTGCAAGCGCGATGCCCGTTTGACGCGCGAGGTGCGTGCGCGCGCACAGTCCGCGGGCCCACATGCACAATGGATGTGGTTCGGGGAGTGCGACTTTCCTTGCAACTGCCAGAGTTCCGCTCTGAGACTTCTTGACTAACCTCTCACCACAGCTTCCATCGATACATGTACACCTTTTCGAGTCGACCTACGACACCACGCCGTGTTGGGAGTCCGTAGCTTCGCTTCGACCCGAAAGTTTTCTTCCATTTCAAGCACTAGTCTCTACAGGAGCAGAATGTGCGTATGTCTCCTTCAATCTAGTCTCTACATATTCGCCTGCTTTGACCGGGGTATACCGCGCAGGTCGGTCTTCCGTTATGCAGCTTGGCAAGCACTCGATGACGGTATCTGGGTCAACACCCACGAACTATATGCATTCCTGTCAATATTCTATTCAGGTTTACCATAGGCGATGACTTACCATGGGAATGGAATACCGCTCTTTGCCCGAACGGTTGATGGCCCGATGCACCGTAGATACGAAGACATCGTCTGCGTTGGCTGTCAGCAGGCTTCCATGTCGGACTGAGCGAGAGCAACTTACTGGTCCAGCGTTGGAACGTGTCTGCAATATTCACAACAAAGTGGTATGCCTGTGATACAGTGGGTCAGCATTCCTCGAGAGATTAATGTCAATGGCCAGGCAGCTGACCATTGGCGTAGCATGGACCCCTGAAAGGAATTCACGTTCATTAGCTGTTACATGTCACTCAACAAAATGGACAGCTATCGCACATTCTCCACTCTTGTTCAGCACCTGCAGAGCCTGGACATCGTCTTGGGCCAGGATTGTGAATGCTTCGTCTACAAGATTTGCTATTAGCAATGCAGTTCTATCGATTGCACGGGTCACGAGGCTCACAATCAGTATGCGCGCCGATGCCAAGAGTCCGCTCGTCGACGACGCCAGTCTGAGCGGGATAATGCAGCAGACGCATGATGACGCCGGGGCGTTTGGTTGCCTTGTCGAAAAAGTCGCTCGGCAGATTGAGCGCCTGCGCAAAGTAAGGGAACAACCGAACACCAAGAGCCTTGACGGCGGTCCAGTACTCGAGGACGTTTTCCTGGAATTCGGGCAAGTTTTCTGGCCATTGGTTGGCAGATCCTTCTGCGCCTGTGAACTGAGCATCTTCGGCACCAATATCGAATCCTTCATGCATATCGCCGCGATTCGCAGGATCGACGTTCTCTCCCATGAGCGCTGTATATCCTTTCATATTGGCAGACTTGTGGATGTCTATCTTGGTCTTTTCATCGAGGGGGAGGTCGAAAAAGCGCTTGGCTTCCGCAAAACCGAGGTCCATCGTCTTCTCCGGAACGCCATGGCCTGTCAGATAGCTATACGGCAGGGCTCAGCTGGTCCGTGACCAATTGCACATCTGATTCGCACTCACAAGAACCCGACGCGCACGCATGCATCTCTTATCTGGAACAGCCGATCACGTGGATGGAAGAATGGAAGCACGAGCTCTGGTCAGCCCGGGCTAGCCTACCTGCAGCTGCTCTGCTCAGATAGCGCACCACAGCCGAAGACTCACGGCCTCTACAATCTTCTCTTCTGGCTCTTGCAGGTTGACAATGGGGATGGCGGAAAAGTCTCCCTGCGTGGCTTCAATGCCGCCCTGGATATTCCGCACACCAAGGCCTGTCGCGAGCTGTATTCCTGGCATGGTCAGAAGGCTTGTATTCTTGACGTGTATAGTGCTCTTCAATTGCTCTGGCTGGTCGGTTGTTGAAGAGCAACGCTGCAATCGCAAACTGGAAATTGGAAAAAGAGAGGTCGCCTTATCATCCGGTCGGCTCGCCTGGCCAGGCTTGGCTCATGCTTCCGAGATTTTGCGGAACCGCAAGGGAGGCCGATACGTTTAAACAGACGGCTCAGATGGCTCGAAGAGAGCAAGTGACTTAGCAAAAAGAGGATGGCGCGCGTCCCGTCTGGTCTTCCCTTGTCTCAAGGGTATCAACAGCAAAAAGGACGACCGGTGCAGCACCTGGAAGACTGACCTAGCTGACCTACGACATGGCAGCAAAAGAGGGAACTGGAGTAAAGAGGATTTGAACCCCTGACTTCATCCAAGATAGCGATTATGCTAAGGAAGCACTCTACCAACTGAGTTATTACCCCGCTACAGGTCTCTGGAGTAAAGAGGATTTGAACCCCTGACTTCATCCATGCTAAGGAAGCACTCTACCAACTGAGTTATTACCCCGAGATAGCCAGGTTTTACTTTTGAGCGTTTATAACTCATCAAGCAAAAAAAGCGTCACGTGGCATTGGGTGAAGCCTGTCCGATCACGTCTGCCTGACGAGGTCGAGACACTTCATCTGCTCGCGCTCCGCCGGCTGCCCTCACCGCGCAAATGGATCAAGCCTGGGCAGCCTCCAGATGCTAGATGGCCGAACAACGCCTCGCAGGCATGCGCGCTTTGCCTGGAAGACGTGCCTGAGAACGATGAGCACGTCTTCCTGCAGTGCTCGGTGGCAAAGGCGCTGTGGCGCTATCTCGACCCGCCTTTACGCGCTCCCACGCAATTCTGCGACCTCTTTTGCCTGGACCACCCGTACTGTCTGGACGTAGCTTTCGCAGCTGCCTACGTCCACATCCTTCATTGCCTCTTGCGGTCCCGCCGTCTCTCTCGCGAGCCTCTTGCTGCCGTCGATCACGTCCAGCTTCGACGCCAGGCCTTCAAAGCGGAACGGCGCGTGCTCCCTGTAGAGCGTCAGCTTAGAAGACAATAAGCCGTACAGCCCTGACAGACGCTTCTTAGCCCTATTTCCTAGCTTCTTATTCAAAATCATGTGATCCGCTTCTGTATACACTGAAATACAGACGACAGTGGGGGGGGGGGGGGGGGGGG